>VXBA01003775.1:528005-578010 GCA_013399895.1 Serilophus lunatus
CCCGGCTCGGCTCCCGCTGGGAATCGCGGGCGGGCGCGGGGGGAAGCGAGAGCCGGCCCGGTGCTGCGAGCGGCGCATCCCGAGCCCGGGGAGCCCCTGCCGGGCCCCGGGAGCCGCGTGGCCCCGCGGAAGGACCTGCCCGAGGGAAGTTCGCAGCGTGGCGCGTCGCAGGGACGCGGGTTGGCTGCGAGCTCGTCATTGAAACCGGCCCGAATCCCATGGAAATAAGAGACTTTTAATTTCATTTAACCTACTTCGCGCCTTTAGCAGCTGAGACTTGCTTTGTGTTTTAATAACTCCTTCCGTAATAATTAAACGAGAAGTGGAGCGTGTGGGAGTTTAACTCCCCGTGACATCCATCTGTGATGTTGCAGGGTAGAATTTCTTGACCCCCAACTTCCCCAGTTAGTGTATCGTGTCTGTGCTTCTTAACTGAGATGCCTCCGTTTCAGCAATTTGGAGATTATTGAGTAAATGTTTCTAGGAGCTTTACTCTTCAGCTTTTTTACCCCTCATAGGCACTCTGCACTCAAATAAAAGTGGCTTAAAATTTGGTCATTTCCACACCCCAAAACTCCTGTAGCTGGATAGGAAAGATTAACTTTGCAGGTCATGTTCTTGTGAGGTTTTTTCCCCTCCTAGTTGTTGCAGAACTGTGAAGTAATACACGGATCTAGATGAACTTTTTAATGTAGGTACTTAGTCTTAATTTATTTCCCTTATAGTGGACCATACCTGTAATGAAACTTTGCTAGGTACAGTTTCGAGTGGGGCAGTTGCTTTAAATTAAGTGTAGCTGTAGGCTTTGGATATGATAAAGGTTTTTCCTTCTTATAGTTACAAAATAACTCATTCTATCAACATCGTAGTCATCCTCAGGAGCTGATCCTTCTCACTAAAACTTGGCTTGGAAGCAAAACTAACTTCTGTAGTAGCAAAGGTTTTCTCCTTGCTCCCTAGCGTTTCCTCAGACTTTGAAAAGATACAGGATGTCCTGTAGCCAGATGTGAACAGAGCAGCTCCTGACAGGATGCCGTGGTTCTGCCTAGGAGACTCATCCCTGGAATACCAGATGTCTTGAAATACCTGTACTAACATTGCTCTTGCAAATGAAGGAAGGATCTGTCCATCCACAGAACCTCTTGGCTCCTGAGAGGCCAAACTGAATGTCCTCCTGACTGCTGCAAAGGGAAGGTTTCTTTGTCGTCTTCCTGTTTCTGAGTCTTGGAGGAACTCCCAGTTCCTCACGGGCACTGTGCTTCCGGAGCTTGGAGGGGGTATATAACAAACAGAGAGGGTGACGCTGCCCTTTGGAATGTTCAAGTGAGTGCCTGAGATGGTGGTACAGGCACTTGGAAATTTCAGGTGAGTGCCTGGATGTTGCTGAAGACGTGGCTGTATCGTTGCAGTGGCTGCAGGCTTGGTTGGCCTCTCCAGACACAGACTGTGGGTGTGGCTTTGGGGTTTTTTGTCAAAAAATATTCAGTGTCTGAGGAGGGTCAGTGTTCAGCGTAGTTTGCCTGTAACCTGTCTGCAGGAAGCAGAGCTGCTGGGTAGCAAACTAAAAGTTCTGAAAAGGAGCCAATGTCACCAGAAGCTGTGCTTGGTTGGGTTGGCACTTTGTGTGTAGGTGGAGGACTGACATTATGGAACCATTTGGTGTCTGGGCATGGTTAGTACCACCATGGCCATCTCCCCTGTGCCAAATCCATTGCAGTGATACAAGGTGTGCTTTGTTTAGCCTCAACACTTGCAAAGTTTAGAAGCTTTGAACTGTCCTAACAATTACCATCTCTCTGAATAAGCCAGATATTCCTATTTGCTTCTTTTTTTCCTTCTGGGTGTCTTCAACTTAGGGTTTTTTCACTTAGGGTGAGGCCCCTTTGTTAAAACTTTCCTTCCTTGAATCTGTTAAGCTTTCTCCAAACTTTCTCAAACAGTGGATGATGACTCCACTGCTGTACCCTTTGGGTGTGGTTAGAAGGTCTGTGCTCAGCCGAGGCTGCTGAGCTGCCACCAGGTGTCGGTGGCTCTGTATTCCCTGCATCACTGCCAGCCTCTCCGTGTCTTTGTTCAGCTTGGTGTGTGTAAACTTGCTGAGGGTCTTGTGCAATAGGCATAATTGACAGATCCAAAGGAGGCATCCATTAGCAGAGACTGGAGTTAAGATTGGAGCCCTCAGCATCTCCGTGATCAGTATCTGCAGAAGCAGAGTAAACAGCTCTGTTCTCTGGAGGAGGGAGGATTCCTGCATCCTGTTTGATCCCTGGTCCCTCTTGCCCCCTTTGGAGGACAGGTAGGCACTGTGTTGGTACAACTTGCTTTAACCAAGTATGTGTTTTTTATTTTTAGAGATAGAAGACCATTTTCAAAATGTTCCCATTTTTTGGTAGGAGTTTGTTCTACATGTGTTGGAAAAACCAGAAAGGTAAAGTAGTGTAGGTTTTTTTCTTTAGAAGGTGATTAGGCTTCAAATACAACTTGGTAGAGCAGTTGTCAGAGAAATAAATTCCTTTTAGATTTGAGAAGAACGGTTGTGAATTTTTGCAGGAACGTAGTGGAAGAGAAAACTATTGACTGGCTTTGGAATGCCATGGACTTGCACCATGTGAAGATGTTGTTACCTGTGGGTTTGCATGAAGAATTTTGGAGTGGCTCGCCTAAACATTAAGGAATTAAGTTCTCAGTCACAGTTATGGAGGACTTGGCTGTCATTTTACTGAAAAATTCTAAAATAGTAACTCTTTTTTACAGCTGTTTTCCAGCTGTGAATGTCCTTACTATGGATGTCCTTTCCTTGAAGTCGGGATTTGGTAAAACATGACCAAGGGCGTTTGAGGATTTCCTTACAGAAGTAGAATTAGTGAACTAGCGCTGAGCTTTCACGTGCATCTATCAAATAATGTATTATGGGGGGTGTGTTGTGTTGTGTGTGTGTGTGTGTCTGTCTCATAGGTCTTTCTTTATCAGGTGAATATTTTCAGGTAGTTTTTGTTGGTTTTGTGGGGTCTTTTGGTGTATGGCTTTTGGGTTTTTTTAATTAACTGTAAAAGATCTGGTAAAGTGTGGAATGAGTCTGGAAATGTTGATTCCTAAGACTTCAAATTCATTGTGTAATGTCTATTGTAAAATGTGATTCAAGCCTTCTAGTTTGATAATGTATGAGAGGAATAAGAGTTGGGCTTTTTGTTCTTGATGAAATATTCTGATTGTAATTGCTTTGTTAATAACATCTTTGAACAGAGTGTGATTGCAGGTTTTGGGTGGTTGTCTTTGTCCTGTCTGATCGATACGAAGGAGGTGAATCTGGGTTTTAATTACCAAGATTTATCTCTTAGCATTGAAACCTGACAAACTGATGAGCCACTTGGGTGGTGTTTGTTCCTCTGCCCCCTTCCACCCACTCGGTTTTTTCGGCTTTCCCCTCCCAGCAAGATGATGGTATCACAAGAACAACCAGAGCAATAATCCTGCTGCTGCTAAGGCTTTTTTCCTGGTGATAATCAGGGCTGGGTGTCAGCATACTCGTAGTCTTTGGCCTGTTTTCCTAATGCAGTGGGTAAGGATTGAGTGATGTTGGCAGCTGGGAGCGTTGCTGTGTTCGTTATGTCGTGGGTACGTCCTTCAGGCTCTGCTCTGCTCTCAGGGTTAACTCCAAGGGATGATTTATGCAAAGTAGAAGCCATGATTTATGCAACTACCCTGAAAAACGGTGAGGCTTTATCTTGTAATCCTTTCATAACCAAAAGTGCAAGTGCGATCTCTGATGCAGATCTCTAATTAAATGAGACAAAATTATGTGGCACTAAGTTTCCATGAGGGCATCTTGAATCTGCCCTCTTCTTGGTTTCCTAGGATTCGAAATCTCTCTGCATATGTGTTAAACATGTTTTCACATGAATTAGAGATGGAGTATATTAAATGTTCTTATGTGGTGTGTGCATTCCTGTAATAGCTTCATTTCTAAACTGATCTGTGACTTTGATGCAATTTGGAGAAATTAGTCAATTGTACCAAAAGAGATTTTTTTTTTTCCTTCAATGTGCACTTGATTACTAAGCTCAAACAATAAACAATTTAGAAAAACATCAATTTATTACCTAATTATAAAGGATAGCAAAAACCTTTTACTTTGTTTAAATTCATTTTCAGAGGAGGGGCTTACTTTAAAGGAAATACAGTTACAGCAAGGCAAGAGACTTCTGTAGTATGTACTTTGTGAACAGATTACTTACTAAGAAGTAATTTCAAAGTCATCTGGTACAGAATCCCTCTGAATAGAAACATAAATGAATGGAAATTTGTAGTAAAATTGGAATTTTGGCTGAAAGAAGGTGTGTGAACACGTTTAAGAAATATCTGTGTGACCACATGCATTGAATACCACTGATGATGGAGTTCTGCTGACATCAACAGCGGCCCACATTAGGTCATGTTCACCTCCATAAGACTGAAGGATTAAAAGAGGTTAAAGACTCGATTTTGGGCACAGCCCTGACTTCGAAGTATCGTATTTCACATAGGTGTCTTCAGTGAAATAGTGGCTTGTTGAGCTGAATTCTGATAATAAATTATTGGGTGGCCATGGGTTGGTTGGTCCAAATTCACAATCTTCCCAAAGTAATTGAGTGAATACTGTGCTTGGGTTTTGTCATTGTCAGCTAAAAGAAAGTTGCAGAACTCCTTTCATGTCAGGTATCAGTCTGGATTTTGACATTAATATGCTGTAGTGCTGTTAGATAGATCACATGCGGCATTGTCCAGGTCTCTCCTAAATCAATTTAATAATGCTCCTTACCTTGAGTGCATATGCTGCCAGAAGTAATAATATATCCAGGAGGAATGTAACTTGAGGAGCACGTACTCTAGGACAGACTTTCATTCTCCAGCATATTTCTAGCATATTAAGAATAGCCAGGAGAATTGTTTTTGAAAGCAAGTCTACTTTATTTTTGATCATAGGGCTATACACTCGGTTATGTAACCCTTGACCTAGCTGTATTGGTTACTCTAACTGGTATGATGTTTCATTAGTTAAACGGTTTAAAGTGGACAAATCTCTTCGTTGGTAGTAGAAAAGTGTCTTTATAGGCTTCAATCCTGAAGATGTTCAATGAGTTTGAAAGGCCTTGATATTTTTCACAAACTCTTCATTTACAGAGTGTCAGCCACAAGTTTGCCATATCCTACACAGAGCTTTGAGTTTTCTGTTGAGATTTATACTGAAGTTGTAATGACTTAGGTATAGTATTTCAGATTGATTTAGGGGTTTTTTGTGTTTCACTTGTTACAGAGAC
Source organism: Serilophus lunatus (assembly GCA_013399895.1). NCBI lineage: Eukaryota > Metazoa > Chordata > Aves > Passeriformes > Eurylaimidae > Serilophus > Serilophus lunatus. Next base: position 533,303 of record VXBA01003775.1, read on the forward strand.
CCTTGAATCCACCCCTGCTCTTTTCTGTGTGTAGTCATCACTTAAGGTCTGGCATACTAGCAGGAGTGGCTTGCTAATATCAGGTTAGTGGACTCATTTTGATTGTTCTTCAAATTTGTTTGTTCTAATTAGCTTCCAAACCTGCCCATGTGTTTTCCAGCTCTCGGAGGTGTGTTAAATTTTCTTGGCAGGCCTGTCCTGCAAGGAACCATGGCCTATGGCTAGTAAAGAAAGTGACCTTGCAAGGAGTAGATAAGAATGTTGGTGAAGTCTAAATCCTGGATAAGCTTGTCTTTCTGCTGGTTGTGGGAAGAATCCCAAGTCTTTCACGTGGTATGAAGTTTGAAATAGATATGCTTTAAGGTTAACTTGTACCAAAAGCACTTTACAGCAGGAAATACTGTTTCATCATTTTATTGTTTCTCAATGGACATAACCTTGGACCACGAAGATAAACTGCCTGTGATCCTTTGGTGATATGCTGGACAGGTATTGGAGAGGTAGGGCAGGTCATTTGCTCTTGTGGTGGCTGAAAATGTGGACATCCTGCTGATAGCATTCATTTATTTACTTTTGTGGAAACAAGGCACCAAATGAAATGAGGCATGCTGATATGATATGATGTGACTCAGGCTTGTCTTTCTGGCAATCACCTTGGTTTGATGAGTTAAATATTACTTCCTTTGTTGCCTGAATCTCTCCAGATCCTGGAGGGTTTTTTTGTTTGGTTTGGTTTTTTGGGGCTTGCTGTAGTGTCCTTGCAATGTGGCAATTGGAGCTCTATAAGAGAGTTCTGTAATGCCTGGTGTAATGTCTGGGGTGGGGGTGTGTGTGTGTGTGTGTGGTCATCAAAAATACTTGGTTCATTCAGATTTGATGTCTAGATAGATTTCATCTGCAGAATATACATAAGCAAAGAGCTTCTACCACCTCACTTTTAGGCCTTTTTCTGCTCTGCTGGTGCTGGGTTCAAGCTGTTGGAGGAAATTGGTTTGTTGGGCTGTATTTTTGCAGAAGTTTGTGGCTTGTTGCTGACATTTGAGAGGTTGGGAAATGCACTTTTTCTGTTTCCTGTAAGTGATAATCTTGATAGGATTGAATTTGGAAGGGAGCATGTTGTTGACCTAATGTTTGTCAGTGATAAACTAGAAGACATACCATTTAATCTCTAACAAGGACACGCATGCACCCCCCCTCTAGTTGCTGGATTTAGCATTTAAACATTCAGTGGAACTGCAGCAGGCTTTGCTGGCACTTGGAAAACACATCTTTAAGCATCTTGATCTGTGTTTGGACAAATCTGAGACTTGATCATTTTCCTGTGAAAAACAGAATTGTCCTTGTTTTGGGAGTCAGAGCCTTCTGAAGCTGTGAGTTAAATATTGCTGCAGTAGCTCTAAAGGCAAACAGAGCTGCTGTTGTTTGCTCCATAATAGCACTTGCTCAGCCCTGGACACAAGGATTTTTTTACAAGATGGGGAATGTTGGCTAGGATCCTGGAGTGTTGGGTTGGTGTTTTTTGTTGTTGGGTTGTTTTTGGTTGGTTTTTTGTGTGTGTGTGTTACTGAAGTGCTTATGAGCTCTTGATTTATCAAAGGACAGTGTCCTTCACATGAGCATATCTTCAAAATATCACCGTGGGTTTAGCCCTGAACCTTGAATTCAGAAGTTTCCTGGCAGCAGGAACTCCGTAGCAGTGTAACATAAGTTTCCTCTACCAAAGACTCTTTATACCTACAAATAATCAGGTAATTTTGATAATTTCTATTCTAGAGCAAGAATCCTTTACAGATCTCTTATTAATCCTGTCAGATTTCTTTTTTTTATTGACTCTTACTGCTTATTAGCTCCAAGAAGTATCTATGATATAGGGATTTCGATATTCCAAAGTGTGCATTAGACAATTTAATGTTTGGTAGGAGTTATCTCTCTGTGTTTCAAGAGGTAGCTGTTAACAAGTGATTGGATAGCTGGTGATAGATTTTGCTGATTAACAGCTTTAATTCAGCTGTAGTAAACATAAACCAAGTTGTACTCATTAATCATTTTATCTGTTTTTAACACTTAATAGTTTAAAATGTTAAATTGGAATTTGCTATGTTGTCTTGCAAGATAGGTATTTTTCTTGTGCACTTACTGCAGCTTATTATATATTAGAGGCCAAACTAAATTTCCAGTAGAAACTACATGTGTTTCTTAACTGTTTTATTTAAAAACAGAATTATGATATAGTTCTTCAGTAATTTGCTGCCATAAAGAACTTTAAAAGGCACTGCAGGTAATACACTCTGTCTGTGGGGCAAGTCTCCTTTGAGTTTGGAACGAGGAGTTGCCAGCAAAGCTTTACTTACTGGTATGTGGAGATGCATTCTCAGAGAAGGCAGGGTAAGGTAGGTGGAGAATGGGAACATTCTTTCCTTTCCCTGTGTTTGAGAAAACCTTTCTTTCTAATGGAGCAAAGCACACACTGCTGGTTTCAGACTTTGATTGTTCACACCTAGATTCCATACATGGTATTTAACCTTAATTCCAGTTTGGTGCTTCTAGACAGTTCCCACACAATCACAGTGTTTATTGCTGTCATGTTGGCAGCAATGTGCACTTCTGAAAAGGGTCACCAATTCTGTTTTCTAGCTGGAATCTTCCAGAGGAATGAAAATAGAAGACAAAATTCAGTGTGGAAAATTGCTATGAAAAGTCTGCCAGAGTCTAGTTGGCAGAGAACAGAGTAAAGGGAAATAGGATTGAGAGTTTCTCAAAGGAAACATTTCTCAATCCTTGGAAAAAAAGGATAAAATATGGGCTTGCAGACACGTAAATGATGCTGCCTCTCAAGTGTGAATGCATTTATGTATGTTTGCAGTTTTTTAATTGAACCCATTTCATCATTATAGTTCTGGATCTTGATGTTTGGTAGGTCTGGTGTTCTGTAAGAGTTTCAGGGGAATGATATTGTTATTTTTGGTCTATCAGCCTCATACTCAGAGGAGTGTGGTCAGAGACAACGGAGGCAGGAAACTTTCTGACCTATTCTGGCTTCCAGTTTTCTTTATATTATATGGCCCTAAATACTGTCATTTTTTTCAGCTACCTAAAAGACTTGGCCATAGCAACACAGTTATTTCCACTGGCAGCATGATTTTTCCTTGCTTTATCTTTGAGAGGCAGATGTTGGACCGTGGCCCTTGCACTGGGTGTTGTTCATAGCCCAAGGCATTGCCCATGTGAGCAGGTTTGCAGGCTGAGGAAGGGCAGGTGAATGGATGGATGGTGTTAGACACTGTCACAGAGTCTTAAGGGATAAAAAACAGTCACTTTGGCTAGTTGGGTAAGTTGGTGAGAAGATTGTGTAGGAACCATAGTGATGAAATTGCCATGGCAATGATTGCAGGAGTTTTCTCCTCCCTCTTGGAGGGAACTTAAGTCTTATCCTAGATGTGGAAGCAATCATGCAGATTTTGAGGAGGAAATGGAGTTGAATGGTAAAGACCAGGAGAGCAAAAGTTATACTTGAATAGGAGAGAGCATTAGCTGTGACTTCAAGAGCCACGGTGAATGCAGCAGGCCTGTGTCTTACCCTGGACAGCAGAGAGTGACTCATAAACATGCTGTGTCTTGCTCTCCTGCTTATGGCAGGAGTTGTGCTTTCAGATTTGCATTAGTCTCTCAACTGTGGGGCAAAAGTGGTTTAATATAAATAGCTTTTTCCCTTCATCCACCTCTTTCAATCTCATCAGCCTTGGAAGAAACCATTTTGGATGATGTACTGTGGCAGTGGAAATGGTAGTGCTTGTTCTGCTCAGACTTGCTGCTGTATCTCCTTATTAGTAACCTCGTCAAATAGGGGATAAAAATAAGATTTGGACTTAAGACTTTGTATCCAGGCTGGTGAAACTAGGGCTTGTGCAGGTAGTAACTCATTTTTAGCAAGTCATCAGAGAATGTTGAAATACAAGCACGTGAAAAGCAGAGCACATTTGCTTTAATATGACAGATTTCTGACATGTAGACAGGTGTTCCAAAAATATTTACTTACTTTTCAGGCAAACAGAACAAACTAAGCCTGTCCTTGTTCACTCCTAACATACATCTCATGTATTCCGTGATAAGTTCCTGCTGTTTTGAAAGAACTGAATGTATTTAGAAATTGCACCTTTATTCTTGAGTGGTAGGTGAAGAAAGGCTCTTGTCCTGTTCAGGTATTCGGTGTTGTAACTCTTATTTCCTTAAGAAAAGTTCCATCTGTGTTTAAAAAACTGTTTTGTTGGGGGGTTTTAGTGTCATGGTTTTATGGAATCTATCCCTTTTGGTAGTGTTTTGGTCCTATTGGTTTATGGAACTGCTCTAGAGGAGGACCATAGTTACACATTCATTACATCAGCTTGGTATTTTTAAAAGTCTATTTAAAAAGATTGGTAAAACATGGTGGAATTGTATCCATATGATACAGTTTTCTGCAGTAAAAGTAAACTGGTTAAAAGTTGCACTAAAGGTGTTGGTATATCAGACTTAAAGAAATGGCACAGATTGTGTCCTAAAGGTCCCGAAGGTCATGGTCCAAAGACCACATTACTGGGAGAAATTCCAGTATATTTGTCCTCAGAAAGTATTTTGGTTTCTATCATTTAGATTTAGACATAATTTTCAAGTGGTTGATTAAGGGACAGGAAAGAAGTCATAATTTCATAGTTAACTTCCTAACTGGAGCAAAACTTACAGCACTTTTGAGCTTTATGGCGGATTTGAATAATAATCCCTTGCCCTTCTTTTTATGAGGAGACACACATGTGGCAAACTCAAAGCTTAGTTTGTGTGAGAATTCTAATGACTTATTTGGAAAGTAAAAAAAACCCCAACAGACCTATCTGATGAAAAGGTTGGAAAACTCTGTCGTCTGTGGAATTGTATGGGATTTTTTTCTAATCAATATAAGATCACCAGATGCCATATGATATTTTTTTTCCTGATCAATATAAAACCAGCAGATGTCATACCAAGCAACTCCCTTCACCTTCTCTGTGGCCTGGGATAATTTGTGGGCAAGGCTCATCCTAACACTGACAGGGGGCTGTGCTGACACAGTCAGACTTCCAGAGGCAGCAGCTGAGATCCCTGTCTTCTGTCATCATATTTGGAGTATCTGCTTGGGATGTGCTTTAATGATACGGCCTTTAGTTTACATGGAACAGCCACTTGGGGTGATAAAGGGTCATGTGCACACAGATAAAAATAGACTGAAGTTGAGTTATTTTCCTGGCTGAGGGGATGTCCCATTCCTTGAAACATTGTTTACAGGGGCAGTTTACAAGATCTGGGATGACTGTGGTGATCTGGGTGGGGAGAGTATTTTGGAGTGTGATGAAAAAAAGAGCTGTTACAGGTAAAAAAAAAATCTGTTAAGCATTTCTTTTAGGTGTGAGATTTGCATGGTTATATCTGTGCTTTTTATTTATATCTTCTGCAAATTCGAACTCCTGTAAGTTCTTTAACATACTTTTGTTTTTAACTTTTGGAAAGGTCATAATGGTTTCCATTCCTGAATACTATGAAGGAAAGAATGTCCTCCTGACAGGAGCTACAGGCTTCATGGGAAAAGTGCTTCTGGAAAAGCTGCTCAGATCCTGTCCTAAAGTGAAAGCAGTGTATGTACTGGTAAGAAACAAAGCAGGCCAGACACCTGAAGCACGAATAGAAGAAATTACCAGCTGCAAGGTATGTGTCACATGCTCACCACAAGGTACACTTTTGCCCTTCATTATAATGTTCCCAATTTGTTTTGAGAATGGCTAAAGCAAAATATTATTGGTAATTATTGGTAAATGTTTGGACTTTTTTCTAACAGAAGTATAAAATCCAAGACCTGACAGCACTTCTATAGCTGGTTTTCAAGCTGTTATTCTCTAGCAAAGTCAGTAGTTGAAAATTATTCTGTATTTAATTCAGGAGGAAGATGGTCACCTGTAGCGCAGAACTGTGTTACACGTTGTTAAAAAAATATAAATTACAACATCCAGTCCACTGCCTCTTGTAAGATGGGATTGAGACCCTTCAGATCTCAAGCAAGAGGCTTTTTCTCCTTGTGCCTTTTCTGTAAGATGATGCTTAGTACGTTGGGTTTTTTTTCCTGGAGTGTGCTGTTGGATCTCTCAGGAAGCAAGAATATGTGATGTCAACAGGAACTTACATTTGTAAATTGAATAGAAATGTTTGTCTTAGGAGATTCTGTTACGAATTTCTGTTTATCAAGCTGTGACAACTAGAAAGGCACTGAAAACCTGTGCCATGGAATTGTTAAAGTGGCTCTCTAAATGGTTTTCTGTGCATTCTGAGTTGAACACTTGGCTCCTGAAAAGACTCATTACCTTAATATTCTGGTGAACTAGGCCGGGCATTCTCACTACATGCAGAACCATTTGTTGGTGTTGCCCATCTCCCTGTTAGAGTATCCTGTTCATGATGAGAAAGATGAGCAGATAGAGGAGAGGTTTCTAGCATGAACTTTGCTAAAGCAGAGTTTGTTTATTTCTATCCAGGTCTTTCTCTTGTGAAACACAGGAGTCAGCAGTTTTAATTTTTTAGGCTTAGGAAATATGTGGAGATGCAAAGTAGTCTGGACAAAGTGTGCGCTTAGAAGGTGCTAAAAGGGAATCATTAAGAAATTAGGAATACACAAAGGCTAAGAGGAGTAAGTTGTCTAAGTAAGGCAATGAATTTGTAAAACTCTGACTAGTTGGGATTACAGCAGATGTGAGGATGGCTGTGTCCCTAGCAAATTGTTTTCTGCAGTTGTGTCAAAACTGTAGTTCATATCTCAAAAGCATCTGCTTGCATTCCTGTGCAATGTTACAGAAGACAACAAAATGAGTTGCAGTGGGGTTCTGTCTTAAAATTGTCACACATCCTCTCTACATAAAGCCCTCAGTTTTCCCCGTCTTGCAACAAGGAAAGGTTTTCCAGACTAAACTGAGATGGGAGAGAGATTAGATTGAGAAATTTTTCCTTTGTATACACTACTACCCAAAGAAAATTTAGGTAGTAATTGGGCAGGGAGAGGAGTAGCAGTAGTGTGGACTGACTTAAACTTCAGTGAGACTTAATCCTCATTGTAGCTTTTAGAAAACTGGTGTGTTGTAAAAGGCTGTTGAATTTGAGCCCAAGTCTGCTTGTAGTGTGTACCAGCTCCTGCTAGGATAACAATCTGATGTGGTTTGAGTCTTGGTGAGCACTTACTGCTGGGCCAGGTTCACAGCAGAAGTCCTGGTAAGCAGAATTACTGCTTGAGGTAGTTCTGCATCTGAGTCCCAGGAGTAAGAGCATAAAGGGATGGTGTTGCAGAGATGTGGATAGGGACAGGTGTTTGTTCTGTCTTCAATCTTACTTGTTTTATTATTTGATGAAAGTCCATTGCTTAAGTGGCAGTAATGTCGTCAAGATTCCTCCTAAAGACCATAAAAATTTTATTAAGATCTGTTGTATCAAGCTGTCCAGTTACAAAGACCCTGCCAGTAAAATTTCACATATTGGATGGACTCCTTAAATGTTCTACAGATGCTTGAATGTTCTGCGTCTTCAAGTGTTTAAAATTCAAATGGGTGTAGTTGAAGTAAATTGAGCTACAAATAGCCCAAAAAATATTGAGGTTTCTACTTCCTTTGGACTTCAGAGCTCACACATTAATGTGTTGAACAGGCAGTTGCTTAAGTTCCTGGAGGCAGGCCCTATCATTCCAACTAAAAACATGGCAGGCGAAAAGTTTCCTGCCTTTAGAAAAGCACTATTTGCTGTGCTCCTGAGAGGGGGCAGAGGCTTTAAATGCTGTCTTGGCAGCTTTGTCTTACAAGGTGAATCTTCATGTTTGGGAAATCCAGTCAAGGCCTCTCTGACTGGAGGCATCCCATGTTCTCACTGTATCATTACCTCTGCTACTTCAGGTGGCCACACAGTGAGCTGCATTAGCCCATGGTTGTGCTGCAAATATATCTACAAATAAAAGAGCTGTGCTCACACAGCCATGGGGCTACTTGCTATTGCCAGTGCAGGAGAGGCAGTGCAAAAATAAAGTTAAGAGAGGGACCAGTCTGTTTGGTAGCAGTATAAACTCACATTGCCTGAAGTGTTGTGAAACTGCACCTTAAGGTGACTTAATTTATAGTTTAAAATTAATTAACTTCATTCTGCAAGGAAATGTCTTTTAACTATTTGCATTTGGTATAACTGCGTGTTTGGAAGGATAAAAAGAAAGTTCTGCTGTGATTTTTAATATAGTTTAATCCACTGGTGTTGAAGCAGTTGTTAAGACATTGGCTCCTCCACAATTAAAAGGGGGGGTATGCTGCAGTGCAACTTTCAAGTGTGTTTTATTATTCCCACAGTACTGTGTTGCTCAGGAAAACTTGTGTAGTAATGAGTTTAAATAAGATGAGGCAAGAACTTTGATTTGTATGCTAAGCCACATGGTTAGAGCCCAGTGTGTGAGGGAATACATGATGGATTATAATATGGGTGAGGTTTTTTTTCAGTGTGAGTAGTTGAACACCAATTTGATAAGACTTGATCAGGTATTCTAACATGGTATGCCTTTTTTCTTTTAACTAGTTAGAGAAGCAATTTCTTGTTTGTTTGGGTTTTTTTAACTAATATGGAAGTTCTCCAAAACTGGCATAATTTGCAGATAGCGTTTCTTAAGTCACTGGAAATTTTTAAATCTTGATGGAAGTTTTCTAGAACTACAATCCATTGTGACTTCTGCAAGTCTAAGGGAATTAGAATGGCTATTATCAAGCTTGGGGAAATGGGCAGACTGTTCTCTTTCCATCTGTTGACAGAAAGAGATCATAGTATTTAGGCTGCTACTTAAAATTGCTTTGAGTCCTGGTGTTTTGAGAGACTGTGGTGGTTTGAACCATCCCCCCTCCCTGGAGAAATAAACAATATTCAAACCTATTACAGAGACCATTTCTTCTTTCTTCTGATGTTGGTAAGAGATTTGGTTTTAAGGATTGAGATGAGTCTTAAAAAAATATTAAGTGCAAATGGAAGTCTTTTTACCTTCTAAACAACACATTCAATGCTGCTTTCACTGTGTGGGATAAAGTGTGCAACATGTTCTTATGATACTACTAACACACTTTTCTAACTTCCTGATAATTTTGGGAAATAAGGAGGTATAGACAGAAAATGAGGGATTTTTTCACTTAAGTGAGTATTTTTCTCTTGACTGAGTTTTTAGTGTTGTTATTTTTGACAGCTCTTTGACAGGTTGAGAGATGAGCAACCAGACTTCAAAGCAAAAATAATAGTAGTTATGAGTGAACTTACACAACCTGAACTGGATCTTAGTGAACCAATCAAGGAAGAACTTATAGACTGCATTAATATCATATTTCATTGTGCTGCTACAATCAGATTCAATGAAACACTAAGGTGAGTCTAAAATTCTGTTTAACTTGGTGTGGTAAAACCAAGGGGTACCCCAAGGAAGAGAGTGAATCAGCTGTCTGCACAATCTTGCAAATATTCAGCCTGTCAGGATACCTCATGTCCTCTGATATTTGTGTGCTTGGGCAATTTCATGATTTGTTAAGGTCCTTCCAACTTTTCTTAAGCTGTTGGATTTTCCTTTGCTCTTCTTTGGAAGATAGAAGTATATTATTGAGATGTGCTTTGCCAGAGGTTAGAATTACGCTGTTCAACATGAGACAGTTCCTATCTTTTTAAAGCTTTAGGCAAAAAGACATCCATTATTAACATTTAGAAGTGAAATAAATTAGTCCCTGAGGTTTTCATGGGAGGGGGGGAGGAGGTTGTGGGGAGTTTCAGTTGTTTTGTTTGTGTTTGTTTCTTTTACTTAATCTCTGGATTTCAAAGCCTTTTTAAAGGGAAGCTGTTGAAGACCCTGGGAACATACTGTTATTCTGAATCTTTCAAACATTGTGTTGCTCTGATCTCAGGGACGGGTGGAAGGGAAACATGCAAGCTGTATCTATAAGTACTGTGGTCCCCAATAATAGTAAAGCTTTTTTTAACTAGTGTGTAAAGGGCAACACAAACTCTTCCTTTAGCCTTTCTTCTTTGAAGGGGAATGGACATTTTCAGAGGACACAGTTTTGCCAAAAAAGTTGAGTGTGGGAAGATCTAGCACTTGCTTTCTTACCTGATGAAAAAAACAGGAGATTAAATGCTGCTCTGCTTCTCTCTGCCTTTATTAAGAACAGAGGTTTGCATTGGAGTAGTAAGGAGAAGTAGATACAGAAAGAGGAAAACAAGAAGTGGAAAAAGTGGTGGGCACAGCTCTAGTTATGAACTCCTTCCATTGACTTGTTGAAAGAGGCAATGAGGACAGAGAACAATATTTTTTTATATAAAAACAACCAAACCAAAACCCCCAACTAATTACTTTCCATTGATGTTAATTGCTTTGGGTTAATAATCCCCCTTTCCTGTCTCCCTCTTCAGTGATAATGTCAGTGATAAAGGAGTCTGGGACTTAGTGATTGTTTGGGAGGAAAGCAGGGTTTTGGTGTTAATGTAACACTTTATTGCAAAAACTTCTATAAAGTGTTACTTAGCTGTACTCCTGAAACTTAGTTGATTAGTACACTGTGTACAAGAAAATTGATGTATTGAACTTTGTAGGCTGGAGAGGATAAATTGTAGGAAATAATCATAGTAGTTGGTCAGCAAGCTGTTAACTGGTAGGAACTGTAGATACACCTACTCTCCTACAATGTCCTTAAACACACTGATGAGCAGCAGTGAAGTTGGAGCATGAAAGTGTGGTTCTTGGTGGTTTTCCCTTTTTTTGCCTTCCTCCCTATGTTTGGCTTGAAGATGCCAGTCTCCAACTTCCTAGCCCTCTAAACCTTGCTTCTGAGTTGTTGACTTAACTTGAACTCTGAAGTTTAGAGATGTGTCTTGTGACAGCTTGGTGTTGTGTTTATTATTTCCTTCTTATTTTATGGAAAACATAGGATTGAGATTTAGTTTAAAGAGAGCAAAGTCTGCTGACTCTCCCACTCTGGTAATGGAGCAGGAGGATGCTGGCAAGGACAGGGTAGAAGGAAAATTATGCTGAGCGTTGGGACATGTTCTAGATTTGGACTAGCATATTGTTCTAAGCAGAAAGTTAGGATAGAAATTTCTATTTTGCTTGGTTTTTGTCTTGCTTTTTACTAATCACATTTCTATTTAATCAACAGAGATGCTGTTCAGTTAAATGTGATTGCCACACAACAGCTCCTGTTCCTGGCACGGCGGATGAAGAATCTGGAAGTGTTCATGCACGTCTCGACTGCCTACGCATACTGCAATAGGAAACAGATTGAAGAAGTAGTTTACCCACCTCCTGTTGATCCCAGGAAACTGATAGATTCCCTTGAGTATGTGTTATGTATTGAGAAGCTACTTGGGTAATCTGTAATGATTTGCTTCCTAGTAATGAAGTACCAAAAAAAAAGGTTGGGAGCCTTAAAGAAGAAGTGTTGGCTTATGCTGTCCTGTAAGTCTGACAGCACGGCTGGCACTTCCCTTCCCTGCAGAGGAGATGGGTTAAGGTTTATGGTTGCTTTAGGCTGAGCTAGGTGTGGAGGGGTACTGAAGGAGAGGGATGCCTCCTTTATGATGAGAGTGCCAGTGTTTCAGATGTATGATGAGCTGAATCAGGAGATACTGAAAAAATTGTGCTGTTACACACTGGCATTTCAAGGAAAAGGCAAAAAACTGACAGTTCTCTTGAACAGCAGCCTCCATTACATCCACCTAAATGCCATTACAAGATCAGACAGAGATACTGAAATCATGTTTCTTAACTGTAGAAGTAGTTGTTCGATATTCTGAGAGCCCAAGCATTAAACATCTGTTTTCTACAGCCCTTTAGTCTTAAATTGAGTATTTCAGGAGGGGAAAAATTACTTGTTCTGTATTTTATTTTCTGTGTATATTAGCTGTCCTGAGGTATTATTTATTAGCTGTGAAACTCTAAAACAGGTGGCAGTATGGGATAAGTGTATGTAATAAATAATCCATCTCTTCTTTCTTACCTGTCATACAAAATATCACCCCTTGAAAGAGAAATATGAAACTGAAAAAAAAACTAATTAAAAAGTAAAATATCTACTTGTGCTGGAAGAGTATAAACATTAAAACCAAATGAGGTACTACCTAGATTTCACATTGAGCCAATCTTTTTTAATTTGGCTCCAAATACTTTCAAATGACATGTTTTAAAATAATCAGACTTTTGACTATCTGACTTGTGAAGAGGCAAATATAACTTAAACTGCTTGGTATGGGCTTGGACAGCTGTCTGAACTTCAGAACTCATGAGGGGAGGCTTTTGTGAACTTATAAAAGAGAGATCTCTACCCAGCAGCTGACCAAGACACATAAAACCAAATATTTGTCCCTTTCCAGGTTTTCCTACCTGGCTTCCCACCCCAGTTTGTATCACAAAGGGAGTACAATGCATGTGCACTTTGATTGTAATGAAACGTTGGTGAATAACAATAAATTCCATTTATGTGGCTAGGAGACTGAGGCAAATGGAATCCAAATCCTGTTTTGCAGTGGAGAACACCAAAGTAGCAATAGTTCCAGAGGCACATCTCTGTTTTGCTCTGTGCTATGACTGGAGTTTATCTCATTTCAATATGAACTGAGTAGCAAGATGAAATGGCAAGACATAACTGATTTAAGGAGAGAAACACAGTGCCTCAGAGGTGGTGTGTAATCACTGCACAGGGGTGGAGGTGATGCTCAGTGCAACTGGGACTCCTTTGCAGTGGCATCATTTTCTAGATTGCAGTGATTCTAGTAATGCAGTGAGCCTGTGTTCCAAAGACTAACTTGCTGTGTTTGCACTTCATGTTTGATAGACTTAGTTGACAGGATTGGGGTTATTGTAAAGGATTGTACTGCTTACTTTGTGATTGGTGTGTAGTAAAATAATTAATTGGGCAAAAAAGCAAGGATCAGAATGCTATCAGTGGACATTAAACATGCAATCCTCTCTTACTGAGAAACTTGTTTTCATTTAGGTGTGTGTCCCCTTTTTTTTAAGGGGAGAAAATATTAATCATGCCCCCAGTGAAGCAGCATGCAGTAATATACACTTGCTTCTTATTTTGTTTTTTTAGATGGATGGATGATGACCTAGTCAATGATATTACTCCTAAACTGTTAGGTGACAGACCCAATACTTACATCTATACAAAAGCCTTAGCTGAATATATAGTGCAGCAAGAAGCAGCAAAGTTAAACATAGCCATCGTAAGGCCATCGATCGTTGGTGCAAGCTGGAAGGAACCTTTTCCTGTAAGTCACTGAGTTTTCACCTGACCATCTTGCCTGTAAACTCTAGAACACACTGAGAGCCTTCTTATCTAGTAACCTTCATAGAGGAAAATCTCTTGTTTTGGTTGCTTCTGGATAACAACTGGTACAAAAGCACATTTTACTGTGGAAGAACTTCATTTAGAGACATGGAATTAAATGTCTTTCTCCTCGTTATTCTCTTTTACCTCCACCTTTTACACTTGTAGAAACTTGTCAAATTTTTGCTTGAAACTGCTGACTCCAGTATCCTCTAACCAAATCTTTTCCCTCCCCCTCTTAATAATAGGGTTGGATTGATAACTTCAATGGACCTAGTGGTATGTTCATTGCTGTAAGTAATGAATATTCTTAATTTTCCTCCCTCCTTTTAGAAGGCAGCAAAGCTTCATATGTTTTACTTGTGGTTCTTTCTCTTTTGTTGTTTTTGTTGTTTTGTTCTTCAAGGCAGGAAAAGGAATTCTTCGAACAATGAGAGCTTCCAACAATGCAGTAGCAGATCTTGTTCCAGTAGATGTTGTTGTCAATACTACACTGGCTGCAGCCTGGTATTCTGGAGTTAATAGGTATAACAGCTGACAAAAGAGAGTATTAAATATTTTGAAATATTGTGTATTTAATAAATTAGTCTTATCTTGAACAATATTGAATCAGTGCCCTGCTATTCCCTCAGGACAAAGAATCTAAGATTCTGACAGCATTATTCTTTCAAAGTGTAACTTGTTTATTCCAAAGAAGAAAACATCACCTACTGGTACTGTTGTAGAAGCTATGTCTGAAAATTCTTTCCTGGGTCTTGCAGTCAATACAATTTGCAGAAATGTAGGTGATGCTTTCTCTGAAATGACGGAAATAGGATAGTTAAAGAAGGAATTAAATACCGGAAGAAGATACAGAAAGCAACAAAATTGCCACGAGGCTGATGCTTTCTGCTTTATGTAAATGGTGCTGTTAAGGGAAAGGATCGTTTTGGGCATGTTTGGTTGTCTGGTTTTTCTTCTAGCTTGATCTTTTGTCTTTTTATCCTCCAGACCAAGAAAAATCATGGTGTATAATTGTACAACAGGTGGCACCAATCCTTTCCACTGGAGTGAAGTTGGTATGCCGTGCTTATTTTTTCTCATTAGCCCTAATAGAAAAAAATGAGGGCAAACAATCAAAGCACAGCTATTACTGGTAGATCATATTGTATTTTTATTGTTGAAACTGGTATTATAGCCATACCTCTCGATTTTGCAGTGTATTGTGCTTTTTCATTATCTTCCATTGTTAATTCTCTTCTACCCCTCCCCTTGCAGCATTATCACCGTTTCATTTTGTTCTTTTTGGTTTTTTAATTATTATTTTTATTCCATTATGATTTCAACTATGAGAGAACTGATTTTCCTGTTTAATGCTGCCATAACCTGTTCTCTAGAGCGTGGGTACTGTGTGGAGAAATGCATTGCCCCGAGGAGCAGTAGTGATGTTGGGTGTAATGCCAACCTTACTGAATACATATGGGTATACAGCCCACAATTAAATGTTTTGTACATCTGCATAATTGAGAGGTATGGTAATGGTTTTGCCCTTGCACAGCTCTTTGGCTTAAGTTAATTGTTGGTTGAGGTGGCTTTATTTTTCAGATAGTGCATGACACTTCAACTATTCATGTATGGGGAAAAGTAGTCTTTAAGGAAGTAGGGCTACCTGTTTTCTACTCTTGGATATCCTAACTAGAATGTAACCCACATGCCAAAAGCTTTGTATTAGTTTTTGTTATAAATAGCAATACAAGCTGGCTGACATAGTAAAACTGTCAATTAGTTTTCAGTTTTTAAGAAATAGAATTCTTAAGCTCAGACTATTTTATTTCTTTCAGTTAACTTCGATACTTAAATCAATTTTACTTTTCTTTATTTCTTTCTTCACGCTTTTTACTTGCTTTTGCTCGTTTTATATGTTACAAACATTATTGCTTCAACCAAACTTGGAAAATTGCTGACTTATATCCTAGTTTGTATCAGGGTATTTAAGCACTGTCTGTAAGCAACAACATAAAGTTATAAGAGAATATTAGAAGTAGAGGTGAATTTCCACATAACTTTTAAAGTCACTGATCCTGCTTATCTGTTATGTACTGAATTTACAGGTGTCATCAGGAGTTTCACAAAGAGCCCCATCCTAATCGGTTTATTCTTAATGCTCAAATTTGGATAAGTTGTTTAAAATTTTAAGATTCACATCAGATGCTTGCAGAGTACTCAGTCTGTTTTTAAATTTTTCACACTAGAGATCAGAATAGCCTTCTTCATGAAATATAGATGACTATTTAAATAGCTTTACGTGCTTTGTAAACTGAAATTGCTGTCAGTGTTTAATACCAACCACTTCTGTGGTAGGGAAGAGGAACAGAAAGAGAGAAACTGCAATAAAATACGATACTGAAGATGAAAGCATAAAAGACCTCTTGATTAAAATAAGAACCAGTTCAACCGTATTTTGGGTTAAGAGCTTATGATTGGTTTAGTTTATGTGGATTGTGGAAGAGTTAGGGTGAGTATTTAAGCACTGACGTTCGTAATGACACTGTAATGTACTTTGAAAGCCATCACATTTTACATGGTTATTATCGAAGCTGTTATGCAACTTTTCTTTCTCAGAATACCATGTAATTTCTACTTTCAAGAGGAATCCTCTCGAACAGGCCTTCAGACGGCCCAATGTAAATCTAACTTCCAATCACCTTTTATATCATTACTGGACTGCTGTAAGCCATAAGGCCCCAGCATTCCTGTATGATACCTACCTCAGGATTACTGGAAGAAGCCCAAGGTAATGGTGACTGGTTCTGTCTTGTCTGTTCCTCTGACTTTTAAACAAACCTGTGCTTACACTGTGATGTATATTGATTTTTTGATTTTTTTTTTTTCTTTTCCTGAATGCTTTGTGACTAAAACTCAACCTTTTTTTCCTGAGAACAGGTCCTCTAATTCAAAGTGACTTGGAATTTTCTAGCAAAAACGAGAATGGTTTTGTTGGATAGTTTTGGGGTTTGAGTAGTTGAGGTAAATAGAATTAAAAGATACGTGGCAAGTGATGTTTATTCTTGAATAATAAATACTAAAAGTATGTTGATCCTTATTTTTTCCTACAGAATATCACATTAGTTTGAATTACAAGAGAAATCCATTAAACAATGCAGTAAGGATACCTGGCATGAGGTTCCGATCCAAGCCCTTCTTTTGTCAGTTTTTGTGTGCAGCCAACCATACAGTGCCTGCATTTTTCTTTGATGTTTTGCTCAGATTGACAGGTCAGAAACCATGGTAAGAAGGACAGGGCTAAAATTATCTTGCCTGTAAGGTGGTGGTGACTTGTAAAGAAGACATGGCCTGGGCACTATCTTGATTTACTAACTATAAGCAATGACAATCCAGTGGCTGCATTTTGAAGAGATTAATGACTGGCCCAACAGTGCTATCCAGATCAGAATCCTAGTCAGTCATTAAACTCTTAGGAAGTGGCTTGCATTAAGATTGTTGTTGCTTTTATAAACTGAAAACGGAATGGGAGACAGAGTTTGTAATTGCAGATTGTTCCTGTAGATGATACAACTTGATCTGATATGTTGGTTTGTATCATCTAAACATTCCGTTCAGTTTATAATATTTATGCCAGTATTTGGCTAACTGAACTGTGAAAATGGCGTAGGTCTGCTAAATAGGCTAAACTAAATTATGTAGAAGGAACGTGAGATGTTACTCCAATTTATTTCAGATTTCCCAAGCCATTATATCGTAACTCATTGCTTATGTTACATTTTCAAAAGTATTTGTCTTCAGACTATAAAATCTCCACAGTGGTGACAGTGTATTAACAAAAGTGAGTATTCATTAGTTGTCCAGTCAGTCCAGTCTAGGTCTGTCTTACAAAGGAGATAAAACACTTAGCACTGGATCAGTAGAAGGAAGCTGTGTAAGTGGGTTGTAGGAGGAACCTAAGGCAGTTGAAGTTTGTTGTTCCAAGGTTACTCAACAGGGAAATACTGAGAACAACAGTACTGGCAGGTGGTTCTGCCTGTGTAGTAATCTTCACACATTAAAAAGCTGTAAGATCTTCAGCTCTAAAGCAGGTATTATACATAAAAGTTCCCAGCTTCTAGGTTCTCTTGCATTTTTTAAGTTATTCTTAATAAAATCTTATAGAGGTCCCCTGAGAGACGTGAAGACTTTGATAGTACAACTACTTTAGGGAGTAACAGTGTGAACCTACTGTCTTTCAAATTGTTCTGAAGGAGTGCTGCCAGAATCTTCTCAGGCTTTGAAAGACCTCTAGACTTCTGAGTATTTGACCAGTGGGAGTAAAATAAGGCTGCAAATAATCATGTTATTTAGAACACTCTTAGCAGTTTTTGAGAGAATGGTTTGAATTACCAGGTAGCATGTACTGGGAAGCTTCTAAAGTCAACGAAATGTTGGAAATTCTTGAGATTGATACAATGCTGTTCTAAGTGAAGAAGGGCTGGATTAATTTAAAATGTGACTTTTTCCACCACGATTTAGCATAAAAATTTGAGCAGTGTAGTAAAAACAGAACAAGAATATCCAAATACCCTGCTAATCTGACTTCACAGCCCTCTCTACATTGAGTCTGAGTACACTGAGGTCTCTATTATGTAAAATATACGAAAAATAAGCAATGAAATTACTGTGGATGTTTAACTGTACTGTTGTTAGGCAATCAAGATAATGTACTGCAACTGAATTAAAATTTTTAACAAGTGGAAGAAATAGATCAGGCCTGTGATCATTCAAAACTAAAGGATTATGTTAATAGCAGTAACAATTAAAAAACCTTCCCGTTTGGGATTTTCAAAACACTTACCTGTTGTAATGTCTCTGCAATATGAAGTAGTTCTTTTGCATCTCACTTGTGGAAGCAATGGTTTTTATGAGATGGAAATCTTTTTTGCTGTTTTTGCATCTAGTTGAAGGTTCTTGAATTTAACGGTTCTCTGATAATATTAACAGGTAAGGGAAGAAATAATGCATATAATACTCCTTCCAAATTTGTATAGAAAGTACATGTACAATAAGGATTGGCATAATGAAGATTTAATATTTTATACTGAATAGTTGAAAGTGTTCTAGGATTGTGCAATTACATAAATAGTGGTCATAGTCCTTAGCATCTGAGTTTAGTCTTGTCAGTAGCTTGCCATATCTACTTAGTTGCATAGCAAAGCTTATTAGTTGTCTAATTATCTTCAATATAAGGCATAGTTTGCTTATGTAACTTTACTTAGTGCCTTGTGCAACAGAACTGTGTTATTTAAAAACACTTTGGTATATTTGACATATTAAAGCCTTTAAAAATACACACCCAGCAGATCTTTCTGGTTACTCTGAAAGAACAAGATGTGGCATGAAATATTTGGAGTTGTAATTCAGGGATTTCTCCAGCAATTCTCCTTCTGTCACTGCTTCTTAGAAAGCTATAGGGAAGGTGTGGCTGCTGTATGTAGGGAGGTGTAAAGGACATCATTTCACATCTGCCATTTCAATCTAAAACTTCTTAAAACTTGGAGCACCTTTCAGGTATTTGCTGTCTTGCAAACCAGAAATTAGTTTTAAAGAGCATACTCTTGGTGAATAGATTGATACTTTTATTGCTCTTGGAAGTGCTTAAATTGTTCACTTAAAGGAACCACAGAGCTCCTGGAAAGATAAGAATTCAGTGGTATGTCTTGCACTTCAGAGTTGACAGCCAGGTGAAAATCTGAACAGACAAATCTAAAAGCTTGTTCTATGTTTTTCAGTGGAGTATTTGACCCCAAAAAAAAGCTTATCTGTAATGCTTCTGCAGAGACTTGCAGATTGGCAGCTTGTAGATCCACTGAAGGATTTGTAGATCCATTGAGGGATGTATTTAACCTGGAGACAATAAGCTGTGTGTAAGACAAGTGTGTAGGCTGAAGCCAGGTTTCTTTCAATTGTCTGGTATAGAAACAAGTCCACCTTACTTTAAGGACAATTTAATTAACTTGCTTAGACTTTTAATTCCTGCAGTGTGTTTCTCAAACTCTTGTAATGTATTTTGTGTTGGTGGCAGAAAGGACTGCCTAGTAGGGCCAAAATTCTACCTAGAATCTAGATGAAAGTCACCTTGACTGACTGCCTGCCACTAATGTTCAGTTCTTTGAGATGGTCAGCACTTCTGACACTTTTCTGTCTTCAGCTTATGAGGAAGCTGTGATGCAATGCTTGATGTTATAGTGACTGGTTATGTATGGTATTGATATTTATGACTTGTATTCAATGGCTTTCTTTGGAATAACCGACCTTCAAACTTCAGGATGAGGGATAAAGTTCCATTATGTGTATTCATGCTCGGGTTTGAGTCCTGTGTGTTCCCATTTGCAGGAGGAATGTGGTGCAGTTGACAAAACTTAGTTTGCCAGAGCTACACCAGCGTCCACTGAACGACACCTATTGCTGACATCTCTGAATGAGAGGCTGTCCCCAGGCTGCTTCTTTTTCCCCTCGAAGAAAAATGTAGTTTCATGTTGATTCAGTGCAAACTATCAAACTGCCACCAAGAAAGCTAGTCCTCCTCTGCTAACTCTGCAGCTGGTGGAGCAGCTGAGAGAATGTGGAGACTTTTCATTCTTTTGGCTGACATAGAAATTAACCCTACAAAGAAAAACTATTTTCTGCTTGATGAGTTGAATCAGCTAGTTCTGTGGCCAGATACTAGATCCAGTTTGAGTTGGAGGGAGGTAAAAAGACCTGCAGCTGAGGTACAAAACCTTTTTTTCTGTCATCAGTTTAGCTAAGCTCTAAAGCCATATCCATGAGCAGAGACAGTAAGTATCCCAGCAGAGGTTAGTTTTTTCATTAGTTCGAATTCAGTTTAGTTTCTGTTTATAGAAAAGAGTGAAAACCAATGCCAGTGGCCATTAACAAGCTCAAAATATATACATAATTAGATATTCATCTGCACTATTAGTATTTTGCAGGGACACAAGTTTTCTTAAATGGTAAGAGTTAAAGCACTTGAAAAATCAGCTGCTCTTCCAGCTCAGCATAAGCATGCCAACTGGGAAGGGTCAAAAGGGCAAGTCAAGTTAAATAATCTTAAGACTGTCAGTGGACAGACTGCTGCAAAATGTTTTAAATGCTATTTGGCACTATTTTTATCGAGGTCTTTTTGCTATGAGGTCTTTCTGGCTTATCTGACCAGTGGGATCTTTGCTTTCCAAGTTTTGAGTTTTTTCCTTAATTTTTTTGATGTAACTTGCCTTTTGCTTTTAAGTTCAGTTTCATCTTAATAGAACAGAATACATTTCAGATGCAGAGTCTATTTTCTTAATTATTTTTGCATCAGAGGAACTGTGGTTCAACTCTGACCTCACTGTTGCCACTTTACCCAACTGGCGAAACTGTAAGCAGGTGTTTGAAGGCATCTGGAAATGCCAGTTGATAAAATCAGTTGGTGTTTAACATTTGAATGCAGTTCTGAATTATTCTGTAGATCTTAAACCTATGGAGTTTAAGGAAAAATATTTGTGCTTTTTGTGCTTTAGAGATACTCTGATTTTTTTTTTTAGTGGTCTTTGTGATTTGTATTGCTCCATTCCATGAGAAGAAAAAGAGGAAATTTTACTATTTCTTTAGATATGGAGATGTCAGTCACTAGTGACAGGAGGGGACACTAATGTGATACAAAATACTTCCTTTAGAAGAGTTTCTGGGACAATGTACTGTATCCCTTCTACAAGTATGAATTCATCAAGGCAGCTTTCAGAGAAAAATCAGTTGTTTTTTTATTGCTTCTATGAACTGTATTGAACAAAACTTATCTTCCAAAAGCAATTTCCTGTTAGTGCTGGGTTCTGCTTTCTTTGCCTCTCCCCCTTATCAGTCTGTGCTTAAAATGGTCAGTGTGTCCTGCTATAAGGATCAAATTGGAAGCAGTTTTCAGGAATTTAATAGCACAAGGTCATGTGGTACTAGTTAGTACTTATTACAATTGAGTGCCCACTTGTAACACTGTGACACTTGAAACAATTTTCTTGTCATAAATATGGAAGCTTTGCATCTGAGAGACAGCTCACGTTTTTTGGGGGTCCACTTCAGATGGTATGATCAAAGAGAAACTTGCCCAAATTGATCCTTATAACATAATTTCTCTGTACTCCAGTTGTTGGTTTTGTAGAGTTGCTTTCTCTGCATAATTAAGGGATGATGGAAGGTATTTCTGCATATTTTGAAGTAGCACAGAATGGTCATGTAACAAACAGGATCTGCTGTGATCTGTCTGTGCCCTTAAATCTTTTCCTGCCCTTTGCCGCTGCTGGTTTTAAGCCTTGATCTCTTAGTGACCATGATAAAACAATTCTGTTCTGTTACAGAGATCTGGTCTTGCATGGTGTGCAGGAGGATCAGGGAAATTCCTGCCTTTTTAAAAGTTGTCCTGTACAGATGTACTTCACTGTGCAATTTGACTCTTTCCTCAAGTCAGATTGTTCAGTGCAGTTAGGTATTCCAGTGTGCTGAAGGGAAAAGTGTTCCATATCTATGTCCCAAACTAAGAGTTAGCAACTGAAGACATTTTTCCCTCCTAAAAGAAAAGAAGAAGTGGTAACTTACTGTTGCACTAAGAAGTAGGATTAGGAAAAAAGGACTGTCTGATAATTTCTGCCTTTATATAAAGATCTGACAGCCAAAGTCCACTTCAATACTATGCAGAAATATCCTGTTGATCTAATGTAACATGCTTTGGGTACAGAGTAAGATGGGATATGTTAACATGGAGGTATGGGGTTGGAGGGTCAAATATTTACAACCTTACTGTCTGTTCTACTTGTTTGAACTAATCTTAACCCCTGTGATTTGTCCATGCCATGCCTTGGACTGTAGGATGATGAAAACAATAACACGTCTCCACAAGGCCATGATGTTATTAGAATACTTCACAAGCAATTCTTGGATCTGGAATACTGAAAATATGACTATGCTAATGAACCAGCTAAGCCCTGAAGACAAAAAGGCAAGTAGCTGTATGATGTGGTCCTGGAGATGTAGGGAAATATAAGCTTGTTAATTGAAGATTGAATAAGGACTTGAGCTAGGAAAGCTGTTCACTGTAACGTGGAGCTGACTTAGCACACACTTGGCACTGGAGATCCCTGTGTGATCCTTTCAGTTGTGCCAGGGCTGTGTTACAAACTGGACGTGATCAGAGATGAGGAAGGGCAGGACTCTCTGAGAGAGAGTCGTGGCCTGATACAAAAGTGGATTGTCTTTGGAGTGGCCTGATGATGTGCTCTGGTGCTGCCCATGTGTGAGCCAAATGTCCAGGCTGTTCCCTTTTTACCTGCATCACAAATTAAACACCCCTGTCTCTTTTCTGAGGAGCAGGAGGTATGTCTGGAGGGACTTTTTTTGCTTGGTTTTTAAACCAGCAACAGGTTTCATACACTCTTCTAATGCTTTGGCACAGAGCCACATATATTCAAGGAAATTTGTTCTCACTTCTTTCTGAAGCACACTTGCTGTGTGACTAAATCTGCCCCATGCAGGGGGAGAAGTGGAACAAGCAGGATGGCAGTCTGTTGAGGAAAAAGGGAAACTGTTGTTTGGAAGCAGGAAAATCAATCTCAAACTAAAAAAGAACTCCGTGGTGGGTTGGACCTGGCTGGACAAGTGCCCACCAAAGCTGTTCTATCATCCCCTTCTTCAGCTGAGCAGGGGAGAGAAAATGTAAGGAATGCCTTGTGGGTCAAAATAACGACAGGGAAAGATCCTTCACCAATTACTGTCATGGGCAAAACAGACTCAGCTTGGGGAAATCAGTTTAATTTACTACCAAATAAATCAGAGTAGGGTAATGAGACATAAACCCAAATCTTAAAAGATCCTCTTCTACCACTTCCTTCTTCCCAGGCTTAACTTTACTCCCAATTTTCTCTGCCTTCTGCTCCCACAGTGTTTCAGCACCCTCACTAAGTTTAAACTTGCCTTCTGCTATGACTTCATAGGTTAATATTCAGAAGAATAAAAACTAGTTAGTTCTAAAAATTCAAATTCACTGATGCATTTGGAACAATTTTGTCATTCTTAAGATGTCTTTCCTGTTGAAGTGGTTTCCAGAATTAGCTGCCAAATTTCTAAGTAAACTGTCTTAAAGTAGGAAGTGCAGTAGATTTTGTTGATTATTTTTTTTTTGTGAAGAGTATTTCTACCTGTTCCTGCCCTCATGCCTCCTTCTAATAACTTGAGTTCAGCAAAAGTTTGAAAAATGAAATCATGGAGCTTTGGGCTGTTATTATTTTTGAATAGCTGAATCCTCAGAAAGATGTGCATACAGCAAGAACAAATTAGTGGAAATAACAATTGGAACTACATTTTCTTTACTTTTACATTACTGCCATGGTGATCTATTATGAAAAATAAAATTTGACAGATTCTAGTAACAGTACTAGATGGCTGTTCACATGTATGTATTTTATTTCATGACTAGAGCTCCATCTGGCCTTTAATTTGCAAACAATTCTAAATTGCAAAGACTCACTGTAAAAGATTGTCTACAGAACGTAGCTTACAGGGTTTATTTTTTTCATCATGGGATCTAAATCTGGGTCATTCTTAGGATTAAGGGTAGAATAACTGTCTTGCATTAAAGACAAATTGGAATTATCTGGAATAAAGACATTTCCTTTTCCTTTAAATTATGTAACAGGTGACATTTTAGACAACTAACAGTGAAAACTTTTGTTTTATACAGACATTTAATTTTGATGTTCGACAACTACACTGGGCAGAATACATGGAAAATTACTGCATGGGAACGAAGAAATATGTGCTGAATGAAGAAATGTCAGGCCTCCCTGCAGCTAGGAAACACTTGAATAAGTAAATATAACTTCTTATTTTCCTCTGTTTATATTTTCCATGCCTTCCTGCCTTTATCCAGTTTCGCCTTTTGTTGTTATGACTTAATTGTTTGTTCTAGCACCTGTTGGTCCTCCACAATTCTGTTCTGGTCCAGTGATCTGAAACATTTTTTAAAGAAGTTCTACTTGTTGCTCCTGAGTTGCTCTCAGTATTAATAGTTACAATACTAGTCTGGGATTATGGTTGTAGCTCTGATCACTGGTGTGTATAATGTAATCCAGGTTTCTGATTTTACAGATTCTTTGGAAGGTAAAAAGGTACACATTTAGATAAGGTCAGAATGGCTTGTTCAGGAGGTATAATGGAACAAAATAATTATTTCTTCTGGGGCTGTGATCTTTTGAAGCTGGTGAGTAAATAGGCAGGGTGTCTCCATTCAGAGCAGGACACTTTGATGTTGGTGGTCCAAGATGACTTCTCTTAGCCTTTTCTATGTGGCTTCTTTCCTCCAATTTTAATAGATTGTTACTGTCCAAAATTTTACTAGTACAGTTGCCTTTGTCTAGTTCTTGGCTGACTTATAAAGACAGCTGTAGACTTTCTGACTTGTCTCTTTTAAGAGTGAAATAAAAGTAATCAATCTTGTTCTGCAATACTACACATCTGCTATCGTGATAGCATGAAGAGAAACAATCTAGGTCATCATTTATTAAGACAAGGACTTGCAGTTGTAGAGTGATTTGGAATATGTTAAAATCACTTTTGACAGATGGTGGAAAAAGTTCAAGAAGTATCACCTTCTGATTTTTTTTTTAATTTAATTTAGGTGCTGTTGAAAAGTGCATAGGAATTAGGAGTATAGTTGCCATTCTTTGTACAAAGGATCATATTAAAAATAACATGAGAAATAACCTTGTATTGGAGCAGCATCTGGTTGCCTCCAGCTCTTAGTTTATAAGTGGATTATTTTGCAATAGGTTTAGTTTCTAATGTATGTTTGTTCTGAGGTATTAATTTGGTCTCTTTTGTTACCTTCTAGCTTTTAACTCTAATTTGAACTTGAGGAGTCCTCCAATTCAGTATTAACCAGGTTTGGCAGCCTGATGGATGTGCTTCTCTAGGGTTCTACTGAGAAGATTTGTTCCTCAAATAGAAAAGTGGGCTTTGCTTTAGTAACGCAGAAATTTAAACTGGATTTTTTTCTGCAAATAAAGTATGTAAAGGAACCAGGCTACCTGTGAAACAAGGGCAGTTTTTCCTTAAGTTCTGCCTTTAATACACAAATTGTCATGATCTACTGAGCCAAAGAGATTGCTGCGTTCTTGAAGCTTCCATCTTTGCATGTGAGAAGGTGGCTAGAGAACACAGTTGCCCCAAAAGGCCACTTAGTTTCTCCTAATCTTTAAATATAGTTCCTTGAGAACGAAGAAAATTAAAATTGCCCAGGTGCCAGGCTCTGTGGCTGGAAATGTGTCTGGAAAATCTGATGAATTTTGTTTTGTGGAGTGTGGTGAGTTTTTTTGTTGTCAACAGCAATTGGAGCTACTTCTACATATATATGAAGTTTTAAATACATGTAAGGGAGAAGTTCATGGTGTTAAATATTTCCTATTTTTTGGGGTAGTTGGCAGCCTTCTATAGCTAAGTTACTGTGTCAGTCACTGTGGCTTTAAGAGGTTTCTATCAAGGAGCTATGGAGTAGAAGCACATGGAGTTAGCTCCAGGCTGTCTGTGTTCCTTAATTTTCATTCCACTTTTCAGCAGTGAAAAGCCTTCTCTGTTTGGTCCTTCCCTTATCCACTTACTTTTGTCATTCACTTAATATCACTTATAATGTACCTTGAGATGAACAGATGAACAAATTCTATACTAGAAGTTAATTTTCAGAGTGTCCTTTCTTCCCTCTGAGTCTTGGTTCCTTGGCTCTTAACTATTTCTTTTGTTTGTCCCCAAGGTTGAGGAACATCCGCTACGGCTTCAACACAATTCTTGTGATCCTGATCTGGCGTATCTTTATTGCAAGGTCACAAATGGCAAGAAACATCTGGTACTTCGTGGTTAGCCTGTGTTACAAGTTCCTCTCCTACTTCAGAGCCTCCAGTACTATGAGATACTGAAAAAGAGAATTTAGCATTAGGACATCTATGCATTTGGTGGTCTAACTGCACAAAGCCTGTAACATGTACTCATCTCACATTTTGTAAAAGCATAATTTCATCTTTAATTGGAGTGCAAAATAAATGGTATGGTATATGTAACGTTAGTTGTGTATCTTCCTGGAAATGGAGAAAATATCGCGGTCAAGTGCCAGGTGAAATCGGCATTAGACAAGCATTTAGATAACTTTGACTCTTTGGCCTGGGCAAAACATATTAGACCACTGACCAACATAACTGTGCAATTTGGAACGTGTTTGATTGAAATCTGCCTTAACATGATTTTTTTCTTTTAAGTTTTACTCCACATCGAGCAAGATAAATATTGACTTAGTAGATACTAGTTGCTATAGACCTATTTATTTGAAATTCTTCTAAATTACAGAGGGTTTTGCAAGTTGCAAAGTGTATAAATGATGGTGGATCTCCTGAAATAAAATAATTGAGGACTTTTGTAATTTGTCTTTACGTTTTGCCATTTCCCTTCTCCTCGAAGTAGGGATGCAACAATGGTGCCTCCTTTGCTTTAAAAGAAAAAAGAAATTAAACAATGAACCAACCTTCCTTATTTACTGAAGGGCCTTTTGTACACTCTGGGCTTCTGAATGCACTTGATGGTTCAGTTCTGTGCTTGAAACTGGTTGTGTTCAACTTGCATTTATGTCAGCATGAACAGTTTGCTTCTCTGAAAGCAGAATTGATCCCATCATTGAGGAGATAAAAGGAAATGTAACCCTGAGGGAGGCAAATAGTCATTGACTGTCCTCTTTTTAATGATTCTTTTATTAAGAACACAGAGCCAGCACTTGATTGTTACACTTCTGACTTCAAAGGGTAAATGTAATGAAAAGGAATTTATTATGCTTAGTTGCTATTTATATTACTGGTAATAGTAGCTGGACAAACTCTTGACTTTCATTAAGAGAAATACCTGTTTTTAAGTTGTAAGCAATGTTAACAAATACTTCATGAATTAATATTTTTTTTAAATCTGAGCTGTGAAATTTGATGCATGGACAAACGCCACTGCTCAAGCACACTTTCTCATCCCTGCCCTAATAGAACCTCATCTCGCTGGGCAAGCAGAGTAAGATGCACCTTGCTCCAAAATGAATCGATATTAACAGTTCTTCCATCTGTCTTTTAAATTACAAAGTTTAAATCTGAAGAAATATGGGCTTTTTTTCTGCATGTTACATCATTTCAGTAGGGAAAACATCTATAAAAATGGCAAATTGCAAGAAAAGATTGAATCCTTGTTTCTTTAATCCAAGGCAATACATGAAGATCCCTTTGAATTTTGGTTGCACAGCATTGAATTTGAGAACACTGTAGTGTTCCTCTAATTGATGCACTGACCAGCACCCTTGCCCAGTGTTTGATCATTAAAATCAATTTATACTGATGAATTTGTTCTTAAATCTGCCTGGAAAGGCAAATAATGACTTAATTACACAAGATCTACATTTTAATTGCCCTTGGTAGTTTTTTGTCTTATTTGAATTAAATATGTAAAGAACTTATTTTGCTATTCTTCTGAAAACTCTTCCTTTAAAGATAACACCTTTCCTGCAGGTGTATATCTCGTTTTGAAAAGATAATGGCTTCCTTGTTGAAGCTAAATATTCTGTAGTAAGTAGTTGAGCTGTAATTCCTTTTTAAAAATGACCTGTGTGTATATATAAAGTTAGTGGTGAAAAACCTAAATGGTCTAGGACCACACCTTGTGTGAGAGACCTCTGACTGTGGCTGAAAATAAATTAAGGCTTCTGTGCTTGAAGATGTTTCATTTTAACAAATACATTAGATGTATTACATTTTTAGTTACCTCCCCAAGTATCTTGCTAGACCTGAAAGTATGCTTAAGCATTCCTGAATTATAGACAATTTTCAGAGGTGCCTACTGTCCAATGACACCCCTTATCCCACGTTGGCATGTGGCTGAGGTTTGCAAAAGACAAATGCATCATATTCTGAAAGTTATTGTGTGAAACAATTCACTTACGAATTTTGGTTGTTTATAAACATTATCATGTGACGCTTAAAATGTTGATCTGTTAATACTGAGAACTGTGGAGCCAATGAACTGCTTATTTCTGGTCCAAAACACTGCTTAGAAATCTAGTCTTCTGAATGAATAACAAAGAGAAGGATTACTTTAAACATAAGGATATTTAACCTCTACTCCTTCAATATTTGCCAATTTTAAACCCCATTTTTTCCACTCTTTGAAGACTGTTGTTCTGTGCCCTATTGGTATCTTACAAAGATTCATCAGTCATCCTATTTAACTGACAGTAGATTCAGTGTCACATTTGTTACACTGGTTTTGTCACTTCCTGTGGTCAGTCTGTGAAATTCTATCGGAAACTACTGGGTTTTTCCCATATCAGAGCCTTGTCCTCTTGCAGTTCTTCACACCAGTGTTTGCACATACTGGATGTTGGTCAAAAATATACTGGAATTATATTTTTGGTACATGAAGCTCGACTCACTGTTTTGACTAACAGGTTACAGGAAGGATATCACTTGGTTAAGAGAAAGAAGAGCAGACTGAAACAACATTATCACTTAACTGTTACTGGTATTTAAATTTGGGACCAGGAAAAAAATTGCATTTTCCTGTAATGTTTTTCTCTGCTGTAGGAACAGATGTTTGGAAACAAATGCTGAATCTGTGAGCTTTTATAAGACATAAACAGAAATATTGGGTGCCTTTGTTTGTAAACCAAAAATAAACAAATCCCTTGAAAGTGTTGCAGTGTTCATTGTATCTTTTTATGTGTTAAGTCTAATTTGTAGAAAATTACTGGATAGTGTAAATGCCATCTTGATATACATGAACCTGCCCTTTCCTTTGTGAGAAACTTTGAAAATCAAGTTAGTGACCACAGCTGCATTTAAAAAGAACAAACCAAACTCAAAACAGAAAGAACTTCACAAGCACAAAACAAGAAATAAACCACAAACCCTCCCTCTCCCCCCAGTATCTTCTTGGGGTGGTATCAAAAACACCTGGTGAAGTTTGGCTGGTCATGGTGACTTTTTTGTATGTTAGATGTTTTCCTCCTCTCTGTCACTGCTTGTTCATTTGTAATATTAGTTTTCAAATTTACTTAAATAGCATAAACCATCTGCTTTTTCATATGTTTAAAAGAGTACTGTGGTTTTGCAGAGGCTTTAGGATTAATATTTCAAGGAATTGCAAGCAACTACAGTTATTTATGGCATCTACATTTTGTGGTGAGGGAGGAAAGCATTAAGTAAGTCATCACCAAAATGACTTTTTTGACTTTTTAATTTCTTAGAATATTCAAATTTCACAGATTCTTCTTTTATTAAGAACACAGTTCTAGAGACCATGCATGATCTGTAAGCTGTGGTTTGGGATCTGACAGATTTAAAGCATAACCTTTCCTTTAAGACCAAAACTACCAAATATAGATGATTTTTGTTGGTCTCAAAAATTCTAAAGTGAAGTCAGGAACAAAAGTTTTAAGGTGATGTCCCTTCTGTCTTGTGCTGTTGGACATTTTGCCCTTTCTTTGTAGCACAGTGTTAGATTGTTCAGGAAAAAAGATTGGGTTTATAAAGGTAACTTGAACCTGAGAAGTACCCTGCACTGAGCTGAGAAGTAAAACATTTTATAATATTTTTACATATTTTATATAATATTTTTACAACATTTTCCCCCATCTGCTGAGGAGACTTCAAAACAGAAATGAAGCAAAGTCACCAAAGAATCACCACTCTGGAGATATGTAAGTGAATTGCTGTAAGTATCTTGTAAATCTTTTTGTGCTGAAGTATGTGCAGTTTTTGTGTGGCCTGGAGATACTTACTTTGTGTTTGTGTAAATCTTTAGAAAATGTAAAGTAGTTCCAGTGGAACTGATATGAATTATCTGCTCTCATTTTCAATATGTGCTGTACCAGCATAAATTTAGAAGCTAAGGTTGACAGGCCTTGCTTATCACTTTGATTTCTAGGTTTTCTTCTTCTCTTCTGGAGTGTATTCTTCAGATCTTCAGACAACTCTGTCCTCCTTTCTGCCTTCAGATGACTGAGTTAAAGGTTACATAACCAAACTGAGCTGCTGCTCTGCCATCTCGAACTAAATTTAACCCCGCTTCCATTTTCAAGATATTTATAAATGCTTTTCTCCTCAGTGTTACCGTAGTACTTTTCTTCAGTGCAGAAGCTTTGGCTTTCCCTGCCCTGTAACTAATATGAGTCACTGATAGATAATTAGTAATTATGCAACTGTCTTTTCTGGAACATGGAACAATGACTGCTTTGAGCAGCTTTTATTCTTACTATGAGAAGCAGGAGAAACCATGAGTAATTGGTGAAAGCAAAAGTTCCAGTACATTAATGCACTGATTAATACTGGAATGCTTGGAGCCATGTGCCCTAAGGAGGGGGAATGGGACTTTTTTACTCTTGGTTCAGTTGTAGCCATTAACTGCAAGTGTAGTGGTTATTACCAGAAACTTGTAACTTCACTTTATTTGAATTCTTGTACCTTTCAGGATGGTAATTGTGTAACTACTACCACTTCTGAAAAATTCATGTCCTGAAATGTAGGAGCAAGGCCTCTTTTGCTTCTTAATGGGCATATTAAAAAAAAAATAAACTTGCCATAGATTCTTTGAAATGGGAAAATTAAAACCACCGCTTAGTTACAGTTTTATGAGATGGAGAATGAACATTAAATCTTAAATTACCCTTGCCTCATATGGTAAGAGTTTGTGCCATGTCCTCTGTGTATGCCCTGTTTTTACTGTATAAACAGCAATCCAGTCCACCACCAGCAGAAAGTAGTTGTGATAATCTTGTTTTAATCAACAAACTGATTCACCACTGAAGTGAAAATGATTCAGTATTTAGCCACTATTAACTTTCATGGATCATGCCATCCTCAATCCATATTCAAGATGGCATAATAAAGTTGAATATTTTTATCTTTTTGAAACTTGATAGCTCATCCTTTCCTTCATTCCTGATGAAATTATCCTAGAACTGGATGTCCAGGGACACAAATAGTTTTGCTTGCTGTTTCAGGCACCTAACTTGGATGGAATTCAAGAATCTAAAGCTAGGAAACTTGATTTCCTCTGGTATACAGCTTTTATGATTCAGAATCATAAGGCAAATGCTTAAAATAAGCAGAGACTTTGCAAAAGCAGCCACATTATGGGGTGAGAGAAAGAAATCTGTGGAAACAAAAGGAAGTGATTGAGAAGCAGGGTACATGTGCTTAATATTTGTTCTCATGTATACATATGGGGAATTGAGACTGTTGACTCTGTATGGTGTTGTGTGGCTCATGATTTGCATTGTAGGTAAAGCTTGTGGTCCAAGCAAGTAAATCAGTAAGTTAACTCAGTGAGCAGGTGTTGCCATCTGGTGCTTCTCACTTAACGTGTTCTCCTAGGGCAGTGCCTATTCAGCTTAAAGATTCAGGTTTAGTTTGAAGAGGCAAACTAAAGCAGCTAAAGAAATGTTTGGAGTGTTGCTTATTGTGAAGGTTTATGGAGTCTGTGGAAGATGAGAGTTTTCCCATTTGCAGGATAGAAATCTTACATGGCACAAAGCGCAGCAGTGTCCCACAAATACACATTAATGACTCCCATGAACAGACTCACTGTTCAAATAGGCTTTACAAAGTTTCCTGTACTGCCAGGAGGTAATTAATTTTGAACAAACTACATAGGCTGGAACAAGAGGATGTAATACCTGCTGAACGGATCCACTTGTCTGTGCCATACAGTCTCTTGCTTCATGCTCCTTTGAAGACTTTTTATTTGATATGCTTAAGTTTGAAGTTGTACTTAAGTGTAATTCTTCAATTGTATGAAGTTACTTTTCCTTTGAGAGAGACTAATTGGTTTGGGGTTTCTTTTGGCCTCTATCTTTCAAATCCATCTTACCTTTCCTCCTTCACAGAGGCTCTCTCAATTTAGGTCAGAAACCTATTTGCTGCATAATGCACACAGCTCATAGTTTCAGAATCTTGTGCCTGGCAACTGGGGTAAGGATTCAAGTCTGCTTCAGACCAAAGCAGCACAATCCTGCTGAAGGTGTTCAGTTTTCACTTGAGTGACTGTGAGTTAACAGCACAGACTAAGTGTGTTAATGCAACCTTTTCCAGGCAAAGGAAAGAGCTCTCTTAAAAACTTGGCTCCTTTGTCTTCTTGCCCCCCCCCCCCCCCCCCCNGCCACTCACCCAAATGACTCAAGACAAAAAGATTGTATGCTGTTGGTTGTAAATAATTCATTAATGTCAGGCACTGTAGATGCCAGGGAAAATGCCACTTTGGGTTTTTAGTACTATTAAATTCTAATTATTGGAAACAAATGAAAGGCTTCTAATTTGCCCATGGTGACACATTTCAGTCGAAATTATGCATCTATAAGGTTACTTAGTGAACAGGGCATGTCTCACTCCTTTTCAATCCAGGTGTGTGGTTTTAAGTCACAGCTAATCTCTCCTTGTCAGTGACACCTGTGGTTTTCCTTTGTTAAATATTTGATTTGGAAAGAAAAACATGCAAGGTAACTTCCACTCTTTGTGACTCTAACTTAAAACCAAGTCTATCCATTTTTAATAGGGATGTGCTGCATTTAGCCTAGTAAATCACCTTCTGGATAGATTAGCTGCTACTTTGCTATTTCTGCATTCCACGTGGTTTCTGCACTTCAGAGGCAGTAGGTGCTTAGCACCTATATAGGAGTTCAGGGAACATGAAATGTGACTTCTTGACATTAGGTGGCTGAAGATATTTTAGGGCCTTATACTCCAGTAGTAGTCTGTAAGGCTTTTTT
Organism: Serilophus lunatus; assembly: GCA_013399895.1. NCBI lineage: Eukaryota > Metazoa > Chordata > Aves > Passeriformes > Eurylaimidae > Serilophus > Serilophus lunatus. The sequence goes on from VXBA01003775.1 coordinate 566,495, forward strand.
AATAGCACTCCTTCTGCCAGAGAAAGAACAGTTCCGTGTTTTCAAATGTTAAGTGATCTCATTGTTTTATCAGTCTTTACTGTTACCTCAGAGAAGATACTTATATGAATTCAACCACTGGGAGTAAGTTCTAGTTATGTCTGAATTAATGAGCTAAAATATTTTTAATTAGACTTGATAGAAAAGTGCTGGGAAAACTCAGAGCCACAGAATATAGAAAGAGCTGATGCTTTTCTCTTTAGAACAACCTTATTCTAATACCTGCCAAATAACTTTTCTTCTAATTAGAAATTAACTTTTGTCAGGAAAAAAAAAAGCTAAGACCAGAGAGCACATACAAAAACATCAGGCAGTTCTTCTGGGCACTCCTTTGTCTTACACTTAAACGCTTTCTTGTCACTTTAGTCCTTCTGGTAGAAACTCTTGGGTTTTGTGCTTCATGTCTTGGTGAAACGTAGTTACCATGGATGTTAGCAGTGATCAGCCCATAGAAGCTGAATGAGGAATTTGGAAACAGATGCTCCTTTCACTTGTGGTAGCTCCACAGGCGCTTGGCACAAAGGTTTAGTAATTAACTTTTTTATGCTGGACACATTTTAGGGTTAAGTTTGGCATGTTAGTGGCATGGCAAGATAACTTGCCTGAGTGAGCCATTTCTTCAGGCACCTCAAATTTAGGAAAACCATGCTAAGTGGAGAGGCAGTGTCACCTGCACACTGAAAGTAACACCCTTCATAATCCTGAGACGTTGTTCTCACCACATCAAGACACTTTTTGCATTGTCTGTTATAAAGCTATTAAAACATGACAAGTGAAGATGACAGCATACATCATGATGAATGGTTATAACATTTAAAGCATGAAATGTTGCAGGTCATCTTTCTTTTAATTCCCCTTCCCCTCATGAAGCATTGAGTGCCTCCTATCTTAAGACACCTTCTTATTCTTAGAAGCTCAGGTGGGAGAGTTTGGAACAGGTGTTTGTTAGCTTGTGGTGCTGCAAAGAGGCGCAGGTGTTGCACAGTAACAACCTGGGGCTTTAGAGCAGGAGATCAAGCTCATCTAGGCCTCCAGCGATGCTGAAAGAAAGGGCTGCCACCACTTTAAACTGAGGGCACCTGTTAATCGTCCTGCCCAATTTGTCTCCCATTCCTTTAATGGGATTGTCAAACTTGATTGCTGCTGCATCCTCTCAATCACTCTTCTAGAAGCTGTTGCTTGTTCCCTTCTGCAGCAGCAGTTTCATAGGATTCCTTAGGAAGTCAGTCATGGACAAAGATGGATACAGACTGCAGGTAAGAGAAAACTACAAATCGGCAGTTCCCTTAAGGAGAGAGCAGAAAAGGCTCAGACATTCCTCTGAATAGTGGCTTATTGAGCTGACTTACAGTGAACTTGCAGCTCTACTTGTTCATCTTTCTTGCATCATCCCTGTGTCCCTTGGTGCTTCCAGAGGAACAGCCTGCTTCCTTCCCTTCCCTGCATCTGTCCTCGACTTCAGGCCTCTTGCAACCATAGTTCTTCTTGATCACGGTTCTTCTGGCTTTCCTGTTTTTTCATTGGAACATGTATACTTGTGACAGGACAAGGGGGAAGGGATTCAAACTAAAAGAGAATAGGTTTAGAACAGATATTAGGAGGAAGTTCTTTGCTGTGGGGGTGGTGAGGCACTGGAAGAGGTTGCCCAGAGAAGTGGCTGCCCCACCCCTGGCAGTGTTCCAAGGCTGGGCTGGATGGAGCTCTGAGCATCCAGGTCTACTGGAAAGTGTCCCTGCCCATGGCAGAGAGGCTGGAACTGGATGATCCTTAAGGTCCCTTCCAACCCAAAGCATTCTATGCTGATAGTGTGTTAATGGGTGTTCGAAATGTTTCACAGCTGCTGGCTTCTGTAGAACTTCTTTGATGTCCTCCTAAATAACTGGTAAATAGCTGCCTTTGTGTAATGCTTTACATCTTCTCAGTCCTTCAGTATCATTAGCCTGGGTAGCTTGGAAGACTAGTACAAATTCCTAGACATAGCTTGCCAGGAAAACACCAATGTGAGTTCACATGTACATAGTCAGCACTCCAACTTGCAAGGTGAAAAAGGGTTGTTTTTTTTTTTAAGTAAAATGTGTGAAGTGAAAACTGTGTTTCTACTTCTTTTTCTTTCACCTATTTGTAATACTTCACTGTCTATTAATTATTGGATTTTATAGGACTTCTCATAAATACAGTGGACATGACTTCTGTGTCCAGATTTGGCTGGTTTATGTCCACTGGAAACGGTATTTTTTGACAGAATTCTGTTGAGAATGTGTATATTCACAACAGATTTGAGTCCTCAGCGTTTCTTTGAAGTATTAGTTGTGTTAATCACATTGTGAACTTTATTATACCATGCTTTCAAATTACAATTTTTAAAGTTTCCCAAATGTTTAATGTGTATGTCTCATAATCTCCTTAAACATGTACATATTTATAAAAAGCAGTGGATATTGTCAGTCTTTCCTCTTCTGCATTTGTTCCTGTCTTCTGGTTCACTTTCTATCTGTAGCTCCTTTTGGAACCGAGGGAGGAAACAGTCAACCATTACTATTTTGAAAACTGCTTTATGAGAAGGCTAAATATAGAATAGCTATGCTGACTCCTGCCAGAGTTGGGTGAGTGGCTTATCTTCAAACTGCACAAGTCCAAAACCTTTTGAAGTCCTGCTGGGTGGATGCCACGGGCTTCACACCGGCTGTATGAAGACATGAAGCCAGTGTGGCTATCGCATTATTTAAAGTTATTTGGGGCTGCTGATTGATGCTGTGCTGTAGAAAGAAATGCTCTTCATTTGTAGACCAGTGGTGAGCTTCTAGAGGAGGCTTTTGAAGTACACACACATGGTAGATGCTAAAGTGTTAGTCGGTTTTGCAAGCTTATGATTTATTGGGGGGGGGGCAGCAGAACTGAAGTAGAGGAGCAAAAGTTGTCACCAGTGTCTTGATGTGGATATAGGAGATGGGAAGAAACATTTCAGCCCAACTGCAGAAATTAATGCTTGAGATTTGTCTAAAGCCTCCTGTCCTGCTACCTTGTGATAGCAAGAAGCATCTGTGCATCAAAAGAATGGGAAAATGGTAAAAAAGTGTCAAATTTTATACAACTGGATTAAATAAAACTTACAGAGCTTGTGGTAGTATTTGCACCTGTCTAAAGGACGAGTGGAAGATGAGAGTTTGAGAGTTGAAAAGGAAGGTGGATGATGAATTACTGCTCTTAAAATCTTTCTATTGTTGTCCTTTCCTTTAGGGTGGAAATTATAATTCCCTTGGAGATTGGGTTTGGAAAGTAAATACCCTTACTAAATGAAACTTACTAAGTGAATACTGATTTTTGCTCCTGCAGGAATTGGGTTTAGTTTATTTGGTAAAATTGCTGCAGGGTGATGTTTCTCAGGTTGTTTAATTCTGTTCTGCTAAAATGAAGTATCTGAGGAGAGGACAAAAGGAACAAATATTGTAAGTGAAATGTTCATTGTATTGCAGGCTTTGAACAACAGACCCATGGCCACTGGCTGGGATGTCTTGCAGTTTAAGTAATTTTGAGTACATGTGATGTGAATTGATAAGCTCTGCATAGATTTCTTTTTTAACTGCTCACATTTTGAACCTTGTGTGTTAGTAAACTCACCAGAAAAGCAATACTTAGTGCTCTGAAGAAGTGACACGCAATTACTCTCATTATGTACTCGGGCTGTAACAGTATCAAAGCAGATTTTCTGGCACTGATGTTCTTCCAAATTCTTTTCTAAAGAAAACAATGACTGGATATTAGTTGGTTGTTAGGAACGAAGAAATACAGAGCCCTGACCGCTCCTACCTGGTAATTACCTTCTGGAGCTGACTCTTGCCTCGGGGGACTGTTTGCGAATGGTGCCAGGCTGCAATGTAGCAGCGGTTTTAAACTACTGGAGTTAATAATCTATTCAGTCTATACTCTCCAAATTAATTGCAGATTAGCCGTTTGCAGACAATACCTGCCATATTGTGATATTTAGGCAGACTGAGTTGTAACAAAATTAAACATTTTCCATCTCATTATTGAATAGATTAAAAAGCTAGCCACAGCTTGTGCATTTCCAAATAAAAAACATCCCCTCTAAATGACACGATTTTGTGATTTTTGTGTAAGCTCTGCAAGTGTTTGTGTGCGTGCACAAATGTATGAATGGCTTTTCAATGTCCCTCTTTGTAGCAAAAGCTTAAATGCTTGCAGTGCGAGGTGGGCAAGAGGCTTTTCACTGGAAACTGGAATGTTTATCATCTCCATTTCGCCCCTCTAAGTGTACGGAATTCACTGTGCAGGTTGGGGCCTTACAGTTCTATTTTCTTCTTTGATTTCTGCACAGACAGCTGGTACATGTATTGTCCATAAGTTCTGCTCCAGGACAGCTAAGTTTCGATTAGAAAGGGTTAATAAGGAGTCTTAAAAACTATGCCATAAGAGCTATTTTTGTGGCTGCATTAAGATGTGTGTGCTGTGGTTTGTTTACTGTCGGGGTTGAAAGCGTGATAGCTCGTAGATGAACTTGCTGACAGACAGTATCAAAATCTTAAAAATACTCTCGGCATGTGCTTGAGCAGGTGGCAATAAGTGGAAAGGTGAAAGTAGACGAGTCGGTTCTGTTGCATTCCATGAAAGGCACTTCCCTCCTGCCAGGTAATGAAAACAACCTGGGAGCTTGTAACTGGACGCGTTGCAGAGGGGGGAAAAATCATTTTAGTATTACTTTCTCTACAGCTCTGTAGGAGCTGCGTTCTAGAGTTAATTTTTAAAGCCGGCTTGAATGCACAGCTAAGCAGTGGTCGAAAGTGCTGGTACTCTGTTAATAACGATATTGCAGATGCTGTTGCTTCAGTGTGTTTATGGAGTGACAACTCATTTGAATAGGGAGAGCAAGCCAAAAGAGGAGGTTTTACAACGGAGCTGATACAATGGGCTGTTGTTGGGTAAGCAGTGATGAACAGACAGGCTGCTAATTACTGCGTGCTCTGTTTGTGAAAACTTAATTGGGCCGTCTGACACAAGCAGCGTGGCCGCTGCAGCAGCTGCTGCCCTCCGGTCGTCAGACAGCAAAGCACAACGACGGAACTGTGGTGGGATGCTCTGAGTCAGAGCGCTAATCTCCTCTTGCACTCACCTATTTATCGCTCCCGTGCGACATGGCAGTGCCGCCCCCTGCGACTGACGACACGGCTCCGCATGCCCTGCGCGCAGGGATAGGAAATACAGGAGGCTGTGAACACCGGGCAGAGGTGTTTGCGTTCCTGCAATCTCTCTCTCGGAGATCCGTTGTTAGGAGACTGCCAAGGTTTCCATGGTAAACTCAGATGCCTAAAAAAACTATCAGGGTGGAACTCGGCAAACAGGCCAGGCCTGGTTCTGCTCCTGTTGATTCCAATTGCAGGAGTGCATCTGAGTGAGTGAGTCTTGTGCTGAAACAGATACTGCATCAGGGATGCTTTGGATGACAGAACCAACTCTTCCCAATGATTTGAGGCCAGGCTGGACGACCCTTTGAGCAGCCTGGTCTAGTCGGGGGTGTCCCTGCCCATTGCAGGGGGCTTGGAAGTAGATGACCTTTAAGGTGCCTTCTACCCCAGAGCATTCTGCAGTTCCTGTGCACAATTACACGGAACACACTTTCAGGGAAGAGGATTATTCTGTTTTAAAGAGAATTTTGCTGAAGGGGAAAAATGTCCAAACAGGCAAACAACTCAGTTCAAATGTCATTTAAGGTTGGCCAATTAAAGCTATGCAGCAACAGTTGATTTGATACCCCACTAGCTTTAATTCTAAAAGCAGAATTTTTTACTTCAAGAATCACAAACTCTCTTACAGTGGAGAACTTTACTCTAATTAAGGCTGCACTGCTTGCTGGGACACTTGGGTGCCAAGAGCAATCAAACTATGACAAAATGCAGCTTCCTCTGGTCCCAGTTTTTTGGTCAAGAATTCAAGATTATTGCTCTCAGCTGGACTTCTCATAACTCCTCAGATGGAATTTTGCATATTGAAGTTTTTGAGTGTCCAAATAGTTAGAAATGTGTGTAAAATGTGAAACAGAAGAGTCTTGTCTCCTAATTATTTTAGTCATTCTTCTACTCTGTCTTTTGCAGTGGACACTCTTGCAATATTGAGATGAAATTTTAATTTTGTATATTTAATTGTATCACTTTATAATAGAATTTGGTACCACAGACCAGGTATTTCTGAGTGAGGGATGAACGAATGTAAATTAAAAAAAAAATAAATTTCAAGTTGAAAATGTTTTAGGCCAAAGTACACCCAAATTCTGTTGTCAAGGTTTTCCCACTTAGTCAGTTGTTTTACGCGGGGAACCTTTATTTTTAATTTAAACAGAAGGAGAACCTTGGCTGGACACAGTTCACAAGATACAAAGGCTGTGAAAGCACAGAAAATCAGGCTGTGACCAGAAGTTTCCTGTGCTCAGTGGTGAATTGTGGTCTGTAGGACAGAGGCACTGCAGTGTTTGAAAAATTACTCACACTGAACACACCTATTAAGTAAACACTCGTATTTTGCATGATTCTTTCCTGCCTGAACAATGACAGTATGGGAGACTGCTTGAATTATTAACCCTTCGTAGTCCTAAATCTGGCATCCTTTCTGCAAGTTGAGAGGGGGTCTGAAGCTGCAGAAACCTTTCTGTTTGCTTTCTGGCTACCTGGGAATGGTTCAGGATTCCAAAGACTATACCCAATGCATGGAGGACCTCTAACATTCCAGATGGAAATATTGGGCTGGATTTTTTGGTTTGGGATTTGTGGTGGTGTTTTGTTTGTTGGATTTTTTTTTTTCCTGGTTGGTTACTCCGGAGGTAAAGATGTGCCTCACTGAAGTCTGCTGTGCTTCAGTTGCAGATTTATCTATCCTACCCCATTTCCTTTCATCCATCTGCCCATACACAAATGTACCACTTGAGCTTTTTATGTTGGGGACTTTTTTTTTTTTTTTGGGTGTTTTTTTTTTTTTTTTTTTTTTTTTTTTTTTTTTTTTTGCATGAAAAGACATCAAAAACTGCAGTTTACCCCTGACCCTTGCTCTAGAGAGGGTAGAGAGTTCCCAAGTCATGAATTAGTGATGCAACTCCATGCATATTACATTAGAACAAGGGAGAGTGCAGCAAGTGATGTGTACTAATTCAATATAAACCAGCACAGAGTGGCACAAAACTACAGTATTCTGCAGTATTTGTGAACTGCAGTGTTCTGAGGGCTTGACATGGCACTTTCCTATATGAAAAGGGTTGCATTGTGCACAAAGTTGTGAAAGAAACGCTGCTATTCAGTGTGTTTCAGCTGTTTTTCTGTAGGGAGTTAGTATTTGCTGTCTACTTTGTTGTGTGGTTGGGTTTTTTTGGCTTTTTTATTTTTTCAGAACTGACCAAAGATCTTGCATGATCAGCACAGGGCTGCTCACACAACTGTGTGGCCACCCCCTGTGGCAGTGAAGTCTTAGGCATGTACAGAATTTGTAGTTGATTTAGTTCTATCCCTTGTTAACATCAACTTAAGAATAAAGCCTGTTCATTTTAATTTCACACTGAGCCTGCATTGCTTGAATTCTCATGTCTTTGAGCCACAAATAAACTTAGTGCCTGGACTCCTAGTGCCAGAAATAACTCTCTCAAAGGAAGAGGGCTGGCATTAAAACTTGCCTGCTTACTGTAGGTGGACTGTATTGCAGTTGTTTCGTAAAGAATTCAGTACCTTCAGCTCCTGCTGGCTGTGTGAATATCTCACACCTGCAAATGAAAAAGCGCTTCCTGTCTTTGAGCAAAGTGTGGTTTCTGTAGCGTGTTCTGATGTTCATTCAAGGCCTCCTGTTCTTGACTGAATGGCTGCAAGGGAAGTTACCATGTTTTCCACCTACTGAAGTTTCACACTGGCCCTGGAAACTCCTTTAAATTGATTTTCTTAAGCTTTTAAGACTCTTCTGTCATTTTGTTGCAATGTGCTGCAGGGAGCTTGCTCTGGCCTGTCACTGCGGGCCTGATAGTAGTAACCTAAACCCTTAAGCTCTGTCAACTTCACCAAATATTGCTGAGACAGTTGTAATTTATCCCTCCCAAAGCAGACGTGTGATAGGATGGCTGTATTTCCATGTCTCCCCTTCACAGCATGATCATATTACTTGCATGCAACAAAGGGTTTTTTAATAGCTCCATTATTTAGCTTTTTCGCTTTCACTCTTTTTGTCTCTTCTCCTTGTCACAGTTGTTTCTGAAAAGACTTCAGTTATGTCATGTCTTGTTTAGTATTATTTTGTAAGGCAGAGTTCTCATTTCCTACTAAGTATTTATAGCTACATCAACCATTGCAGAGACAGGGTCTCCCTTTGGTTTTGAGAGAGAAGTTTTCTGCGTCCCCACCTTTCGTTCTACTGTGTGATATTTACTGAAGCACTGTGTGTTCCCTAAAGGAAAGAACTAATATTTCATTGCTAGTAAATACCTAAGCCATGAGTCCCCTGTGGCAGCAGATATTGCAGGTGGTTGCGTTGGTACAAGCTGCTTGCAAACAGGAGGCTGGCTCTAAAAAAATAAGAATGTAATTTAGCTTGAGAGTTCTAAGCTACATAAAGCTTAAACTTTATAAAGCTTAAATTTTGTGTCAGTGCATCTACTTGTACTAGGGTGAATGCTACTTTGGTTTGCCATGGGGAAGAAAGGGTTTGTGAATAACTGTCCCTTGTACCCTCGTCATTGAGAATGAGACAAAAAACTGTCAAAGCCGCACGAAAGTTCTGCAGCAAGATCTGACTGTGTGTCACTTATCATGTGGTTCCTCATCAGGACTAGATAGCTGCAGATTTCTCAGTTTTCCTTAAGCCTTTTCTACAACTATGAAAACAGATTCAAAATACTTTCTACAATGTCTATAAAAAGAGCTGTGAACTAAACTTTTTAATGTCACTCTTGATATCTCAATGTGTTTGAATCAGTTTTCTCTTGCAGTACAGAAGGAAAAGGATTAATTTTGATCACTACAGCCGCTTGCCTGGCCGTGTGTTTATACATCAAGCAACATCAAACTATCAGATGGAGATCACCTACCTCCGTGGCAGAAATGGTGCTGGTCTGCCATCTTATGGCAGAGCTGAAACAGAACAACGAAGTTTCCTGTGGGGCAGCTAGAAGTATAAATGTGAATGCAGGGGATCCTACTATTAGTTGTATTTTAACTAAAAATAAATATCCCATCATTGTTCAGTAATCCTTTTTGGCTTGGCTTTCCCCACCCAGATTTCATCCTGGATATACCCCCAAAGATTTTAAAATCCACCTTTCTACAGTTCCAGCGCAATGTAAATAGCTTCATAAGCATGTTACTTTGTCACTGTTCTCTCCTCATTTCTGGCTTGATCTCTCAGTCCAAGCCAGCAGCTGAGAGCTGTGAGCCTGCTCTCCCCTTGCATTTTCTTGTGGGCCCTGAAAATGAGCTATTTAGCCTTGGAGACCGAGCCCGGCCGAGAGCAAACAGACCATGGTTGTCTGCCAGTTTCCTGTAACACTGGAAACTGTTCTCTCTTGACTGATTAAGAGAAAATACATGGACTACTTCTGGATTTCCTTTTCCTGGACTTTTAAGCTAGTTTGACAAATCATTCATTTCTCCCTACTATTTGGACTCAGTTCCATGTCCTTGTAAGGCAGCAGCACCCGTTGTGAACCAGGCTGTGCAATGATATGTGGAGTTACCTGAAGTGCTCTCCTTTTTTTTTTTCATGTCTTGTTTTTGATGTGATGTGAAGTGCAGACATTACATTGACAGCATTGCCAGGCTGATGTAATAGGTTTTTATCTTAAATACGTTTTGGAAAAATCCTGCAAGATTTCCTCTCACTGCTGTTTTCCTAAGATGGCATATTGGTGTATTTTGAGGATATTCTGTATGCTCTGGAATACTGTAAATCTCTCCCATGTTAAAATCAGACATTAAAGCATATTCACTGTGATATCCCAAGAATCAAGTAATTTATTTGACTTATATTGGACCCTGTGTCTGTTAGGCATCAATTTAATAAGAGATGTTCAGTTGATTTTATGTAGTTATTATGAATGTCTGTGTCACAGCAGACAAAATTCTTCTTGTACAGCTTGGTCTGTTACGATGTTTTGACCCTTGTTGGAAGATAGTCTATGATCAGAGTTCACTCATATCTCTGGGGCAAGAGTACCTGAAGTTGGAAAGGGGGGACAGGTTAGGACTGTAGTCTCACTCGTGTTTGATGTTGGTGTTTCATGATCAAATGCTAAAGCTGTCGTAGAACTGCTTAATCAGAAGCAATGTTGGGACGTGGAAAATCTATTGTGTCCAGTTACTGTTTCATAGAATCAGGCCCGAAGAGGAGAGAGGCAGTGAGCAAAGCATGAGCTGGTGCTTGTATAAGTGAGCTGGAGATCTATTCCTATGAGACGGTAAATATAAACATACCATAGTGATTCCTATCAAAAGGATGGTGAGGGGTCAAATGATAAATCTTAATAGGTGTATATTTTAGTATATCATTGGGCATGCTGAGAGAAGAAATTACGATCTTGTGAAAAACAATTCAGTCTCCTAATCTCCAAAGCTTGCTTGATGAATAATTTCAGCAGCATAATTTCAACTGTCTTTGTTGAAGTGTGGCATGGGCATAAGCATGCTTGCTAATTGGTTTGCTTGTCCTGCAGCAATTAGCTATGAGAGGCATCCTTAGGGCTCCTCTCTATGCACACAACAGTGACAGTGAGAGGGAACTTTGTGCTCACCATAATTCTCTGTGGCACAATTCCTCGTGAGCTCAGGTTCATTGCATTTCAGCCTTTATTCTTCTGGATGTGAGGGGGTGCTAAATACAGGGTCTGGATACCTGCAGTGATTGCTAATGTGTGTAAAATAGTACAGTTACATGAAATGAATGTTTTAGTGTTCCTCTATTTCTTATTTATGTTTACACTGAAGAGCTGTCACTGTGCTATTAAGATTATGCCTTTCACTAGCAAAAAAAAACCTTCCCAAGGGGCTGCTATACATTTGAGAATTGACTGTTGCTGATTTGCTTAATCCATATGCCAGATCTTCCTTGGCTGAAAAGCGTTGGTATTGATCTTTCAAAGCATTTTGAGACATTCGGGCCAGATACTTGAGCCAAGCCTAATTTTGTTCCCTTCCTCTTCTTTTATTTGTCCTCTCCAAACTAATCAGACAAGCTGTAGATGCAAGGCTGTAAGGCTCTATTCAAGGGAAGCTTTGACTGATATTTTCAGAGACACTTCATGGTCTCCATAGGCTGCATGATTTTTGCAATTGTTCTATCTTGTTTGGTTTTGGTCTTGTTTACTTTGAAAGGTAAAATCTCTGTGCAGGAGAAGTCATAGTTACAGAAGGAAAATGTATGTTGTCTCATTACTCACCATAGATGTAAGTGCCTGAGCCTCTATCTATAATTCTCCACGGGCACCCCCTTGTCGCGGGGGAGAA
>VXBA01003776.1:0-59356 GCA_013399895.1 Serilophus lunatus
AGTCCAATAGCATGAAGTTTAATGAATCTAAGTGTCGGATTTTACCCCATGCAGAAGTTATAGGCTGGGGTCGGTGTGGCTGGAGGATGCCCAGGCAGAAAGGGACTTGGGAGTACTGGTTGATAGGAAACTGAATATGAGCCAGCTGTGTGCCCCGACAGCCAAGAAGGCCAATGGCATCCTGGCTTGCATCAAGAATAGTGTGGCCAGTAGAACCAGGGAAATTATTCTTCCTTTGTACTTAGCACTGCTTAGGCCACAGCTTGAGTACTGTGTTCAGTTCTGGGCCCCTGCAGTTTAAGAGTGGCTGAGGGTGCTGGGGTTGTTCAGCCTGGAGAAGAGGAGGCTCAGGGGTGACCTTATCGCTGTCTATAACTATGTGAAAGGAGGCTGTAGTCAGGCAGGGGTCGGTCTCTTCTCTCAGGTTCCCAGTGACAGGATGAGAGGACACAATCTTAGGCTGCATCAGGGGAGGTTCAGGTTGGATATCAGGAGAAACTTTTTCACAGAGAGTGTGATTTCCCATTGGAATGAGCTTCACAGGGAGGTGGTGGAGTCATCATTCCCGGATGTGTTTAAGGATAGGTTGGATGATGAACTTAGTGACACGGTTTAGATATTAGATTGGTGTTGGATAGGTTGTTAAGCTAGGTAAAGGTTGGACTTGATGATCTCTACGGTCTTTTCTAACCTTGTTAATTCTGTGTGTGATGTATTAGCATTGACAACATATCTTCAAAATACTGGAGAAAAAAAATCATCTCATACTTAAATGGAAAATGTAAAAATTCAAATAAATGTATCAAATAATTTCCAAGGTAAATACATGTTCAAACTCACTTTGTTTAAGAACAGGATTAGGAGAAGATTCATCAAGGCACTCAAACTAGTATTTTAATGCTTTTCTAAACTGTAGTACCTTGGCTACAACACTCTGAGAGCAGGCATCTCTGCTTTTCGTATCTTCCTTCACTTAGATGAGCCATGAAATCTATCACGTTCATAAAGCATTATTTAATAAAAACACTCAGTCAATGGGATCACAACTAACATGTACTTAAGGTTTCAGTCCTCAAATGTGTGTAAATAAGATGCAGAAGTACGTGGTTCACAAAATTATGTTTACACAGCAGTTTACACTGCCATCTTCAAACACAAAGCTGACAGGTACCAGCCTACGAAACACTCCCTTTTTCAGACTGAGGTTTATTTTTACTTCCATCTTGAAGAATAAAAACGTTTGCTAAGCTCACAACTAGTATGTGCCAATTTATTTCGAAATAGGTCTGAAATAAGTCCCTAATTTTCCTTCTAATGTGTAATTTTTAGGTGATGCAGACCTCTTAAAAAAATTAGTATTTGTGATACAGGGAATATTTATGCACACATATACACCCACACCCCTCCCTTCAAGGAAACAAGCTGGAACTAGGGGAGAGACAGACCAATCAAATTTGAGCAAAAATGATAGGATTATAAAACAAAAAATCTCATATTGGAAAGTCTCAAATAATTAAAAAAAATTAGAAACTTCCTTCACACCCCTTTAAGTGAAGGGCAGTTTTATGGTTCTTCATACTTTTGTGTCCTTGTCCTTCCCTTGCAGTCAGTAATGGAGCATTACCTGTCAGGAGCCAGCACTGCACTGCTGTCTCTAACAGAGCCACACAGATTTATATCTGACCTCCTGCTCTTCAGTTCTTTTCCCTGTTCAGGGTTTTAATTATCATTCCTGCACTCACAATTGGAAAATTCAGTACTTCTCCATTGCCACTGCATGTACATTATTTCTCCATGTTTATAGCTCAAACATAAATTTTATAAACATCCTGCCACCCAACAACCACATTAAATAATAACAACTCTGCAGTATGTATAGTGAAGTAAAAAGGAGCACTGCACAGTGTTATTTGCTAGCATTATCTGATCTGGAATAGGAAAAAAGAAGAATCTGTAGAAACTAAATTGAAATAATAAATAGTTATTTTAATCCCATTCATCAATAAATTTCAAATGAAACGTAGTTATGCAAAAAGAAGGTTTTGGTTTTTTTCCCCCCTTCCTGAAAAGCATAGTAATCTTCTGATCATTCCTTTAATTGCATGGCCTACTATTCAAGTAATTAAAACTCCCTGCTTCTAAAAATATTGCATTTTGATTTCTCCTGTTCTTAAGTAACTGGACAGAAAGCCTTGCCCTCAGTTACCCTGTGTCTAGATCTTCATCCTACTGCTCAAGCTATTAATTGTTTCTAACACGTTAGTAATACGTATTGGACTCCTAGATGCTTAAATGATTGGCAGTGCTACTTCAAAAGCATTCCTCCTAGAACAAACACTATCTTTCCAAAGCTGATAATTTCAGTATCAGATCTTTTGGGAGACAATCCTCATTATGTTCGTCAGGACTGGTGCTTTCTGTCTCCATTTTCTGTGCTCTTATGAACAACCACAGAACTACTACATGCATGAAGAAAAAAACAAAAAAACCCCCAAAAATATTTCATACTTTTGCACTGCTAAATTTGGTGTCTGCAGTTTAAATAACATAAATAAATAAATAGCAACTATAAGCCTTGTTTGTGTTTAGTAATTTTTTTGTAAACTATTTGGTAATTGCTACAGAATTTCTATCTAAAGTGCAAATAGTAAAAGCAGCACCACTCTTTTTTCCTCTCAAACACACAAAAACCTTCTAATTTCAAATCTGTCTCTAGAGGTTACCTTGTATTCTATTCTGCCTTTTCCTTTGAAATCTACTCCTGAAAGGGGATAAAAAATTATGAAATAAAGACTCCTTTTCCAAAACCATGCTGAAGGGATGTCACTTCCATGACTTCTCATGCTTGACTCACTACACAGTTCACAGTAGATTAAAAGGACACGTGAAAATGAAGTTATAGGGAGAGCGCTGTTTGGATGCACTGTATCAGAAGACTGCAGTGCACCTCAGTACCACAAGATGTTTACCAGCTCACTAGAAGGTGAGTGATGTCAACATCTATGTGGTGTTTTGCAGGATACATGTTGTGGTGATAAACTCAGGCCTCCCCTCCCCAGGGAAAAAGGGTAGCAAGGAAATTGTAGAAACATCAAGAGTTTAGGGAAGAGACCTCGGTCAGAGATCACGTTCATATCATCTGGGCCAAACACATGGCTGAACACGTTCTCCAGGAGACTAAAGTATCTTCGACTTTTATCATTATTGCCCAATAAACTACTCTTTTATTACGCATACCTTCCAGCTAATGGCGTGCAAAAACATGGCTTTGCACTTCAAATAGGAGAGCTTAAATCTGCCTAATAGCCTTTAGAGTTTTATGATAGGTATTAAATGAGAAAGTACTTACGAAGTTTTAAATTCTTACAAAGTTGGGTACAACCAAAGCAAAATAAAAAATTTTGGTCAGTATATTTGTAGCAGGTTGTTTTTTTACAATGACTTGTATGTTTTTAAAAGCCACCTATAGAATTTGAGCTCTGTAATCCCAGACCATCAGACTAGCAATGCTTTATACTTACGGACTGTAAGGCCAGGAGACTCAGTAGTTTAATGGTGAGTGTTTAAGCAACTACTACCCTTTCAGTATATTGAACCTGTGCAATATGAAAAGTATATATAATTCATGAAATTTCTTCACATCTATTGTTGGTGCAGGTCTCTAAGCACAGTATAGGCAAAGCTAGATAATTCAGAATCAAACTATGTTTTGGGGAGAGACGTTCACAGTATACAAATGGAGAGTAAAAAGATGTACGGCCTGAAAGAAAATTAAAAAGTAGATATTTTCCCTTCTTTGGATGTTACATCTTCATTAATTGTCAAATAAAGTAAATGAGATGGATGACGGTTATCTCTTAAGTGCTAAGATAACATCCTAAAGTATTATGGCTCCATTTCTAGCTCTGCTATAAATTTCTGTGCCTGCCTTAGGACAGACAGCTTAGTGCTTCCATTCCAACTCAAGAAAAACCCAAAGAGTGTGTGTTCTTCTGTCAAGCTTCTGCTTCTACATTATACATTAAATATGTTACTGAATTACAGACCCTGAAATTACAGTTTCTCAGAGAACTCTCCTACCTCTCTGGGCCTCTGAAGGGCTCACCTTAATGAGCAAGAATACATGAACAATCCATCTAAGTTTTCTTACATACATAACTGAATAATAATTTTCTTAAATAAAAACAAACATTCAACATATATCTGTGAGACAGAGAAATACTGCTGTTTCGAATTTAGAAACCTGCAGCTGTTAAAAAAAGAGAAAATATTTTAATAATAAGTAAACAGAGAATCCAGACTTAAATGTGGGATCAATGGTACCTGTTTTTTTCATCACTCAGATTTCTTTTATTCAGAGAAAAAAAAAAAAAGTCCCACAAATTCTGGGAACTTGCTTGGGCTGCACCAAGGCACAATATTTACAATAGCAAATTAGTACTTGAGTGAGGTTCTCCATTTCCTATATTTTCTTAGGTAAATACTTCGATTATCAGTGCTAAGACAGCAAAAACAGACTGGAAAATTCTACATATTTTCAGTGGCGAAACAAAAGTCCATTTGTCTATTACACTAATTATTTAACTTAACATCTTTAATCATTAAGTAAAAAGAATAAATTTAAAGAAATAGGCCATTAAATTTTCTCATTTCCTTAAACTTTTGAATTAATGACTACCATAAAGGCCTTAAAAAGTATATAAATGTAAATATAATTTATAACTATATAAAGCCTTCGTAGACAAAGTCAAGGAAGTTATGTACTTCTCTTTCTGCAGTGGTACTTTTTCCATTAATACTGAGAACAACACTGCTTTTATTCATGGTACATTTAAATTGGGTAAACTGTGTACACACTTTGAATACCTTGAATATTCTTAAGGCAGTGTTCAAGGTCACTGAACCTCAGACTTTGTTGGAGTCTACAAAACCAGATTTTTCTCTTTGCTATTTGCCTAACCAGATGCTTATAAAACATTTAATTTTCACAAGCACTTAAAAAGATGTAAAAATTTCTGGAACTACTCATATTCTTGATCTGAGACATTTTATTACATTTAATAAGCAATGCAATGTGACCAGTAAATCATGCCAGGAAGTTTAACAACAAAATTAAAGTACCTCTGCTTGAAAATATCATTAGATGAATCACAACCAGTGATAAACAATAAGAAAAACTCTTCATAACAGAATTTCACCTAAGGAGTGCAGCCTACTCCACCAGTGGTTGGACGATTGTTAAAGTTTCATCAGACTCCTACAAGTAGTCATTAAATGAAGAAGCCATTAATTAAATCTGCAAATGATGCATTATGTGGGAAGATAGCTAAGTGCTAGACACATGAAAAGAAAAAGTGGGCCTACGTTAATAAGAATTACCAAAGTGAGAATAAGCAAAGTGCTACTTAGCACCTCTAAGCACCATAAAGCTGAAGTTTATGTACATAAAGGGCATTAGATTTATATTTCTATATAAATGCAAAATAGCACTAAAAATGCACTGAAAGATCTAAGATTGAAAACAGAACCAGTAGCTAACCACTCCCTTCCTAAATATTAAAAACTACTTAATCTGCAAAAGCAATTCCAAAACCAGAAAAGCAGAGTGAAACTCCACAGCAGACTACTCTTTTGTTTGTAGCATGGAATATATTGACAAGTTTCTCTACAAAATTTGGTTGTTTTTCACAAGCTGCCTACAGGACGAAAGTTTATTGAAACTTTGGATGCTTTTCTCTAACTTTACCTCTAACTGATTTGGACTGACTTGTCTCCCCAGAGACTTACCATCTCCCAAGCTCCAATGCTCTCAAGGTACACAGGGTACAGTCAAAAAAAACAGCCAGTGTAGACCAGTAGTTCGGCCCTCAAATTGCTATCTTCATCAGAAACTCATATTGTTATAATCAGCTATTAAAGCTTAAATAAAATCCTGCTGCTGCTTATGCTGCCCTACTGAGCAGGATTCCAGAGATATTTCTTTCCGAGAATAAAGTGAACTATTCTGAAACACGGATGGGCTCTCTCTATGTCTCCATACAATCTACAGATCTAACCAAAATTGCTGTCTTTCCATATGGAAAACCAGTTAAGTGTTTGATTTTGTTCTTCATGGAATACAAAATATTAAGTAAACTAATCTAAGTAAACAAATTTCTGTAGCATGGAAAACAATTCTATGTTGAAGTTGTCTTTTTATAGTAGGGTTTTCATTGTAGTTTGTTGGGGGATTTTTGGTTTTAAAGCATAAGATTTCTTTTCTTTTATGTTAATATTGCTGTCTCTTTTATGGTGTAACTCTGATTTTAGAGTGTTTATTTTTATACATAAACATTACTATGCTGTGACTCATGAATAGCATCCAGATCTTCACCAATCCCCCACAGTGCCTTACATAAAGTTGCATATTTTATCCAATCTTACTTGCCATTCATGCCCACCCACATGAGACACATTACTCAGATCCAAAGATTATAGCATTGTTATGCTGATGATACCTAGATTTATTTCTCTATTAAACATTAATGATGCAGTATCCTGGCATAAATTTAGAGTGCATTTTTAGATGCACAAACCGGGAGATAGCCATGAAATGTATCAGTTAACTGCTACTATTTTATCTTGTCTCTTCCAAATAATTAACAAAAACCCCACATTATGACTATATTTTCAGCTAGCCCTGATTACAGCATAAATCAGCTGAGAAAAATAACTGAAAATACTACTAGTTGAAGGTTGCAGCCCTGTTGTCACATTTTCTCATATTCTTTCACAACAGAACTAGACTTTTAAAAGACACTGACAGGTTTGCAGTGCTTGTTTCTAAAAACAAAACACCTCTTCTTTTTTTTTTTGAAAGACAATTTTCACAATTTATTTAAAATTGTAACCCCTGACTTCATCAGACACCCAAAGGACAAACCAGAATAGTTATCAATCCTCCACTACTGAGTAAAGCAAGAGAGACAGAAGACACATGAAACAACCCAAGCCAGTTTTGGATAACACCAGCACTGTCAATAGGGTCACTTAGTAAGACAAGTCATGTTATATATCATCACATCTCACACAATTCAAACAACCTGCTGCCTCAGCAAAATGGTTTGCTTGCAGTTTGAAGGCCCACTTTCACAAAGCAGCTCATGTTCTACACCATAGGATCTGTATCACATTGAAAATGTAGAGATCCTTGAAAAACAGAAAACTATGAATGCAAGTGAAGAAAGATAAATAGAAGATTGCAGCCTCCCACAGCATTTTACACTTTCTTTATCCATAATAATTGTGTTGCAGAGGTCAATTTTGGAGTCACCACTTGTTGTAATGAAAAGAGATGCTTTTTGATGGATAAAGTTAGAAGTAAATGCTACGCTTCTCATTAAATTGGATTTTACCTTAAGATCTGTACAAAAACTAGTATTTCTAAAATGCACAGTTATAAATAATTGTTTTTCTCACAACAGACCATCCTTTCCTTGGGACCAAACCCTTCATAGTCCTCTATAAAATGTCTTCTTGAAAGCCAATGGGCAACAAGACCTAAGTGCTGGCATTAAGCTTTACAGTGCTTGCATTTTACTAAAGTACTAGTATCACAAACTAGTCAAGGAAGGTGCAGTCAGAGTCGGGCATGTTTGGAGACGACAAATCCTTCTATATTTAAGGAGGAAAAAAGAAACCCAAACCAGAACCACAGAATGGCTTGCAAAATTGAGCTTAGAGACTTAAAATTTTTAGAAAGTAACCTAAAAACATTCCTATCTGCAATCAGAATGTACTTAATTAACATGATAGTTTACTTTGCTGCCACTGAAAGAAAATGGTACATCCTTACATCAAATCCATCAAAAAAGCAGAATATAAAAGTGCAAGCTAATTGATTTACCGTCCATAATAGAAGACAGTAAGACTCACTGATTGCAAGCCAATTGTGAACTTTTGAGTTGTATTTCACTTTTTCATTAAAGTCTGATAATTTAGCAGCTCAACCTTGCTATGCAATAGTGGTCTATGGCAGCCCACAGGGAAAATGAGACACATAACATACTGAGAATGATGAATTTGGGAACATCACACGGCTCATGGGGCAGGCTGCTGCCCAGCTGGCCCACATTTTGTGATGCATTAATCAAAATACAATCAACTACAGCAGAAGTTAATTCTGTCATAACATGGTAAAGCAGAACAAGCTGCATTATGGTTCCGTGTCATGGTCCCATACACCTTCGGTAAATTAACACCACACACAAAAATGCGACTCCTCTATACACCATTATAGAATCCTCCACACTTGTAACTGTGATTCATGCTAAATCACGGGAAGGGTGTCACAGATGTCAAAGGAGCTTTTGGGAGAATAATGCAAAAGTTCTTACAGGAGAAAAATGTGCAGATTTTTCTTTTGTTTTGGTATGAAACATATCCAGTAATCAAAAGTTTCAGAAGTAAGCAGCAAAATCCACATAGGCAATAATCTTAGTCAGACTAAGTTCTATTTTTACTAACATTCTCTCATTTTTTCTCTAATAATAGATTAATTCTGTCTTAGAAATCAGTACTAAATTGATCTAATCTCAGCACCATAAAATGTAATTTCAGATTAAATTCCTCCAGATTTACTAGAAAATAAGTATTTTGCCTATGAGGCAGAAAATAATAAAGCATATTGCAAAGTACTTAAAATGTAGCCCCTGCCTCCCTCTCCCCACCAAATAATCAAACACTAGAAAAATTATCAATCAAGAATTTACTAGGTTAAAGCATATGAATGTCTGATAAATATTCCAGTTTAAACAGAAGAAACAAAAATAATCTCAATCCTTCCATTCCTGGATTGTTGAAAATACTTTTTTAGAACAGTTTATTTCATTTTTTTTCTATGAAAAGTTCAAATTTGTTTAAGCAACATGGCACACGAACAGCTACATTAATTCGTTTAATAAATCATTTAGAAAATTTAGTAATTCTTTCTTCTCACAGT
The DNA here is from genome assembly GCA_013399895.1 of Serilophus lunatus. Classification (NCBI taxonomy): domain Eukaryota; kingdom Metazoa; phylum Chordata; class Aves; order Passeriformes; family Eurylaimidae; genus Serilophus; species Serilophus lunatus. The sequence continues at coordinate 8,981 of VXBA01003776.1, forward strand.
ATGGGCATTTAGAAGACAACAGTGGAAGTGTCAGATACAGACCTGTCCCTTATATGAAACAGCAGACAAATTTCTGAGACTACACATTTCATGGTTTAACAGTAGCAGCATACAAAATGAAGAGCATTTAAACTATGCCAATTTATGATCCACTACGAATCTCACTGTATTACTTTTCAAGCTAGGTAAAGACAGATAAGGGGGTTTAAATTGCCTATTTAGACTGCTCATAACAAGCTGATTAGCTAATGGCTTTTACATTATGAACACTCATTTTTACTTTGAAATGTTGACACAAAGCCATCACACTTGTTACCTCTACTAAACTAGGAGCATTGCAGTATGGCAAATCTAAATATTTTCTGCAAATACTAACAAAAAAGCTGGTACCTTTTCCTAATAAAGACTGAATTCTCTGAATGTCAAGAATTAAAGCACCTCAATAAATGACAAATAAGGAAACCAAGACAGAGAAAGCAAAAATGACCAAGGTGAAATCACACAGTACACCAGTGGAAGCATGAGAAAACAGGTTTCCTGATAACTAAATTCAAGAGCCTCACTGCTAAATCATGCTGTTTTGGAAAGAAAATATGGGTTCAGAAAGGTAGAGAAGAAATTCCAGAACAATCCTTGAAACACTGAGTGACATTACAGTTACATATACAAGTTAGCAACGACAATAAAAGGAGGAAATACCAATATATAATCAATTCATTACTCCCTTTACAGGTGTAAAATTTATTACAGTATTTTATCTTCAGAAATTACGTAATTAACAAGTACAACTACTGCTTTTTTTTTTTTTTTTTTTTTCAAGTGCTATGAATTGAGTGGTAAATCTGCAAAATGTTAAAATAAAAATTCTCATGTACATCATGCTTTGATAATAGCACCTACAACCCAGGCATGGACTATTTCTGTTCATATATGCTAACTCACACTTGTGTATAATTTTGAGATGAGGAGAAATGCTCTTGACAGGATTGAACTTCAATGGCAGCATCCTATTAAATTTTTCCATCATACTGATACTTTACCTTCTTTATTTATTCTTCCTTACCACAAAACGATACTGTGCATATTTTTTTTTTCCTTTGCCTGGTGGTGTGCAAATGTCATTTTTCTAAGCACCGTGCTTTTCTGTGTGGTGTGTAAATGTTTGTATTTCTCAGAAAGAATTATCATGTCAGAATCCCATACCTTCAACAGCTGCCCATAACAGATTACAGCTTGTGTGTCACTAGTTGCAATCCTCAGTGATTCTCAGCATCTGTAGCATGGCCTTCCAGGACCATGTGTGTAGCATTCCCTCTCAAGCAAGGTCTGTACTAGCATGAGACATGTTCTCTGAGCACTTGGTATACCAGTGTGTTTCCCCAATGTTGCCACACATGAGAGTATTCTGCTTTTGATCATCCACCAGAAAAAAACCTGAGACTCCAGGGCTCCTCTGACTCCTGTCACCCTGGCTCTTGACCCTGCCCATGAAGCTCTCACTGTGTGCTGCCACTGACAGTCACACTCCACAGACTGTGGGTGAAGTTGAGTGTCAATTTGCTTCAGTCTTAAGTTTTCCATCTCACAACTCAAGGTGTGAGGTGGAATATTTTACCAAAACTAACCTGCTGCTGCAGGGGAAACTGCACTGAAAGAGAAGTCAATAGGTTCTTACCTCCCTCCACCCACTTATGCCAACTCTAAAGATCAGGATGCTGCAGGACAAGATGGTGCAGATGGACCCCTCCCACTAACTCACATAGTGGCTCCATCATCACTATATTCAATGCTATACAGAAAGCAGAAACCAACTTGCTGTTGGAGTGCCATAAGTCGTGTAGAACTACATCATTACCAACTCCTGCTTCTCTTCCTTTCCTTCCTTCAGCTAAAAGAAAAATACTCAGTTCATCCCTCAAGATCTAGTACCAGCCGACTGAATAGCTGTCAAATAAAATGAAAGAAATCAACATTTGGAGCTAATATACTATGTAAACATCTTCTTATTCCTATACTCTGGGGGTTGCAGGATGCTAGATTTAGGCTACAGCACAAAGACAGTTCAGTTGAGTTTAGGGAATATATTTAAGGATGGGTGCTTCTGAAAACATCATGATAAATTTGTCTAAATGAAATATTGATGAACAGATATTTCTCTCTCGCCTTACATTAACAGCATTGAGTTTTCCTAGCAAACATAAAACTACATCTTTAAGGCTTCCCTTTCAATAGCTTCAGGGTTTCACAACTATGGTACATATGGTAGCTAAACTACTTTTAATGACCCAATTGAAAAGACAGTTAACAAAATTAGTACTTTCACTTCCATTTATTCAAAAAAGTAAGGCTATCAACTTACTGTGGAAGTTTGAGATTGATTACTCAGGATTTAAAACATTACAAAGGCAGGCAGCATCTATATCCACCCAGGCACAAAGGTAAGCATTCACACACTCTTTATATGGTTTGAACTGCAGCTATTCCCACCACATCTAAAATTTAAATAGGTTTTCACTTATCCCTGCGAATTCTCAGGCCAAACTCATCACTCTTATGATGCCACGTTTAAAAACGCATTGGATCAACAGAGTATCAGGTTAAGTTTGAGTTATTTATACCAGTGAGATACTACTCTTCCAGAGCGCAAAAGGTCAGTCAAAGTTTGGACTCCATAGTCTTGTCCTGCAGCCCTGCTCGCTTCAATGCAAACAGCAACAGCTGCATCGCAGGTTACTGTTGCAGTGAGTTCTTCATTCAAGACAAGGAACTACTCAAACATCTGAAAATCACTACCCACCATGGGGAAAAAGGAAAAGCCATGCTATGCTGTCCCTAGGCCCTCTGCTTTCATGGAGACCTGAAGAAGTACACCAGCCAGTTGCAGCCTACAGCAATGGCGTTGTTGGGCCTCCTGTTGCTCCTTTTTTAAGAGTGCTGCCAGGTCTCACACCCCAGAGAGGCAGGTCAGGAGCTCAGTCATTGGCACCTCATCTGATAGAAAAGTGAATACCTTCCTTAACTAGCTCACTGGGTTGTCTAGGAAGATCTAGTGCAAATTCAGTGTAAAACTGCCACTAACAGATTTACCTAAAGTGAATCACACCTCCAGAGAGGAGTTAGGCTTCCTCAGCAATCACCTACTCTTCCCCATATCATGATACTGCCCTTTAAACTGCCAGCCCTGGCATTAAACAGCTTTCAAACTGAGAAAATCAGTAGAAAATTGTTCACTTTTTGCAGAGTCAATATGTAGGTTCATAATATGAGTGAGCAGCTCAGCATGACTGAAAAGGGCAGAAGGAAGACACAAGTCTGCTCTGTGATTGAACTGAATCCCAAGGTGATCCTTCTCAGGTGACTTCAGATCTGTATCCCTGAAAGCTTCTTTGTTAATAAGTATTTCTTGCTTTGCAGGTCCCTATTAATAAAGAATTATTGATATTTTTCTCCTTCCCACTTAGCTTTAATTAACTATCTCAGCATCACCATTGTTCATATGCAGTATTAAAGCTGCAAAATGACTAATACACAAAGAGTTTTTGCAGGTACTCTAACCTTAGAGATCCATGTTGAACAGTCTCCAATATAGCTTTCCTCAACCTATTCAAATTCCAGAAAATTCTTGGAACAAGAGATGGCTTCTTGTTTTTTGCTGATCTCTTTCTACTTCCTTAGGACTTTCACATATTATTAATGTAATGTAATGAAATGTAATCCCCCAAACCACAGCAATCTCAGAAGGCCTTACCAGGACCAAACCAACAAGGATTACTTTGGGTGCCTCGCTGATAAATTTCTGATTCACTTGTGTGTATATACATATATGCAAACTGTTGCAGTCCAAGTTCTGATGGTAATTCATAATCCCTCCCTGCAGATAACTGATGTTGCCACTGTAATTAATCTGCTCTCTTAAGGATTTGAAAAAAATGAAGCGTTTAAATGTGACATTTAAGTAATTGTGACAGCATAAGCAAATACCTCAAATGAGGATACTATGTAGAGATTCAAATTGCCTTAATGGTGATTACTTCCAGCTCTCTAAAGTCCCTAGCAAACATTATGACATAAATTACTAATGGATCACAACTTGTGGACAGCCTTTGAAGTACAATAGCAACATTATTTTAAGAACAACAATGCATAAATTACACAGTTTAAGGTTTAAAAATAATTGAGAAACAGAGACTTACTAACTGTAAATTATCTAAACCGAATCCCAGTGAAGGTTGTTTGATTTATAGCACGCTGTGTTTTGATGTGGAACACTTTTGTCCAAAAAATCTTGAAACAGATGCAAACACACAAATTTTAGAGTAACAATTGTCAGTACTTCAAAATCAAATTTACATTTGTGAATAAGATCGATCTCTTTTAAAGGTAACACTTTGAGGAAATAGTACATAATAAGTTAGGGAAGCATTTGTACAGAAAACTACAGAAATTTCAGTGACACAGCAGTGTCAAAACTTCTGAATTTGAATAAACATGCTTTTTGTGGACCTGGAGATCTAATATTAGGTTAAGAGCAAAGAACATGATATCAGAACTTAAAAGGAGGGAAGAAACAGTCTCCAGAAGATTAAATAGATGCAAATAACAATGAAAACTTGCAAGAGGATTGGGTTAAATGAAAACAGAAAATAATAACTCAATTAAAAAAATTAAGAGAACCTATTCTTACCACTTCAATACTAATAATGCTTTGTTGTGGCATACAAAAAATAACGTCTGTACAGAAATATGATAGTGTCTCAAAAGTCAAAGATGGATCCAGCACCATTAAAAAAATCAGGCAAGTAATAAAAAAAAAATCAAGTAAAACAGCTTTTGCTATTCTCTACTCTTTTTTCTTTCCCCAATAACGATTACATTTATTTAACATGTAAAGACTCATCCTCCAATGAAAGCATTTCCAAAGGTTTCCCTGGAAACTTTTTTCAGGTAATTAATAAATAAATCAAAAGCATATACATGTAAATAGATACTATACTTATGAACAACCTACAGATCTGTTAAATAAAACTAATGTTCATTTTTGATTCTGGAGAATGTGTAAAACACATTATAACCTGAAAAAATTACAATAAAGCTGGCCATTTGTTAAAGTACTACCAAATGTAACTACAAGTCCTAAAGGTGAACTTCATAGACTAGCAGACAGTAAAATGGTCCAAGGAAAAAGAAGATTTAGTCTAAGTAAAGTTTTCACTAGCTTATTTGAAAAACCTCTAAGTTAGATTTACTGAGCTATTTCAATGAGTTTTTATAAATGTAATTCCTCATAAGTCTGGAATGCAGCGTTCCAAACACCAAATACAGATAATTTATGCACCACTACACCATGGAATTTCTTACCAGAGGAAAAAAGAGGCTACATTGCTGACCTGCATTATGTCCACCTTATGAAGTCCTACGTTAATACTGGCAATAATATAAAGATCTGTCCTCTGGAATCCTCTATTTATTTAAATTAGAAATCACAATAGCAGTGTAGAAAAAATATTTTTAATAATAATATAATATACCCATAATAATAATTTTTAAAATGTCTGAAGTCAAATGTGTTAGCCAGTCTTCACTAATTCCGATTACTTCAGGTTTTTTATTTACTGATACAATAGTAGGCATATCCAATAAATAAAACAGCAAATACTTCAATAAGCAGTAACTGATCACCAATTACTGCTAATGGCTATGATTTTAGAGACAGTTGAAGAGTAAGTACTTCTTAGTGTTAGCAAATGTTTATAAATAACATATTTTGACTTATGGTAGGGAAACCAAAAAAAAGTTAAAATTATTTGAAAGCAGTGAATGGACTTAAATACATGATAATGATTGGCTTTCAGCTATGGGTTTTACTTTGATTTAAAAAGTGGTAGTTGGTAATAGAACAGCTTCAAAAATAAGATTGCTAAATTTTATTTTAGCTTATCATGGTTGAAAATTAATACTTTGCTTAAACTACCACATTGCACAAATTACCCATTTCATCACAATGGGCATATGTAACTTTTTAATCTTCTTCTAAAAACAGATCCAAAAATTAAAGCCTCAAAGAAATTTTCTTTTTTTTTTTTCATAAATTTAGATTGCTCAGATCTCAAAATCTTCCATGTAAGAACTGATGTGTACATATAAAAAATTTCTAAGATATTTATTATTACTCTTAACACAAGAAATTTGTTATATTGCATGTGATCCATGTATTTTTGGTATGCCATAACCAAGTTTATTACCACATAAGGGTTTAGTTTTCCAAGAATAAGAAAAAGGTATTCATCAAAATAGTAAAAGGAAAAAAATATTTCAGAATTTCCCTCCGTTTTATGTGCAGGTAGAATAAGTCAATAGCAATTGTTAAATAAAAGGCCACTAGCTAGTTCAATTCATCAGAAGATGAACGTAGATTCAAAATCAGGTATAAGATACACATTTTTGACCTGTGCCAAACATGATACATTATTTTTCTCTATTCACAGTGCACTCAATTGAGTAATGAGAAAAAAACAAGTTTGCAAATGTAAATACAATGAAGCAGTCGTTAATTAGGACATGCAAATGTAAGTCCAAAAAATTGCTTGTTATCTACAATGTTCAAAATGTTAAGTTCTATTTATACAAATTTAGAGATTATATTCTGTGTAATTATGTGCAAATTTTAAGGATATGCATTAATCATAATTTGTCTTTCCAAATAGGATTAATTAGTGTTTGTAATAGCATATGCAACTGAAGATTAAACATGAATCACACTTGCTCAAGGAATAGACTAAATGAAGTCAGCATCACTTTTAAAAAAAATACATTTTTTAAACAAATGGAATAACACACTTCAGTATCATTTCAGAAACTTTCCTAGTAAAGGAAAATATGAAAAGGAACTGATCATCCCCACGCAAAAGGCACTGCAATGCACGTTGTTTACGATGGATCAGAATTCCCTAGTGGAGTGCTCTCAATTTGCACAGATCACGATCCCAGAGTTCAGTGTGCTAAAACAAGTGACAGCTGAGAAAAGGTGACAGAATATTTACTTCTCTCTGCCTTGGAAATGATAAATAGCTGAATATCCACATTGTGTCCCTCCATGTGAGGCACAGTTTCATTACAAAACTAGATCTGACCGGAACCTTCTTGAATAAGCCTCTAATGTCCTATGAAGTCAAACAGAGGCAGAACACTTTCTGACAGAAGAGTACCACACAGGACTTGATGTATATACACTGTAGTATACTAAAAATTCAAGCAGTTTGAAGGTAGAAAAATTCAGCTTCATTTTTCCAAGATAATAATTTATTCTAAATATCAAACGAGCAGTCCCCTGTTCTCTCCAGCCACACTGCAGGGAATAATGGTAACAATAAAAAGTAATACCACCTGTCTACCTTATCTCAAATTTTTTGAATAGTGACTGATAGAGAATTCAGCCTTTAAACTCCATGGAAGAGGAACAAGGCACAACTTTTCATTAATTTTTGAATTTGAAGAGCTAAACAACGGAAGCAACCAGTAATTGCTGTCCCCTCTGTTTCTCATAACTTGTAAATAGCTTTTACTTCATGTACTTGACATAGATGTTCACAGGAACTGTACAAAAAACGCATACAGTTCTATTTGTATCACACAAATAAATGAACAAGATATTCTATTTTAGACCCCATTACAAGGGAAAAAAAATAAGGGGAAGATAGGGGAAGAAAAAAGGGGAAAAAAGGTGAAGAAAAAAGAGGAAAAAAAGGTAAAAAAAAAGTAAAAAAAAAGAAGATTGTTCCTATCTCTGACACCCTTCACAGCAGCTTTTTTACACCTAGCAGGTTTCTACTATAGCAATGTTGAAGCCTTTTCCAGGCAAATACAGTGAAAAGCTCTTCTAGGACACAACATTTAACACTCAGTACAAGGTGCAGTGTTTGGCACTTCTGATATACAACAGGTTCACACAGGAAAACCTCCATCATGCTAATTGAGAATATAATGGAAAAAAGGAGAAACTAATGAAAAAGAGCTGCATTTAAAAAAAAAAAAAAAAAGGCAACATCAAACATCTAAATTTAAAATAACTCCATCAAACTTAAAAACAATTATTAATTCTTCTACAAACCTACCAGCTCCTCATATTTGCATAAAAAGTTGTGCCTGGGTCATTTACACTACAAAGATTTTTAAAATTCCAACAGATACCTTGATCCATATCCACAAACTACATTTACGTTTCTGGAGGATGCTGACTGCAGCTGGTACTTAAAAACAGCTTTGTATTTGGACATCTAATAAGTTCCATGTGTCTGGGAAACCTTCAGCAAAGATAAGGATCTGTGTACTAATCTGACCTTGTTCACCAAACAAAGATGTTGCTCACAATGGTAGTTGATATTTTGCTAAAAGGTAGCCCTGGATCTTAAATATTCATTAGTGCAATCATAGAGCCTACTAGCATATTACACTGCTAAAACTGTTTTTCTGAAACAGGAAAACTGCAGTTAAGATGCTGGGTTACTGAAGTTAGTATTTACTTCTGCAAGCAACTTAACATTTTTTGAAAATGCAATGTTCATTAAAACAGATTACAAGAAAAAAGTCCTTTGGATATCTTATCTTATACTGGCCTTAGAGATCCTTTGACACTGTATGCTGTGATTTGGACTTTGTTTCCATTTATGGCCAGTAATGAAATTGTAGTTGTCGTGCAGGTAGTACAATCTAGCATATTCATAAACTAGTTTGCCAACTTTGCCCGACCTAATGCCTCATCAATAATTTACACAAGACAAAGAAAAGTTTTCAAGCATGGCAATTAGTCAACCTGTAAAAGCCAGAGTTGCTACTGGCCAATTCCTACCTTAGCAAGCAGCTCCTGTGAAATTAAGAGGGTGTCAATATCAGCATGTTGCTCTTTGTAAGCACTTATCATTTGATCAATTACTTTGGAAAGGTTGCACTGAATTCAAAGCAGTTACAATGGGGAGGTTTTCTATATCATGGTATTTGCAGTGCCTGTGTGCCACTTTTTACAAGGAAAAATAGCAATTATCTAATCATTGACTAAATAAAGCACACTAGAGACAGATTCCAGTTACCTTGTAGCTTTTTTCTAACAAATCTAGGAAATAGTTTGCATCTTAGTCTGTGGACTAAGTATTCACTATCACAAAACTTGCCACATTCCTACAGAGCTCTGAAAAATAATTTTAAAGGAACATTTTAAATGAAACCTTACATGTAACTTTTCTTGGTTACTTTAATTCTGACTAAAGTTATGCAAAATAATAGAAAAATAATAGAAAAGAAGGTGGTATAAGGAGGCAAAGACCTCTTGCAATTCTTAGGGTCACTGCAATTCTATGACACCTATGTAGTTACCAAAATCAGGGCTAACCGGCAAAGGTTGCCCCGTAGTGCAAAGACCACAGCAACACTGATTTAGATACAGAAGCAGGTGTTGAAAAGACAATGATTAAAGTGCAGAGTCTGTCATGTGGGTCCTCTAGTTGTCAACTGCAGCTCAAGCTGTTGCCATAGATATTGACTCTGTAGTCAGATATTGGCTTCTAAAGACAAAGTAGGTGAAAATGACAGCAAAGAGTAGGAGAAAGTATAATACTAATTAAATATCACTATCACTATTTCTGTGCACTAGTCGAAGCTCACTTGCATCAGTAACACTAACATGCTAATTCAATATCCATTCAGGAAATCCACAGCTGATGCGGAAACTCAACAGAGTGCCTGGAGCGTACGCTTTCGAGGAAAAAAAAAACAAAGACTTAGGATTTTGTGACAATCCTTGATATAATTTGTTTTCTTAACATGGGCATACAACCTATTTTGCAGTAACTGATAGAGATGCTAAGGCAAAAAAAATCATAGTTAAAAATAAGAAATAACTCTTTTCCAATTGAAAGTTTTATCCTACACACAAAAGATTTCCCTCTTGACTTACCTAGTACCTCTCTATAAACTTGCATTTCAAGCTATTGGTTCTGCACTATCAATATGACTCCATAGAAAATAAAAAAGATTTAAATGAAAATTTTAGGCAAGAATGAGAACTACAAATGGGGAAGATGACTTCACAAATGAGGACAAAAGTAGCATGGAAACTGAAGTGCTGACAAAGAAAAAAGTCTGGGAAAGGAAAAAAAAGAAGGAATACAGAAAGGAATAGAGACTAGGGAATGAGAGATTGTAATAGGTCAATGAGGCAAGCTTACAAGAATATGAAGTTAAAGCACTGGAAGTTTCCAGGAATATTTCAAAGAAAGATAGAATAAATTTAGGAAAAAAAATAAAAATTGAACATTTCATTAACCATATTATAGAGTTTTCATCTCTGACCCCCTCCCCTGCTTGCACTTTCCAAACGAAAACTGACCTAGACTTCCCTCACCTTGGGAGAGCTGTGAGAGTGAAAAAAACGTGATGCACTGTTGGAGGCGTCCCTGCTATTTATTTGAAATGTCAACTCTTACATGTGTGTGCACACACGCACAGTGGAACAAATTTATCCAACTAGGGGTTACAGATTTAACATTTCACATTACTGTTGGGATTATGTGTAATGACTTTTGTCAATGCTTTTAGCAAAAAAAAGAAAGAAAATATTATGTGAAAAAGAAAATCCAAAAAACTAAGAAAATGTGTGGAAGAGATTTTGAATGACTCATCCCAATGCCTCAGGATAGTTCAATATATTGTTCTGGCATCCAAAATTGAACATGGAAGTTGAGTCAGAGTGTTCACATTTCCTTGTCCTTCAATCAAAGCAGAACTTCCTCTGGCTACAGATATTGAGCTGTACACTGAAAATATTTCTGTAGAAGTTTTCTTAATCTGATGGTTAAGAAAGTCTGAAGCAACATCAGGCTTCCTCTGGGCAAGAATTATCTAGACAACAGGATAGTTCTTGAACATCGCCTTCAAAAGGCCTCCTGTCAAAAGGAGGTGAAATCTTGCAATAAGATTTTTATCTGGTCTTGCAATAATCCACTCAAATTAAAACAAGAACAAGATGAATATTTTATGAACACATGGCCCGAAGTCCTTGAACATGTTTCTTTATGCTTATGCAGAAATACTGGTATTAATCATAGATTAATTAATCAGAAGTAAAGCACTGCACTACATTCACTATTTACAACAAAAGGACAAGAGGAGCGTTATTTAGAACAATGCAGGATAGAAATAAAGCTGAAATAAGTGTCTTCAGCAGAAGGAAAGCTGCCCAGTGCTGTAAAAATAGAAACTTTGCCTATATTTACTGTAACATTAAGTAACTCACCTAGAATTTTAAAAAGCTTCAAGAATTTTACAGGTATAGTGCAACAACTAAAGCTATGAGATCTGTTCTAGGTACAGGCTAGTAATATGAAAGGAGAACATCACATTAGTGCTCTCTTCACATCCTCCAATTTACTGTCCTAGGATCTCCCACAAACACTTGACAAGACAGAGAAATCATTTTGTGTTTAGCCCAAACAGTTGCATGACCTACTGAAAATTCAATACATTGCAAGAACTAATGCAAAATAAGCCTTCTGGCAGGCTAAAAAGTTTTCTGTAGATATCAAGAAGAATTTAAAAGTATTTTAATTAAATTGTACATATGCATGGTCAGCTGAAAAAGGTTGTTCTCCTTGCATTCCAAGTTGACAGTACAGCTTTCTTGATATTTCTTCCAGAATATGTTACAAATAGTTCAAGAAAGTCAAATTGTAGGTAAACAAATTTTGCAGAATTTTCTTTCTTGATACAAGATGGAATAAACCAATATAATTTTCTAGACGCCTGAAAAGATAAACAAAGTTACCTTAATGACCACAGAATTGAAAACGGCTTTATTTGCTTTTCATAGATTTTGAACACAGCAGCTAGCATTCAGAACTACAGGAAAAATATGTCTTCTTAATCCCTGAGAATCATTCTGTATAGGTAGTTTTACCTGAGATGTAATTTTTTTCTCTTTCATTCTGCCTAAAATTAAGGCAAAGACTGAGGCAGAACAGAGGAAAAAGTGTGACTTTCTGGTTTTTGGTATTGTTGGAGTTTTAGAAGCATGCTTTATGTGTGATAAAAACTGTTTTATAGAAAAGAAAGAAAAGAGAGGATGAGCCGAATGAGACTGTAATGTGGAGAGAGAATAAAAACAATACAGCAAGATAAAAGGAAATGAGCAAAGGAGCAACAGCAGGGGAAAATAATGAGCCAGAACAAAAGCCCTACCACTAACAGAGCAAATATTTCCAACAGCAAGAGAAATTTGCAGACAGGGAAGCAAGAGAAAAGAAAACAGAAAAGCATAGCGTTTAGGAGTGGAGTCAGTCAACTAATTTCTTCCCTTCCTGCTTCAGGAAGAACAAAAATCTCTGAGATTCAAGCAATACGCCCCACATATATATTATCCATCTTGTCTGCATCCCAACATAAACGTGTTCAATAGAGAAATATAGTGAACTATATAGATGTTTTCAGTGAACTACTGAGAAACACCTACTAAAACTCTCAAACCTTGAATACTGGTTTTATGCCCACTACAGATGAGAAATACAATAAGAAACATTTTAAACATCAGTTATACTAATATCATAAAGAAAAATAATCAGACTAAATCTAAATGAGAGCATATTCCTTTAACGATATTGTCAAGAGAATCACAAAAGTAATAAACTCATAAAAAATAGGACCATCAGCAAGTATCAGTTTTCAGGTTGATGAAAATCCCTAATCTCATTTAGTGAACTGATCCGTTTACTATTAATGTCTCCTTATACTTTAGTTTGTTTTGTTTTTTCTCTACTACTCGCCAGTATTGGGAAAGACCATTGAACTATAAAGAACTGCCAAAGACAGGCATTTTGGTCTCTATTGATATTTGCAACGAAGGGACATATCAAAAAGTAAGGAAAATACAGGGTGAATGTTGGTAGACTGACAGGTTCATAACATGTTTTGTTATCCTCCTTGTCCTTACTACTTCTGCTCTTTTCTCTTTTCACATTGTCCATTTTATTTCATCAATCAGGTCACTCAATTTGCATCTAGGAGTTCCAGAGGAAGGAAATTTTGAAAGGTTTTACAGTTTAAGCTACTGCAGAGTTCATATAGGTATCTGCTGTCCAACTTCTATTTGATTGACATCAAGCTCGCACAGCCTCCAGTGACGTAGAGATTTAGCAAAAAATGTGATGCAGAATCACCACATATACGTGATCCGTAATAAAAACGTAGCACATCACTAGGTCAAAGATTTTTCCAAAACAGTAATATAAAATGCAACACTAATCCACTGCCAATACAAGGACAGTATTGCCCTCTTTAAAAAATACTATCTTTAATTTGGCCTTATTGATCTAGTATTTGATTGCTAGATTGCTTTGACTGAGAACACGGGAAGACTGTATCCCAACAGAACATGGAATAAGTAGTGGTTTCCATAATTTTTTTAAATTAAGGTTGTCACTGACATCAGGAAGTCAATGGATGAATTCAAAATAGTCTTCATCAACAACACCAATCTCAATGTATCCAAGTATTTTGGAACAGAAGCTATTATTAACAGATCTGTACCTCCACAGAAGCATTTTCCTAACATAAAAAAAAAAAAAAAAATGGTAACATTACTAATGTTCATCCCATTCAGGTCAGCTGTGAGGTTAAGCTTTAGTTTACTTTTGCAATGAGTTTATGCGGCAAGGTGCTGGCAGCAGGAGAGCTGCAGGGTGGCCTCTGTGAGGAAAGGTCATGGGCTGCCCCATCCCAGACACAAATGCTCCCAGGCAGCTCTGCAATGGAACCACACAAATGACTCAGTGAGCACCAGTAAAGCTGGTGGCATCTCTGCGAAAAACATTCAAGAAAGGGCAAAACACTAGGGATCAGAGGAGTAAAGAAAAAGGTGAGAAAAAGCTCTGTGATGATGAAAGTCTATGAAGATGGGAGAGGAGATGCTCCAGGCACTGGAGCAAGAGATCCACACTGGGGCCTGTGGAGAATATTGTACTGGAACAGATGGACATGCTCTGAAGGAACTGCAGCCCACGGAGATCCCACACTGGAGATTCTCCTGAAGCACAAGAAGATCCTCAGTTTCAGATCTCAATTAAAAAACAGGAAAGAAAAATGACAACACTTCTCAGCCCTGCCTTGAGTTCATTGGGATGCTCTCATTATTTCCAGAGTCCCATAAGTAACTACTTGTGGCTTCAGCTCATATTACATTTAAAATATTTATTATATTTACTTTGAAATTCAGGGAGCTTCTCACACAGGAAAAGGTGGGCTCACTTCTGTCTAATTACCACAATGATTAAAAATTCCTGGATTTATTTTGCTATATACATACACATATGAACCAGTTTTTGGCAAGCACCTAGCTTCCTAGCTACTTTTCTCTAATAAGCAACTTACAGCGTCACAGAACAGTTCCACAAGCATCAAAAAAACTCATGACAGTGAGAGTAAAATAACACAAACTAAAATGCCTGAAAAGCCAACTGTTCATTGTTAGTCTCAGGATTTTTATTCGTGTTCTGGAATTACCTGAGTTCTTTCAGGGTATCTGGATGCTTGTAAAATATATAGAATCTCAAAAGCTGACATCACTGGAGCCAGACACAATCACTGAACCAGTCCATTTGTAAACTTTCAATAAATCAGTGAAATTGCTCGTCATATTTTCTTTATTTCTGTAATACCTGAAATATGGCAATTTCTTAGGGGTTCTCTTTGAAGAATTTATTCATAACCTGACAGGACCCCAGTACTAGATTTGTCTCCAGATTAATCTTTTCTCCTGAATCATTTAACAGATTGGAAGATGAAATATAGATGTGCACACATATACAAAGATATATTAATCTGGAGACTTTTTAATATTTGCACATTGGGAAGCTCATATCTTTAATGTGTGCACTTAAAATTGTTGCATACAATTAAGACACGAAAATTCTACTGCCTCCATCATCTGCTCCTCTCATGCAGTTGTGTTTTACTCATTCTTTGCTTAAAACACAGTATTATGTCAGTGCAGGTGTTGGCCTTTCTCTCCAAATATTCCATAGTATGCATGAACCATTATACATTACAGATCAAGCCCCTCTACTTTAGTATCGAATACAAAACTACCACTTAATTTTATCATTAAAATTATCATTAACAGCACCCCCAAGCATTTTTATATGAACAAAAATCTCCCTGAAAATAATGAAGCTGATATTGAAGTTAAAGTTGTAATATGGTATCTAACTCCTCTGCTTTCAACTTCAGCATGAGTTAATACATACACACACAAAACTTTATCTTTGCAAGTTTTTTTTTCCAATGCATTTGTTAGTAACCAAACAGAAAGGGGTTTTTTTCCCTTTATTGCTGGTATCCAGTAGATTCTGTTACAATTTAATGTCTTTTTGTGCACTACAAAAGAAACATAATACTATTCCCCAAATCTCATTTATAATCCTTTCCCTTCACACTCCTTCTTGCTCTTTTATCATTAATGTTAATATTCTGTTGACTCTTAAAAAGTAGAAGCTTCCATTACCAAAAATGAATAAATGAATACTAAAAGAGCACTGCATCGAAATAAAGGACAAGTACACAGCCTGGATATAGTTCTCACTGCACTTGTATTGAGAAAAGTGTTAGTAATAAGCCAGAGATAGAAACAGCACTTTGTGTCTCTTTTGTTAGTAAAACATAGATCATATATGCTGGCTTTATCCTAAGTTTAATCACTTACATGATAGTCTAAAGCATACTGAACAGTTTGAACTATCATCTAAAGTGACTAAATACTGTAAATACATCTAAAACCCACTGGTTAACACTGGGTAAACTCAGCTCAAGAAGGTAAGTCACTGATCTCCTATCTACTCAAAACCAACAAAATTTCCAGCCCTTTTACCATGCACACATTACCTCTGCCCACAAACAGCCTCAATGATTATGTTACAAATGATTTTAAACACCTTTTGTAAGCTACAGGAATTCTTTATTGGCCCAAATGCATATTGAGGTGCAACAAAATAATTGCTATGCCAGAATTCACACTGTTCCATGTGTTTTCATATGGAAATTGCTTCAGAAGAGGAATTTTTAAAAACAAAATCCAAAAATAGTCACTGAAAAAAACAAACAATCTCCCTTCAAATCAAGTAGGATGCAACCTTTTCTGCCTCTCTATCCTACCCCAGGCTTTTTGACACTTGTCTGCCTTTCTGACTGCTTAGAATCTGACTGATATTAAAATCAGTTGTGTTCCTTCTCAGCCTCTCAACATATATCACAGAATATTTGCTACAGCTGTAACATTTTTGCACCTTTGTTACTTTTAAGTCCAGTGACTCAACTTCTACTTTCCTCCCTCCTGCGCTGTGTTAAACAGCCTTGCACTTGCACATTCACAAGTCCCTGGAGGAAAGCACTGAAAGCAAACTCAGGTTATCTGGTACCACTGGCAAAGCATCAAATAGAGAAAAACTATGTGTGCTAGTTAAAATAACAAACCTCTGCACTTGTTAAACATCAATGCTTAGAACGAGAACAAAGTATTTTGTCAATACTGTTTTAGCTTTGCATCTTTCTTAACAGGGTCTTGCCATTGCTTGGAACAAGACACAGGCTTTGGATCAAGCTAACGACATGAGCATCAAAATTTGTTTTTGTCCGGCCTGCCTAGATATTTACAGAAATTTTTTTTCCTGAATATTTATAGTATAGTTGACTAAAGCTCTAAAGGGGCAGTTATCTAACGACCAGGTTACTGTTACCTTTTTTGCAATAGCAGTTTAGCTTTTTTATAGCCGCAAGGTGTAACACCTTGTATAGGGTGTACACAACAAGGTTTTGGTAGCCAGCAGAGGAGGCTTTGTCAGCAAGATCTTTGCATCTTACAGATACCAACAGCAAGCACTTACTCTGTGAGTGATCTTCCAATAACAAGCATTACAACTCATTAAAGGCATTGGATGACATCAGAGATTCCAGGACTACAAAGTTACTCACCATCGAAAGAAATCAAATCTCCGGTGCATGGTAAAACCAGTTGTAAGAGTAACAGGTATATCACATAAACTTGAAATCAATGATAAAGAGCAAGATGTAAACATGTTAACAAACGTATCAGAGAGATCTCATTCACATTTCAGAATGAGGAGAAAGAAATTAATGTTGTAATCAGGTACCTTCCAAGGAACTGTGATAGTGCATTTACTGTAATGCTCCCACTCCCACAACTGATCTTCAGATTACAAGAGTGTGCAAGAGTGAGCAATACATTAAAGAAAGAGAAAGGTACTAGGAACATTATGTACATTTCATTTTTGACTCTTTGAACTAGATGCACTAATATCACTTTCCTATTGAAATAAAAATTTTTAAAAGTATCTTTAACAGACTGTTAAGATTATAATTAAACTAGCATTAGATTCTTGCCTATGCGTATCAAGTGTTGAATGTGTCTCCTTGAAGTCTGAGTAGCACCTGTAAATCATGATTTTTTTTCCAGATCATTCAAATACTATGTGAGCAAAACACCAAACCTGAATAACATTTTACTGGTTCATACTATTTTGTAGTTAAAATCCCAGCTCTTACACTCTTTACCCCCAAAGGGCTGTGTTCAGTTTTGCACTGAAATGATGGCTTCTCATAATACTTCTATCAGGCAACAGATGAAGAAATACATTAACTATTTGAGCATTTAAATTATCCTTTCATAGACTTAAGAGGAATGGAAATAAGCTTGTTTATTTAGGAAGTGAAACTATTTTTCTACTTGTTGGAAGAGAGACATTTTTTCTTCCTCTCTTTCTCTTTCACTGATACACTTTTTTGCAACCCTCTCCATTATCAACACATATTTCTTTAAATACAGATCTCTGTGCCAAAGTATCACAATGAAAAATGTTCTCTCTACCCTCTTCCAGAGAACAGTATCTGACAAAGACTGAAAATATTAACATAATATAGTGATGAAAAAGGAAAACGTGACAGACAGCAGCAAGAGGTAGACACTTCTATGCTTATCAATGATTACAAAAAGGATTTTCTAGATCAAGGAGGAGAAGGAAGAATGGTAACAGGTGAAGTTCAAAAAAATAATATACACATGCTTTAAATTATGCATTTGCTACTTAATTGGTTACTTCCAGCAAATACAGTAAGAACTATACAATTATACCTGCAAAGAGGTTTCAGGAAGCCTGACCAAAAGGGAAGGGGAGGATACTGAAGATGACTGTTATGATCAAAGAAGAAAAGATGACATAAGACTAATAAACAGTAATACCCATGTTAAGTGGTACAAAATCAGCCAACATAATGCAACACCACCTGTGAAGAAGGTTCATTCTCATCAAAGAGCTGCAAGAATACTTAGTTGACTGCTTTTGTTTTCAGCTCACTTCCATTTAAGAATAACTGCTGAAATGTTATTTTAAAATGAGTGCAGTACGTCCTCTGTTTGAAAATAAAGCTGCAGGTGCTAAACAGTCGCTCCAGTTGAGTAACTGTTCTTACTACATTCTATGAGGCCTAATTGGACTGGTATAATAATAAGATTCAAGTATTGTCTCTTGTTAGTAAGAAAAGGTATTAGCAGGAAAGGTTAAAGAATACTTATGCTGGCACAAGCACCCTCCTATCTTACCTGGTAAGGGTGGGTGTAGAGTACATCCTCAGGTGAATGAATTCACTTCTGGATAAGGTTACACAGAAGCAACTAAGAGCGACAACAGGGTTTGTGGTGAACTTCATTGTTCCTAGTTTCTTGCTTAACACAGCCATAAACTAGGAATTACCCTTCCTCACCCCAATCCCCCTGGACAACAACTACTATCCCCTCAAGTAGCACAGTCACGTCCAGCAAACACGGTATTTACTTTGCTCACATTGATGCTGTCATAGTAATGTCTCTTAGAAACCCCAGGAAAATTAGATACAAAGTAAAGCTATCATTCTAATGGATTAAAAAAACAGAGTGGACATTTATAGAATCAGATCTCTTATTTCCTGAGATAAAGCTGGGTAAATTCTGGCCTTGTGAAAGCTTACCTAACATCCTACAGAAATGTCTCTTGAGTCCCACATGAGAATTACACACATCATCATGAACATTCATCAGATAGACTACATATTGAAACGTCATGCATGACCCTGTATTCACAATCAGTGCAAAAGTATTATTACTGGAAGAGAAAAAAATACACATTTTTAAAATAATAGTTTTCTCAGGTTTTGAGATGTTGAAGACATATTTTCTCAATCTCAGAAACAAGCTCACTGAAGGGTTTTCTTTCTTGCAGCGAATCACCAATGGATGACTAAGTGCACAAAATGGTAAGAATATTTTTTATTTCAGATAACCTTGTGCTTTACTAATAATTTATTCATAGATACATTTAATAATAAAGATATTGCCAAAAATGTGATGTTTGACTGTTCATAATACAAATATTATGGTAAGTAGTAGAATTTTGCCAGCAATGGTGACTTGCAGCTCATTTCATATACAGCAGTATTTAATTAAATCCATAAGTGCAGAGTGTCCAGATGTTGTTATTTTAATTTAATAATGATGGAACCAATGAGATGTTGATAGGTTTGTAAACTAAGCCTTCAGAACATGGAGAGTTCCACAGGGCCTTTAAAAACAAACAAACAAAAAGAAAGAAAACAGAAATGAAATGAAATCTCAGCGATGCATGATTTGATGGCAACACAAAGTTAAATGAAAAATGATTGTTTCTGCTGTATGCAATCATGCGGGCAGCATCTAATAATAAAGCTTCTTTTACACCAATTGATCAACATAACAATGAATTAAGTGAAAATGCCGATAAAACAAGAAATACGACTTGTCAGCTCGGGCATGACACAGTTCTACTTAGGAAACAGTCAAGTACAACAGATGCCATCTTTGTACTGGAAAAAGGTCACCAGAGTGAGCTAGTCTAAGCTAACAGAGGAAATCTACATGTAACATGAATACAACAGTAAAATATTTCTACATTACAATAAAACTGTGTAAGTAGGTAATTCTCTATTAAAAAGCACTCACTCTAAACATACTAATGTAACAAAACCCATATGTGTTGGTCATAATGCAGTGGTGAATTCATGCCTCATTTCTCAATTTTGCTTTTTGATCTTTTCTTCAAGATGGAATCAAACTTTTTTCATTTTTAAGAAAATATACTCAAACAATGTTGCTCTTTTTTGAATTTTTGATTGTTATGGAGTGTACTTTACTAAATTCCCAGTTTATGCTTTTGAACAAGATTCAAAAGTCTTCAGAGTTGCTATTTTGTAGTCTAACAAAGAGAACACTGCTAGCATAATGCACGAATACAGTCAGCAACATATAATCTGGTGGGAAAAGGATGGCTTTTTAATTTCAGTCAAATACAAACTATTGAAACATCATGTTTGTCATTGTCTTACTCCTTTCTATCCTTAGTGTAACAGGTCAGAGTGGATGTAGTGAGAACATGCTACAAATTCTATGGGCAACTTTTATTTATTTCATACTGATAGATGTCATGAGCTGCCTGGTAACATCTTTATGACAGAAACAATGTAAATACAACATACTGAAAATATACTACTGCAATAAAATTTTGGTAAGTCACATGCCTAAGTGCAGTACAGAAATTAAAGTAAATTAAGAAATGAAACAAAATGTCTAGATGGATATACTTAAGTGAAAAAGTAAACTTCTGGAGAACTCTGAGGAGGAGACAGTGATGGAGCTAAAGCAGAAAAAATAAAAAAATCTCTGTCTTCAAAAAAAGACAAAACAACAAAACTTCTTGGATGAGTAAGTAGTAATGACTAAACACTCTTCTTTGCTTCTTCCACTTCATCTTCCCCATTCTGAGACATCTAAGCAAAAGCTAGTGACAGTAAATTTGGTCTACATTTCCAAATGTCTCATGTTTTATTTCACTTTAAAAGCAAGACAGCAGCAGCACAAATGCAGATACGAAGACAGAAGTAGTTGATGAAAGAAAAACACAGAAAAAGTAGAAAGATGGGAAACATAACAGGCAAGGAAAACCCTGCACTGTTATTGAAGACTATTTTACAGGAAAAAAAGTGTTGTAAAGATACAAAGACTATAGCATTATATTAAGTTTGGGTCTAAGAGGAAACTTGGGTATTGTATCATCCATCCACATATTACTACAAATACTTAAACAGCACACAGTTTATTTACACAAACATCCAGAAACCAACTTGCATGGCACAAATCAAAACTAAAGGTCATTCATATCACCTAAGCATCACTTATTCTTGAATCCTAGAGATGGCAAAATTAAATGCATAATATCCTATTGATAATAAGCCACAGAACTAAAGTGGTTAGTGGCCTGTCTTACCCATACGGCATGCCTCAGTTTTTGTTCCAGAATCTGATTATTATTGAGGACACTAAACCAGCAATATAAACATTCTATGGCAAGTTCAGCACCAGTAACTTGAACTGTTTATCCCCATCACAAGGTGTAACGATTCCTTCATGTTTATGACTTCATGGATAAATGTAATTTGAACATTGCGTCCATAGGGGTTTGATGTTGAAACAGTGTGTTTGGGAAGTGTTGGTGGATGGCAACCATTAAAACCAAAAAAATTTTCAGCATAGTATTTCACTATCAGTGGATGAAAAGTTTGACAACTTGCACAAGTAGGACACCCTAAAACACATGTAGATTTTGAAATGGTATATTAAAGGAAACTGATCACAAGAAGAGACAATGATTGCTAGAGAAAGTTGTACAAAAGGATGTAGCATATCAAGAACAATTTGGGTAAGTACACAGACATAAAACAAAAGCAAATACTGAAATGGTTAAAGGCTCGTTTGATTTCTAAAGGTAGTTTTTTCTAAAAAAAAAATTTGCATTAGAGAAAGGTATATGATGGACAAATTTTCACTGTTTCATTGTGTACATGAGAAAGAAAACTCAGAGAGAAATTAAGAAATAAATTGAGAAAAATAATCTAGTGGTAACACACAATAGCAGATGGACATCCGTTTCCAAGGTGAGGAGGGTAGGCAAAAGCAGGATGTATTTTCTGGTTTAGGTGGCAAAATACAACACACTTCATGCTGTAACAAAATACGCAATACTGTGGGCAAGAATGTATTTAAATTAAACTGGCAAGTTCAAGAAGTTCAAGTATTCTGTCACCCTGCCTTCCCGAAGTAGAGGACACAATGCAACAGTCTCCTCACAGCATCTATAAGCTCTGCTGGCAGGCTGCCAGGGAGGATAAGGAGCATAGAAGAAAGGTAGAGGGGAACAGTTGCAGCATCCACCTCCAGGTCTTCCACTCCCTCCTAGTGACAAGCAGAGGCTCTGCAAAAAGCAATGCCCACGTTTTGAGAGGACAAGGGAGGCATGTCCAAGGTAATGCTCAGCAAACTGCAAAACAATTACCTTGAAATATGTATCAGTATGGACAGTCAGTGCCTCCTTTTATATCATGCAGCACTGTTATAAACACAACGCTGGTGACCATCAAAAAAGGGTAATTTTTGTCATAGCAATGCAAATCAAACTGTAGCAGATTGAGAGGAATATCACATAAGTTTGCTGTTCAAGTGTTTAGAAGCTTCACACAAAATGTAAAGACCGCTAAACCAGAAAGAATTCTCATTTAATGTGAAACGAGTTTACAACCAGTCTAAAACCTGTTTATATCAGCTTTACTCTCAGTATGAAAGACAAACAATAGAAGTCCTCACATGTGAAACCTACAGTGTCAGCACAAGGCAAACACAAAGAAGACACTGCAGAAATCATGTCAGCTCTTAGGAATTTCTTCTCTGTGGAGAACAAAACTAAGTACAAACCTTTTTCATCCAAAAACTGATAAAGATTGGCAAATCTCATTTGGACTTCTTTTGGTGACAGAAATGAGAATTTTACTGTGATTATTTAATGCTGTTTTTGAGACATGTTCTAATGAAAACTCATTAGCAATGGCACATGCAGCGGAGTGCTTGTGTGATGCCTGCATGACACTTTGGACTACCAATTTTAGCTAGCAGCCATTATTAGTATTTTATCCCTTCCATTACCTTGTAATCAGTCCCAACGCTAGTTGACTGCATCTATTCATCTTCCAGTCCATTTTAGCAACCTGATCGACACGGAAGAAATTATTCCTTGATCTCTCAATAAAATAAGACTTTCTAAGCACAGGAAGGTGAAAGAGGTTAAACTGGCATTGATTATTGAAGACACATTAATAATTTATTATTTAGCAGCCTCAACATCAATCTGTTGCGCACATGGCTTTTTATGCAAGACTCCCAATATGTTCTAAATGATTCTCAGAACATATATTAGAAAAGAGAGCAAATTCAGGACTATCTCAAGATGAAAATTCCTTGACATGCTGCAGGAGGAAGCACCTAGCCTTTTAAGAAATGCTGACTCCTTTCTAATGTCTTTCTTTGAATACATATTGTAGTTGGATTGATATTTTACTTTCAATTTACTCAAAGAGCAAAGCAGTCATATAAATCACTTAAGGACACTGTAGCGTTTCTCATCATGGGAAGACCTTTTCAGTCCTTATCAAAAATAATTTTTAACTTTATGTTTTAACTCCACAATTAAGTTTCTTATTAGATCATTTTAATATAGAAGACATTGAACAGTGTGCTTTCCAGTTCAAACAGTTCTTTTTGAGCAACATTATCTTTACTGCTACAGACTTTATCTTCTACTTGCTTGCTAATATAGCAGTCTAAAGCAATTTCAGTTGAAAAAAACCTCAGTGTGCTGTATGGGAAAAACCAGAAATCTATCAAAAGTATTATCCAACAACTTAAAGGTATTGCAGGAGATTGCATGATCCAAACTTTCCTGATCATCTTTGATAGCCAGAATCTGACTATGTTATGGCTGCTAACATAAAAGACACTATATCAAATTCGGTTCTGGTAACCTCTCCAACACTTACCCAAAGCATTTATTCAACAGCGTTTAAGCTCTTTCAGAGCAGCTCTAAAGAAATGAGAACATTTCTTCTCTTTGAAACACTGCATTTCCTCCTTCTTCACCTATTCCTTCCTAAATATAGACTAGCCTCCAGCTTGATTTCATTACTGCACACCCTATGGACAAAAGGATTAATTCCTCACGTAAGTCAAAGTCAGAACTTCCATTTACTTTTAATGACACATCTAAATGAACTCCAAGGCTAAAGGATGGTCTCTTAACTACTGAAGTAGTCAAAAAAAAATTCAAAAAAGCTGAGTATTGCTTTATTTTAGAGGTCTAACCTGTCTCAGTTTTTTTTCACTGCAAAATAGGCAACTTTTAAGATTATATAGTGAAGCACAAGAATATACAAGTATATAAAATCAAATCATTTACAGAGTCACTACCTTAGGCATTTCTGAAACATTACACTATGAAGTGTATATCATTATTTATAAAACATGTATGAAAAAATGCAAAGCAAATACCTGACTATTGGTAGCTTCTAAATTTGAATTAGGCAAAAAAAAAAAAAAGTGAGGGTTTTGTTCTGGTTTGCTTTGTTTTTCCTAATTAAAGGAGCAAATCTGTAATGATGATGAACTTAAATTTTCTGGTTACATCTTGAACTAGATCTTAAGTATTCAATATATACTCTTCTTGGAATGTGTGACTAATGGGGTGAAAAACATTATCTTGTATTCTCTGATCTGTTTTATGTTTTTCTGTTTAATCTAATTTCAATATAGTGTAGCTACACACACTTACTGACATTCTGAATAAAATGTAGAGATACTACTTGCCACACAACTTGCTCTTTAAAATCTCACACAAAAGCAAAGAATACAAATGTATTTTCAACAGAAACACAGATGAACCCACCATTACTAGCTAGCCTCTGAAGAAAAGCCGCACAAGCAAATAAATGAGCAAAAAGTTTTAACAGTATTACAAAAGGTGTTTAAATTATTTATTTGCACATCCTTCTTCACTGAATTCCCTTCATGGTGATCACAGCAGGCTTGTCTTATTCCTGTATATTAATTCCCATTTCTCTGCATTCATTCCCCTGAAATGGAATTTTCACAGGTACTCTGTACCCAATAAATACAGGTAAGACATCGTTCCATAGGGAAATATCCAACGTTTTCTTTTGTTCTTACATTGCAACAACATGTATTAAGAAAATATAATACTGCAACCATGACAAGGTAGAGACATTACACCAGGATAGTTTGAAAAATGTGTTCTGCTAATGTTGAAAAGAATGTTGCTAAAGAAAAGATTTGACTTATTGTTGTTATTATTACCTTTAATACTCAGACATCAGCCAGAAAACCATACCTGTTTGGGGAAGAGGTATCTAATTTTATTTTTTATTTTACCAACAGAAGACCTCCACCCTTAAACTCCAAGGCAATACAGACTGGAAAAAGGGAAAAAAAGTTATTTGTTAACAGCACGAATACCACATATTTGATTTGGGAGAGAATAACCTAACGCATAAGTCACATCTGTTAAAAAAAAGCAAAGTCAAAATGACAAAACTCCAAACCTTATGTATTGCTTGTTGCCATTTTTAGTGGAAGAATTACTTAACATGAAAGGTATAAGAAAGTAGCTCTTAAGGATAATTAGTCACAGAAGAAATGGATACACTACTGCAACATACAAAAAAGTTTTTAATTATTTTGGAATTTTCACCAGCAATATATACACACCTCAGAGTTTCAGTAAATTCCACCAGACATTATTTCACAGTAGAACATGAGGGTGCATATTCAGCAACCCACAAACAAGAAATTAATGCAGACAGGTACACTGAGTAAAGTACTGACTTATTTGCCCTAAATGAGAAAATATGAAAAAGAAGAAAAACACCCAACAAATCACAAGTGTTGAGCAACATACATAAAAATAATACCTACATTTTTGTTCAAAGTATTTAACATAAAAAGAAATGTTAGTACTCCTGGCTTGAATCAGCTTAAAAGACAGCCTGAAAAAAAAAAGATGATGTGTAGTTTGGTTCAAAACCTTTTCAGATTACAAGGTGAAATTTTTATGTTTCTATCTTCAGAAGACTATCCAAAGACTCAGAAGACAAAACTTTAATGCTCCACTGATACAAAACTTACCAAAAGGTAAGTTTCCAAACCCGCTTTAATTTCATCACTCTATTCGTAAATTTGAATCAACATGTTGATATTTACCAATGCACAACCATAGACTAACGTTGCAGAACAGTTTTGATAAGATTTACTGTCAGACTTTGTTCAAATCACAGGATAGAACTGTGCTAAATACTCCACATAGTGGCATTCGTAATCAAAGATTATTCAAGAGGCTCACATAAACAAGTGAATCTCTTACATATATTCAAGCAACATCTCACAGACAGAATACTTTCAGTCAGAAAAACTGGGGAAAAAAAATATTTCCACAGTTAAGGAACCTTCCTTGACTAAGCGTCTACATGAGGATACGCATTATTGATTCAAATTCTAGGAGAAATTCTGACAGATGCTCTTTAGGAAACAGAATTTTAAAATCAATCGGAAAAATTGTACTTATTCCATTATCTTCCCAAATTCAAATCTTATTCAGACAACATATACAATTATAAACATATTAACCTAATTAAGGCGTCAGTAAGTGAGCAAATAAATACTGAAAAAAAAATTACAATCCACTAATACATACCCTCCTCATCTATTCATGCTCATTCCCCAGCAATTTGTGAAGCCTAAAATTAGTGGGGCTTTGGTGTGATAGCAGGTAGTTGTAATCATCTTCTCATGTTTCCAAAGGTATTTTAGTATCACCAAATCAATGCATGGACACAACACCAGCAGAGGCAAACCAGCTGACAGAAGTCTGAACACCCACAAAGATGATAAAAAATACTGTTTGATACAGCTACTTACATCATGGCCTACGAGTTCTGTTTGTGTGGATTTATCTGCTTGGGAAGCAAGAGCCTTCTGAAAGCACTGAGCCTTTTCCTGTAAAACAAAATAACATTGCATAGGTGAGTCATGTTTTCCTCACCTGGCTTTGCAGCTACAAATATCCAGACAAAATCAGAAGTCATGCAAGGAGAGCTGTTAAGAAATAGATTTATTATGGCACTACTCTCATTGGGAGGTTGATTTCCTTAATGTTATATACTTCCATAAATTTATTTTTCTCTTAAACAGAGGGTGGACTCAGACATTTCAACTATATGGGACAGCTGGGCCCACAAGAAGGATGTCACTGAAATGTGATAGAGATATAGAGCACAGCAGCTACAGGTACAAAGCAATGATTGGCTCTTGCAAACACCAGCAAGATGCAAACTCCACTGCAGATCACAACTCTGAGACAACTTTCCCCCCTTCTGACGCAAGCAAGTTAGCAAAGCCTGAACATAACTTGGGTTTCTGCTTTTCTCATCCTTGCCCCTCTGAACCTCAAATAATTTTTGAAGTGTGGCATGCAATCTCTAGGACAGGCTTGAGCAAATATACCTGGCTCTTTTGACACAACTGTTCTTCATTTAAAAAAAGGTTTAGATAATTCATTTGAAACTCATCATTAAGCAGAAATGTTAATCCTCATCAATACTATTTTAGTTTCCAGGAGAAAGTATATGATGAAACAACTGTAAATATGTGGGGTAAGACAGGAAAAAGGCACACAGGAAGAGAAGGAAAATGTGAAGTCCTTTACTGTATTGATTTATGTTTTAATATCTACTGATTCAGTTTTATTTTTCAGCTAAAAAATACCTTAGACACAAATTCCTCAAAATCTACAAAAGTACATTTCAGTGTTACTGACAAGCATGTATTACAATAAAACAGAATTTGTTTAAATTGAATCTCAAGTTGACTCTCAAGTTCTCATGTTATTTGGTTCAAGGCAAGATATGCACATAATTACATTAAGTAAACAACAGGAAGAAGTCAACACCTAAGTGACCTTTAACTCCAGTATTTCAACTCATCAAATAGGGGGTCGAGGAAAACCGAATTCAGACTGATCTTTTCACTTGTAGTAGATATTTGTGCCAAAATTGGCTGATGCAACTACTGAGTTAAAATTGAATTCACAGAAAAGGGAATCTCAGTTCCGACAAAAAAGCTTCATCTTTTCAAGGTTTGAATTTACTAGTCCACTGCCCACAGTATTTTTACATGTTTAAACAGCAGACATTATCATATATCTACACTCTTATTTAACCACATTTTACTGATCAAAAGTCCCATGAATTGAAATACAGATGCTCACAGATACTGGATGTTCAAGTAACATTATGACTGGACCAATACTAGTATTAAACTGTGTATCTGATCAAATTTAACATTTATATTATTTCTCTATGGAATCAAAAATACATATTTTGAAGAGACAAGGAAAAAAACCATTCATTAAGACAAGCAATTAATTGAGAAGGCTAAAAAGGCTAGAATAACAAAATCCATTTCTTTACCTGAGCTGCTTATTTAACTAGGTATATGCAGCAAGATCCATTTTTAATGCATTCCACTTCTGCCCCAATATCAACACAGCTATCTTTTTTATTTAATTTTTAGTAAGCTAACTAATACAAATAGGAAAGACTGAAAATTTCCATGTGCCAAGGTACTGAAAAAGAACATTTGGAACTAAAAAATTCTTCCTTTTTCTCAATTACAGCAAAACAGAAAATGAAAGATTTGTACAAGCCAAGTAGCATTCTTTAACGTTAATTCATAACAAAGAAGTAAGTTATCTGGACATATATTCCCAGAGCAGACTTCTACTGTCCTCACATCATTACTCCTAGAGACATTTACTATTATGAAGTAACGTTTTAAAGCAATTTTTCAAGGTTTTTGAAGTCCTGAAGCTTCCTTGAGACTCTTACCATTTCAAAACACCAGTTACCTTCTTCCAGAGCCTTCCTAGTGACCTTGAATAACTAATGATTCTATATGTGACCCAGTCTTTATACCACTAACAGCAAATGCTGCGTCTTTTCCCCAACCACAAATACCTTACAAAAGTTTTTTCATAAGTCTATGTTACAATGTAAGGGTTTTGAAAAAGTCAAAACACAGTATAAGGTACTTTCTTAATGCCACCATTTTTATTTTGAGATATTTAATAGAATCATAGAAGGTTCAGTTGTCCCATCCTCCTGCTTTCTGCTCCTGTTCTGTGTATATCTGAGAGGAGTCAGCTCCACCTTCTCTATAAGATATTATATAGTAAAAAGACTGCAAATGGTTTTTTCCTTATCCTTTTTCTTTTGAGGGTAACCAAAATAGGTACTTTTGCCTCTAAAGACCAAGAAAGGACCAAGCAATTTATTTTAAAAATATTTTTAGGATCAGCAGAAGTACTTCTAGGTGACCTTTTAAGATAGAGCATAAACAAACATCTTTTCTTACTGTTCTGTGTTGTTATTCCCTCTTACTAAAATAAACAGCATGAAAGTACATTTGCAGGTGACATGGATGAAAGTATGACAAATTTTTATTCCCCGGGTTCATCCTAATTAGTGAAAAGGCAAGAGCTCCTGCCAATTTTAACAGCAGCATTGCCAGCAACATTCATTGCACACCTCCCTCTTATATATATATATACATGTGTGAGCATGAAAGCATGCATATGTTGGGGATAGAGAGAGAGAAAAAAACTATGCATAAGGACAGTTTCTTAAGCATTTGCAGTCACTTAAATTATTGAGATTACTGACTCTATCATTTCAACAGCCTTGGTGAAAAGCATTGGACCATGACCAATAAAGATCGTGTTCCTATCTATTTCTTCTCACGGGAATAAGTTCACATGCAGTTTATATCTCAAAATATCTCTACTACAAGAGCGTAATTGTTTGAATAGTTACTATTTTATTATTATGTTTGCAAAGTATCACCAAAAAGTGTTAAAATAGGAAGATAACATATTTCAGCTGGTAACATGGAAGTAAAAACACCACAGATAAAACAGAAAAGTCAAATATAAGATAAAATAGTAAGTAAGAAAAGGACTTGGTCTTCACCACTGAAAGACAGATAGTCAAAAAATGAGTCAGTTACTACCAGACCACTTGTATTTAGGAAGTCATGAAACATGAGACTATCTTTCTAAAATGTTCCTTCTCCAAACAGACGAGTATTGCAACAACTTTCATAGCTTTGACTGTGAGCAGGTCAAAATTATTTTTTGTTACTATTCTCTTACCCAATTCCCTACCTGTGACAGCATGGTGACCACTTGCAGTCCTTTGTTTAATTGCAAATTCCAAACAGAAAATGCTTGAAAGTTACCTTGAATGGTCACACTAAATCAAAGAGCAAAATTTACTGTTTCGTATGTTTTGGAGGAATCAGAAGTCTACCAGCCAATACAGCTGTGGCTTTCATTCCTAAAGAACCTTTTCTCATCCAGCTGATAGCATATTACAAATTTTTTTTCTTAACACCTGTTTCATCTATATTCTTACTTACATTAAAAAAAGAATTATCTCATAAATTAACGTTTACACTTTACATCTCTTAATACTCAAGAGATTCAACCTCTCCTATAGTCTGCACAGATTATTGCACCACTTTATGAAGAAAAATGTGGGTTTTTTTACATTTCCCTCAGCATATATCCAAAACAGCCGACAATTGTCATCGGTACTGCGGTCAGATTTAGAGCTTAGAAGCGATTGTTTCCCTTGTTTCAAGCATTTATCCCACTGTGAATAACAACTTATTTTCATCACAGAAAAGAGGGGAGAAAGCTGTTGTTCAGAAGACTTATAAAAATGCAAAGTCTTTTAATTCTGATGTGCTTTGGGATTAAACTTAATCAACAGCAGCAGTTAGGCAATGAGAGCAAAGGGATAACAAGTAGAAAAAACTCCCTGCTTTCCACCATCTATTCTACCTAATTTACAGATTACAATGAGCTGCAGAATTGACTTTATGACAGCTATTTCCATAGGAATTGAGTCCCTATTGGTTTGCGTCTCAGTTTGGGAAGAATACATAACATATACAGCATAGCTCTAGTGATCAGCTGTGGTACAGCTGAATCACATTGCACTCGAAAATGCTTTGTGAAGCCCAGCAAAAAGCCCATCTGTCTCTTCAGCACAGGATGAGAAAACAGCTATAGCTTAGTTCAATACTCAATGCATAGATGCACTAAGAACTAAAGTGCTCAAAAGCCACAGCAAATTTGGAATCACAGTGACAACTGGGCATGATTATCCCGAAGGAAACTAGCCCATTGATCAGGAGAAAAACAAAGGAAAACTTGGTGGGAATGCATCCAAGTACGCACAAAACCAGGTTTCATTGTGCATTACATTTCTGTCAAATCACTACAAACAACAAACACAAAATCAAAAAGGAATTTCAGTGAACATTTCAGTTTTTGTACAGGACTCTTAAATAAAAAAGAATAGCCTTTCAGTTGTTACATTGTAAGTTTTTTGTAAAATACAGGGCAAAATTCTACAAATACTGTAAGTATGGCATCTGAAATGAAAGACAACACACCTTCTGTTTTGATTTCTATCAGAACACAATATCCAGGAGTGAATCAAGAATGCCTAAGACAAGCATGTCTCCAACCAGTTTGCAGTACTTTAATAATTAGTCTAAATACATTAATGAAAAAGCCACAGTTTCTAAAAGTGCCATCAACTTCATAGTAGCGCTCTGAAGATCAACAACACTGAGTAATGTTTCAAATCACTGATACATTGCAAGTCCGGCTGTAGACATGCCAACAAACCTTATAGTGTTGCCATTAGATTTACTAAACAAGACCCTAAACAGAGAGGGCTACTGTTATTTTTTTTAAACTGAACTCCTTCTAATCCCAATAATTTTATTACACTTCTCATCTCCAGGCCCCTTAAGCTAAAAACTCGTTTGTTTTGTTAAGTACTATAGGACCTTACTAAGAAAGGTGGACCCCAAGCTTTGAAAGCACAGTCAATCTAATTAGAAACAGTAAACACACAAAAAAGTGAATCTCCCAGTCCACTGACTAACAGCCTTAAAAATTGTATCTTCCGACACTCATTCATTTGACTGGACCGTGCTGTATTGTAAACATTACCACTACCACTTTTGTATGCATTGCAAAATTAAAAATAAACACTTACATGAGACCATCCCAGAATTTCAGGGAAAGGATTTTGCAAATACATCTGAGGTTTTAAATTTATTTTTTAAAAGCATCCTGAGGAAGATGCTTTAAAATACAGCATTAAACACTGACAGATCTGTTTATGCTACATAAAAAAATCCAACATTGGATTTCTTGGATCAGGAGAACTTTTTGTAAAAAAACAGATGTATTTTGGTTAATCATTTCCTGTTTTAACTGTTGCATCTGATGCTTTGAGGGTTTTCTATCCTATTTTGGGGATTTTAGCCTGACTATACAGTTTTACTCAGAAGCTGTCTTGTTAGTATTTCCCACATCTCTTGAAGCTATGTTTAGCATTCCATTAAAGACAAATAGTCTATAGCAAGGATACTGTAGAAGACCAGACAAAACAGAGGCCCAGAGAACCTGAAGAAGCTCCAACAGAGGGCACAGGAGTGAGACACACTCTGGTTATACATGCTGAAGGGTGATAGAATTGATGAACACTATATATGTGAGGTGATAAGGGTGGAGGGGGCATGTCTTGGAATCTGGAAATTTCAATTAAAGAACTGCACTTTTATCTCTAGTAATATTGTTTGGAAGTTTTTTCCCCCTCTGATTTTAGGCATTACATCAACAGAAAGTAAAAGATTCCATTTTCAGGTACTATTATAATTTATATCTTAAAGCAATAGCTGGTTATTGTTTATTTCTATCATTCACTCATTCAGTAAAGTTGAAGAGCAAGTCGTCATTTTCTTACTGATTATGTTTCCCATGGCTACTTTTAGACATAAGTCTATGTAAACACTAAAAGTAATAAAGAACTTTTTCTAGTGATCACATATCTAAAAGAAATATCAAACCAAAAAAAAAACCCACAAATTATACATTCACATATGGATCAGACATTGGCATACGAGCTTTGAATAATGAAATACAATAAAAAATGTATATGGTCACACTCTGTAAATAATATGGCCATAACAAGTGATGCCAATCTTAACACCCCAACAACAAAAGCCAAGACTTAAGGAAGTTACTGAAAGAAAAAACAAGCAGTAGTGCAGCCATGACCCTTCAAAAGGCTGACGCATCAAGTACAGTAATTTGTGTAGAAATTATCTCTACAAGTAGTTCTGAACTTTTAATAAGTACTGTTGTTAGTTTTAATTTGTGTTATGGTTGCATCCAGATGTCCAAGAAGATATTACTAAGTCTTACAGTAGCTCATCTAATCAAGAATAATATCCCATATATCCTTGGACCAACTGCTAGTGCCACCTAGAAAAATACAATCCTATCCCAAAATGTAAGACATCCAACAGACAACACTAGGAGACAGAACTATCCCAGCCTGGCAACTCAGAAATTGATACTGAAACACTAAGCCTTACAGCAGCCAACCACAAAAAACACATTAGCACTATTAAATTCATCATCCCACAAACACTGGAAGAAAAATAGAAAACAGGTGTTTTATTTGTCAATAAATCATGAAGGCACCTGCAGAATTATGGATTGCTGCATAAATCTGTAGTCCAAATCTCGTGGCCTGGAATAATACTCACTTTAGATAGTAACTTCTGGTCTCAGTTACCTTCTCGGAGTCTTCAAAAGTGAAGAGTATTCTGGATAACACTGAATTACTACACATTCAGGTTCAGAGATCCAACTTGCATACCACTGAATCACAGTGCTTTAGCGTTTTTATCTAAATAGACATCATAGTTTTTGCAGTGAAGTTCTCTTCAATTAGAGCTCTCTTTTACTTAACTGAATAGTATTGAATAGTCCCACTTAAGATACGAAACTGGCTACTGGTTTTGTGCAAACCATTTGTTTACCCATCAGCTGTAAAGTACTTGATCATCAAGAATAACCAGGTTTTCTTCATTTAAATTATGTTTTTCTTATGTTTACTAGATGAAAATGGAGATGAGACATCAAATCTCTAATTCAACTGCGTGCAAACTGATGTTAGGGTTTTTCAGAAGCAGCTGCAACTTTGAAAATCTCTCTCCTAACACCTTAAACAAGGATATAAACATATTTATTTTGCATATTTGGCTCATGGGAGTAGCACACTACTTTTCTCCCAGTCTAGCGAGAATTAACTCTAAGAATGTAGAGTAGGACAAAATGGATCGGAATAGACTACTCCTGCCCTTCTGCTTTCAATAATATACACTGCCACAACATCACCTCTAGTTGGTAGGCTCATGATTCAGCTGGAAGAGTTGTGTTGACACACAAAGACAAAGCTAACATGTAAGTGAACACAAACCTATCAAGCCTGGTAAAGAAAGCAAGCACAGTTTAGAACTCTGAGGCTTTCTTCCTTTGTCCCTTTTCCCAGCTACCACACTTACCACTGTGATGGTGCACAGGTTCGGCACTGGTACACAAACAGAATTTCACAGTCTGTCCAAGACATCTGTTTCAGAAGGGTTAGGGCCATTTTCCCTTTTGACATTTTTTCCCATGATTTTCATGATTATCAACATTCATCAAAGTAAAAACTCACTAGTTAAACAAATCCAATACAAAATAGCACTAGGCAAATCCTGTAGCATTCACTAACAGATAACTCTGCAACACATGTAATTTAAATGGGGAAGGTATTTTATTAACTTCTGAAAGCATCAAAGGCACTTGTTAATTTTTGTTGTGTTTTTCTTCCCTACCATGTGAAATGCTACAATGCCCTTTAGGCCTCTAAGTGGAGATGTTTAAGTGCATTGACTATCAAACGCATCTGTTGGTTTGCGGTTTCCATTCCCTCTGTGCACGCAAGGACGTTGGCGGGATGTGATTAATGTAAGCGCCAGTCACTTGGCACATAGATTTAACAGCACGTGCATTAGGCAGAGTACAGGAATCATTAACTCAGCACATTTTAAATTGCAACTGATGTTCATCAAAGGCTTCTGGCATTAATTAAACCTCACACAGCTAAGCATTTACAACAATTTTACAGATTGCTGTCCTGAGGAATGAGATTCGTGATTGTGGCATTAAGAGCACAAACACAATGAAATGGTCATTTTTGAGCTGTCCCAACAACTGCATGAGGCAGGCAGATTTTGATCATTTGCTGCTCAAATGAACAGAGAAAAATAACCACATAAATCACATAATTGCTGCCACTGAAACCAGCAAATCCCTGTGTGGATCCCTGTGATAAATAAGGCTGTATTTATTCAGTAATATCAACAATGTATGATCCCTATATTACTGTAAACATATCATAGCAATATTGAAAACAACCTACAACTGCCATTCTTTGAGTTGCTCTCCCCATGAAAATATGCCAATTATTAAATAAATTACTTGTAGATTTTGCCAAGTATTTTGAACAGAGCCAACAGTTTGGGTTTAACATTGCTAGAACCATGTGAGTTGCTTTTGTCCTATATATATATATGCAGCCTATTAAGTGAACATATTCACATGCACTCACTGGAAGTGATCACGCTGCCTATCTGTTTAGTCCTCAGGAATTTTATTTATTTTTTTTATCAGCATTAATTAGTCCAAAGTTTCTGTAAGTTTGATGAAAATCACTGGACAGATGAGAAGGGTCTAAGTTGGCAAGAGCTTTCAGCATGAGCTTCGACCTGAAAGTCAGTCCGACAGGCAAGTGGCAGAGAGCTGTGTAGCACCCTCTGCCCAGGAAACATTTAAGAGTCAAGGAAAGTCTCTAGGGACTGCGTGGGAAAGTGGGGCATGGAGCATCATATGGAACCAGAGAGGTTCAATGGAAGACCAGGAAGACATGCTCAGAAGAGAATTTTGCTCATGAAAAAGCCTCAGTCACTACACCAGGCACTCACATGCCCTGCAAAGACTTGTTCCTCTGCAATTAATTACTTAAGCAAGTACCAAAAGACACTTTTACCCTTTGTGAACTTTCTCTCAGGGGATGCCACAGCATGGGTTTTGCCAGTAATTGACACTGGATAGCTATTAAAGCAGATAGCTTTTTACTGTGAATTCAGGTTCATCACTCATGCCCTCCATTCTTATACACTCACCTCAACTGAGATATTGAAAATTAAGTATGGAGCACATCATATTCAATTCAATAGGACAAAACCAACATACTTTAATATGCATTGTCAGGGTATTCCAAATACTATTACACGTCTAACCAAGGCTCAGGAGTAATGCTCAGCAGCTTTGTACTGCTTTGTTTAAGTAGAACAATTGTGACCAGAACAAAATTTTCTTTCATTTTTACAATACCAAAGCAGTCTTCTTATTTTTCACAATTCTTAACTCACTGTGACACAGTAACATAGAGAAGCATATCAATCTCCTCTGCTTTCAAACACATCAAACATATTAATTCAGAAACTTTACCAATTATGGGAATTTGACTTCATGAATCTGCGTGACTGTTACAAATCCTACAGCAAATTGTTAGGATGAATTTTAGCAACGACATTTTGATTTCAAATGATGAAATGTAACAAAATATTTTCATCACTGTATAAAAGTTGTACTTTTCCAAGCACCTGCCAAAGGTATTCAAAGTTCTCATACTGTACAAGGAAACTAACCATTACACTCAGGTTTTCAGTATGATGCATATGCATAAAGAAACTGTTGCACAAATAATTGAAATAAAATTTTTCTTACTATTTCTAGAAGCATTACAGGGTCCTCTTTTTTATCCCTTTTAAAAACACAATTTCTCACCATTTAAAGAAATGGTGATAGACCTCTATTTCCCACTAACATTTGTCTTAAGCCAAACATACTGCTATGGTCCCCAGATTACAGCTGCAATCAAACCAAAAAGGATGACTTATAATCATGACTATAAAGCAGCTGTCACATAAAACTGTTTAAAGGGGGAATATAATGACTGAAACTACAATATATTCAAAAAAGCATGAGAATTACGTTATGCAAGTCTAAAGGGACCTGATACTTTCTTATAGAGTTTTTCAGGCAAAAGAGGAATAAACTCTAATTTTGCCTCAGAAAATAGATAGTGAAAAAGAAATGAAGGTGAATTTATGGCACTTGAGAAACATTAAAAGTCAGTTTATACTATAACATAAATTCACTCTTCCAAAGAAACCCCCTTTATTGTCTCATAATCAGCCTGTTCAAACACTATTCTTGACAAAACTGTTTTGCTAAAATTTTTACAAGTGTTCTTTAATGCTCCCCAAGCACTGTCTCAGCTCATACTGTGTATCTCCTATCAAAAAAGCATTTGTTTGGAAATGCTGCTTTAGAAAAGCCAGTGTTGCCTAGGAAGATGTATCATTTCTCAACACATGCTACATGCTCTGGTATCTTGTAAACATGCAGAAGAGATGAATTCAGTCTGTTTGTCAAAGACCAGGGACTCCCTCTGATCGCTAAGTAAATACCAAAAAAAGAGAGCTTTGAAACAAAAAGCACTTTCAAACTAAGTAGCTTAAAAGATGCAACAAATGGCTGAAGTAGAAGATGGAGGCATAAAACTACAAATTCAGTAATATTGCACAAGTAAACACCAGGGATCCTTTGAGGGTTAATAAATAAACAGAAGTTCAGGAGATGCCTTGAGCTTCTAAGCGATGGGCAGAGACAGCATTGAAGAAAATATCGTATGTCTTCACATACCAGCTTTTCTGTGAGCAGATGCTTGTGGCCATCACTGGAGACAAACAGCCAAAGGGCTGGATAAACCCTTGTATTGATTCAGTACAGTTTTTCTCATTTCATATTCTAAAGCCTAATCCAAAACCACTTTGTTTTGAAATACCGCAGTATCAAGAACCCAGCTCACACTGTTTCAAAAATTGTAGCCCTACTTTTTATCCAGGTGTTTCTTGTTCTTTAGTAACTAAAAGATACTTATGTAGATAAAAAAAACCAAACACCTGTTTAATCTAAAAGAAAGTGACAGGACTCAAGGAAACTGCACAAAGATGAGTCAAGGAAGGTTTAGGTTGGATATCAGGAAAAGGTTCTTCACCTAGAGGGTGGTTGGGCACTGGAACAGGATCACCAGGGCAGTGGTCACAGCACCAGGCCTGACAGAGTTCAAGAAGCATTTGGATGATACTGTCAGACACATGGTGTAATTCTTGGGGTTGTCCTGTGCAGGGCCAGGAGTTGGACTCAATAATCTGATGGGTCCCCTCCAACTCAGGATATTCTGTGAATTTTTTTTAACCTACAATTCTTTGCGCCTAATTAGGAATCATATGGCAGCTCTCTATCAATTTTCAAAATTTCAAAATGAATGACAGTTATCAAACATGCTAAAGAACCAAGTATTTTATTAACAGAGACATGAAAAGAAACTCTACAAGATCGTCTAAAGGTGCATATAAAAGCTAGGGACAAAAACAATTTGAAATTTACTTATGAGACCTTGAAGATAGCAACCTGTGCCTCTATATCTTACTGCTGCTACTTGGTTCAGATTCCTGTTGTCTTCAGAAACTTCCTGCACTGACCACTGTAACACGATCTCCGAGGATTTAGGGATCCAAGTAACACAAATATAAGCTACAATCATCAAGCATAAGCTGTGCAAAAAGCTCAGCCCATTTTTGCTCAGTGATGATTTAACAAAGCCAAATAAAGTATAAATCTGATTTTACTCATTTTGTTAAATGGGCTTGCAGAACTTAAATCTGATTACAACTTTTTTTTTCCTATCACAGAAGGTTTGACTGGTTTTGTGTCTTGAGCACTTATGACATGCTATTCCATTCACAGTAACAAAGAGCCCCATTCCCCTGAATCCAACTCATGTACAGAAAGTAATCACATGCCTATTTCCAAATCACATAAAATATGAAATATAAAGGCAGTACATAAAACAGAATTAGTTTCACACACAATTTTAAAGTACAGGTATTATCAGAAATGGTAGATGTACCTTGTCTTCTATGGAAAGTAGCTGAGTTTTCCATGAGTTCCACAGAATTTCTCTGGTAGATTGTCTTAAGCTTTTCATTTCTTCTAGTTATTAGTACAAGAAATAGTGCAGAAAAAAAGGACTTGTTATTCACAAGCACCACTCTATATCAAAAGTGTGGAAAGCTTGAGAAGTGATGCAGTATTTTTAGGAAGAAATACTTAGTTTATTCTGCTTACACTGACTTTTCTAGCATCGGCTACAGAGAAAGTATTTGCTTTCCTATCAGAATTTGCATATCAGCAGAAGTGAATGAAGACAGTGACTATTTTCTGAAGTGCCAAAATTGCACCCAACCTGTGAAAGACTTAATTGTTTTTGGCAGCCTAAGTCTCCAATTCTATAACAGGGGTTATGGTAGACATTACAAACAGATTAATTTTCATCATTTCTGTTCTTCTAAGTGCACTTCATTTCTATCCTAGTCTCAAATTGTTCTCTTGAGGCACCTCAGAGACCTTTGGTGACAATTGATCCTATATATTCAGCTTCATCCATCTGCAAACTTTTACCTACTGCTCAGACCATACTGCTCCATTAGTTGTCTGTTTGGTTTATTTACTGGTCTTGGTGGAGGTTACTACCTAGACTTTCAACTAGAAGGCAACTGCATTATGCTAGTCAAAGCACTTACAACACATGAAATTAGCAACAGAAAGAGATTATTAGTTTGTCAGTGGTTAAAAAAAGAATAAGAAAAAAGAATAATTAAAAAAAATAATAAGAAGAGGACTTCATTCAGAAGAATGATGCTCTAGCTTCAACAGCTGGTCTCTCAAAGGCTCAGGTAGTACCATTAAGCTTTGTTTTCTTAGGCTGGTGTAGTTTGTGCAGTCCTTACGTTCTTACAGATAGTGACCCATTACTGCACCTTACTTCACTGATATGAAATGGGGAAAAGGGGTTGGAGAAAGAAACACACACAAAAATAAAAAATCAAAATTGCCCTTGCAACTTCCTCATGATCAGAATGGTTAAGAATTGGACTTAAATGCTACAAACCTAAAATTCAGACACAAAGTTTTCAGTTCTATTCAGCTAGTTCAAGTCCTCTTTTCTCTTTTTATCTGTGCTAGATTTGAGATGACCATCTCTTGTATTCCTTGCTTTGCACTCATGTTATCTCCTCGTAGATCTATTCCTTCCTTGTAAGGTTTCCTTGCCCTTTACTTCCTTGCTACAGAATGACTAATAACCTTTCTTCTTTCTCTGCCAGAGAGGGACTTTGCTCTTCCCCTCAGACTTCAGTCTTTGATTCGCGTGACCCTTAAATCCAAGGTCTCTCCTCATTGCAACAACTTCAGTTTCAGGAGCAGTCACAGCTGGCTGCTAAAGTGCCAGGGCTGCCACTTTTTTCAAAGTTCTTTCTGAAGTAGCAAAACTGTCAGAGGGAGGACAAAAATGGAACTCACTTCACTGAAGAAGTTATCTTTGAACTGATACTTCTATGGCAATAGAACGTCCTGAGGCACGAAAATACAACACGTAGTATCACTGTTATTCTCTTTACCTTTTTCTTTTTTCCCTTGCAAGGGGAGCACCTGTTGTCTCTATCATGGAATAACTTACAAACCAAGTACATTTGTGTTGTATTATAGCCTAAATGCACATCTTGACTTTTAATTCAAGGTCAGCAACCCTCCAGGGGCAGGATGGTGTCTCTCACTTTCTGTTTCATCTTCCAATCACTGCCTCACATAGGATGTTTCTGTTCCTCTGTCTGGCCCATCTCCAGACACTTAGATTGCAACCAACAGTGAAGCTACAAGCTAAGTCTCTAGTTGGGACTCCACAAAATCATCCAGAACACAGGACTTTCCAGTCACACTAATGGCAGAGCAGCATAGCTTCCACCACACTGCATACGGCCAAGTCTGCACCCTATTTTCACCTTCCCCACTGTCAGAACTCCTCTGCTTTCATCAAAGCAGTCTGTGCAGCTCAGATCTCACTGAAAAAACCTGAACCTACTGGGACATTAAGTAGATAAATGTGGAGAACACATTCAATGTTGTTAGTCAACACACAGTCCTGCATTACCAAGTTCTCAGATGAGAAACTAAGACCACCCTTTTAATTTACGTGCTGCTGTGGAGCTGGCACATTTACCACATTGGTTGCCACCAGAGACAGGTAAGAATACTCCTAATGAAATTGAGTCTTCTACAGATCTTGTCCTGATTACAAGAAACTTTGCTTATCATGACAACAACAAAATCCCTGTGCTACATGCTGATTCTGTAAGGCTCAAAGTAAACAAGACAGAAAGATAATTTTTTTATAAAGTTTTACTAACTACAAATATATACACCGTGCAGAGACACCAAAACTGGTGAAGGAGGGGAGGAGGTGCTCTAGACACTAGAGCAGAGATTCCCCGGCATCCATTGATAAAGACAATGGTGAGGCAGGCTGTTTCTCTAGCAGATCCATGGAGAAGCAGAGATCCACCTGCAGATCATGGAGAACTCCATGATAAAGCAGGCAGATGCTCAAAAGAATCTGTGACTCCATTTGAAGCTCATGCTGGGAAGCGGCACACAGCAGGAGCTGTGGTCCCATGGAGGGAGAAGCCCACAGTAGAGAAGGTTTGCTGTAAGGACTTGTGACCCCATGGGGGACTGACTTGAGCAGTCTGTTCCAGAAAGACTCTACCCCACAGAAGGGATCCATCCTGCAGCAGTTATTGAAGAACTGCGTGTCATGGGAAGGACTTATAATGAAAAAAATTTATGGACTGTGGAAGGAACTCCATGCTGGAGCAGGGCAAGAGTGTGAGGAATCCTCCCTGTAAGGAGGAGAGATTGGCAGAGACACTGACCACAACCCTCACTTCCCTGTCCCCCTGCTCTGCTGCTTAGAAAAAACACAGAGTAAACATAAGCCTGAGAAAAAGGAAGGGGTAGGGGAAGGCTTTTTTAGCTACTTGGTTTTATTTGTCATTACCCTCCTCTGGTTTGTTTGGTAAGAAATTAAACTCATTTAGTCTTTTTGCCCGTGACAAGGGGTGAGTGATCTCTTCCTGCCCTTTTCTCAACTCATGAGCCTTGAACTATATTTTCTTTCCCCTGTCCAGCTGAGGAGGGAGGTGACGGAACACCTTTGGGGCACCTGGAATCCAGACAGGGTCAACCCACCACACTCACCAACTGAGTCTGCAGGAGATGCACTCTGCAACTGATGTACCCCTCGACAAGTGGAATGAAATTTTGCTTGTACTAGCAGGACAAAGTTTATTGCTGCACTGCATCTTCTCAGCTAGAGGACAGATTGATGGAGAATGTATTTACTGTGGT
The DNA here is from genome assembly GCA_013399895.1 of Serilophus lunatus. NCBI lineage: Eukaryota > Metazoa > Chordata > Aves > Passeriformes > Eurylaimidae > Serilophus > Serilophus lunatus. Next base: position 51,340 of record VXBA01003776.1, read on the forward strand.
CCCAAGAAATGTCACAGAATCTTATATGACTATAACATCACCATTATACAGTCTCAACAATTTAAGTTACATCTGGCAGAGTATAAGTATCTCCTTATTCCAGGAAAAGCCCCAGAACTTTAAATTTAGCACACATTTTTAGCAATACATTCTCAGGAAAAAAAAAAAAAAAAAGGCTCCAAATCACATTGGCTTTGATGCTACCTTTCCAGGGAAATCTTTAAATTGGACAAAATGAGAGATCCAAGATCAAAAGAGAAAGAAGGAGTTGTGCCGTAATGTACCTCTCTCAGACACTCTTTTCTATTTTCATTCATTTTGCAATTCAGAGTAGTCACCAGAAATTCCTTATTCTGTACTAATGACTCTTATCAAATTGCCTTGCAGTGCAGGTCACATAGTTCATACACTTCCCTGTGTTCTGTCTGTTCATATGTTTCAACTGACTGCTTTAGACAGGTTTCTTTATCCACCTCTGAATTTCTGTTCACAACAGTTACTGAGTGGAAGTCTCAGGATGCCACTCTGAAAGAACAATAATTCTGATTTTCCCGAGTGTACAGTGTCATAACAATCTGTCAGGTTAGCATCTCCAGCTTATCACTGCATTCCCCATCTAAAAAGGAAGCTCCAAAACCACAGTAACATCCTCCTGCATGAGTAAACAAATATTCATACAATTTAGGATGCCACAAAATTAGTTGTTTAGACCTTGTAATCTACTGTGAAACTATTTTCTACATGCGAAACAATGCGCCAGTAGAAACACATTCCTTAAAATATTTTGGTACCTGTGGGAAATCAAGTACAGTCAGATACCAGTTTAGGCAAAATATTCCAGAGAATCAGATTCCAAAGATGAAATTAAAGAAACTCTTCTCCAATAAGTTCATTTATATAGTAGTAACTTGTCATAAAATTTGTTTTGTATACAGTAGACCTTATTTGTAGTATTATAGAGATTACGTATTTCTTAATCTCAAGGGGTTTTTGTTTTGTTTTGTGGTTTTGTGCATTTGTTTTAATTGAACACCACCATATAAACATATTTTCCTTTTATTTGTTCCTTAATAGGAACAACCATACAAAACACGGGGCAACATTTGCTGTTTCTCAAAAGGGATAGTTTTCTCACAGCAATAGTTTGAGTGAAATTCATCCTACTCAGTTCATGTTTTTCTTAACAGATATTTTGTCCTGGTAGGTTTCAGGTGGTTTTGTTTTGTTTTGTGGGGTTTTTTTGTCAGGGTTTGCTTCGTTTTGTTGTTTTTTTCCTTGGGATTTTCTTTGGGTTTTAAGTGTTTAATGTTATCAAAAGACTAATCCGTGTGAAATACAACTTTTATTCAACTTTTTAATTGATTTCTAAGGCCTTCAAACTCCAGCAGCAAGTTCTGGTAGGAAGGTGGAAATTTCCAAGGCTTAGCTCACAAGGAAATACATTTTCTGTTTGGCAGACAAGAAGAATCAAAATCTGAACTGCATAGCAAACAATTACTATACTAAAAACAATAAACTCATCAGAAGATTAATTTCTCCCTCTTTCGGGGGCTGTGGTGGGAAGAAGGAGGCAGGAAGGTGGGCTCACGTAACTAGAAATTTTATCGCTGCCAGCAGGAACATGAGCAGAAACAAAGTCAGTCTTCACTTCAGCACTTCCCATAGGAGTATTTTACTTTGCAGCCTTCATTTTCCTTCAAAGTTTTGTAATTATATTTCCACAATTTAGTCACATAAACCATATTATGATCTAGGTACTTTTCCTTAATTCTACCCCGCAAGAAGAATAGTCTTGATTTTTTCACTTATCATTGTAATAGTTAGCTCATTAAAAACATGTGGCAGAGCTAAGTGATAATGGGACATCCTTGCTTTCCAACATGTCTTACAGAAATAGCTTTTGCATATCTCTTTGGGATACAGCTTCTTGAACAATATGGCTTTCTTCACTGTAAAGTGTTACATGAATTTAATTTTGATGTATCTGGTTGATGCACTTGCTTCTAATTCAGACTCCATAATGTTAGTGTTGATCCTTTCAATAAAAACAAATATTTGGTGATCACCTTTCCCTCGTTAGTGAAAAGAAGACTGCCCTCAATGATATTTCCCTGTGCTCAGCGCATAAAACTCTGTGCTCAGAAAAAGGTTTCTGAAGATGCAAAATTAATTTTTTACAAATTACTGTCACTTAAACTGTTTTTCTTGATTAGCATGTCTAGCACTACTACTACAAAGCAACCACATCACCACCAAGACTTCTAAAGCACTATTTTTAACAAATAACATAGCTTTACAATTTTGGGGTAGTGTTTTTTGTTAGTTTGGGTTTTTGCTTTGATTTTTATTACAATGCGGTTCTGGATTAAGCTATTGAGTCCATAAACAAAACATGTTTCAAATGCCAGAAACAAAATTATCCGCATTAACTTCCATGAGTCTTTCAAATATCAACTGTGTGTGAAGACTTAAGGAATTTTCAAAGTAAAGACTTAGAAATCAAAATTTAATGGGAGTAAAAAAATATAAGACAAGCACTTAGTCTTCAAAACATTCATGTCCTTAAATCAAAAGAGCAGAAAAGAGAGTTAGGTATTTCACTTACTACAGCATCTGACTAAACTAGCATTTACATATTAACAGCACAATATAGTTTTACCACCCAAATTAAACTTTCAAAATCCCATAAGCAACAATTCCTCCTGACAATTTGTCAAGTAAAACTGAATTTAATGAAAAGCTGAAGCATTAGCACAGAAGTAAAGGCATTAAAAAAAAAATAAACATGAATACAAGAAATTAAAGTTGCATGAAATGAAGGATATTTTAAAAAAATATCCTGATATTTTTTATTTTTAAAAAATATCCTGATCCTAGAGACTGGAGAACAAGCGCTTTGTGTAACAAACAAATTCCAGAGAACATACCAGTTTGTTTGTTCATTTTTATTTATGTACATATTTAGCAGATATTATTATTTTTCTTTTGTAAACTGAAGTAATAATCAAATAATCATTTAACATGTTTTTCTAATTAGAACAGTAATTTTCAATTAAGCTCTCTATGATTAAAAGGATGAAAAGAATCAGATTGCAAGTATTTCAGTGTAGCACTGCCTTAGGGCATTCATTCAAGTTATGGCAACAAGTCTTGAATCTACAAAGGTTGAAGCCGATTAAGGGTGATATATTAGAAATACTGAATTTGCAACACATTCAGCTTGAGCATCACAGAGTGAATCCAAACATTATCCATCCAAATAGGACTTCAGGTGCAAAACCAGAAAAAAAACAGAAAAACTCTATATTTAATCTCACAGAAGTGACAAAGTAATTTAATCACCATATTCCTAATGCCACATCAATATTAATGCGGAAGGACAAACTTGCAAACACTTGCACTTTAAGAAATGGAGGTTCTATCTGCAGACAGATGGATGTCTCAATAATTATTCTTGCTAAGCATTATTACACAGTGTTAATCATCTAATCACGTGACTCTAAATTTTCCTTAAGTCCCAGATAAAATAGCGCATGCTGTGAAAAATAAAACCCATACATCCCTTTCAAAGAGCAAAGAAATGGGCATCCAGAAATAAGTACAGAAGTAGCAAGTACAGAAGTAGCAAACTAAAAAAGCTGCTCTAATGTCCTTGGGATGAAAAAAAAAATCTTAAAAAAATTATTAAAATAAGTATCTAGAAGTTCAGGGAACCATGAAAAATGGTATTACAGGAGATACAATCATTACTTATTAACCGTATCCATAAAGGTATTCTACCAAGAACAGCAGCTGCTAACTGAAGCAAACCTATCAGCAGTACTTGCATGGACCTTGCTTTGTAAGAAAGAGTTGCTGTATGACCTGGGATACTTCACTAGCTCAATACAGGTACTGTAGATGCAACAACACTGGCAATTTAGATCACAAGGCCATAGGATGAGAAAGGCATGGTTAAAACTTTTGACATCTGATGAAGGGAGTAGAGTAATTTAACTGGATTTTCCAAACTTCTGATTTTATGTAACTGTATAGGAATACATTTCTTATAAAAGATGTTACCAGCACAAACCTGTCTTAGACAGACAAGGGAGTAGTCAAAGGAAAAGCAATGCAGAGAAGTAAACTGGATCAACAAATTTCTGACAGTATCTCTTCAACCTAAAGCCTCCACAGGACTTGCTCCTTAAAGTATGAGTCTCCATTTTTGGTATGAAACAATTCAAACGCCTAAAGGACATACTACATAGGTAAGTGAAAACTGCTGGATCATGTTTTTCAACTTCATATAGAGCTAAGTACACCAAGTACAGCTACGGATAAGTTACCAGTTATTTGCACTTAAATGCATATTAAAAAGACGTTCTACAGACACAGCATTCAGTAGTAAACATCATATTTGACAACGTGCCCAGATTACCTTAATTTCCTTTGTGGTACTTCAGTTCAATGTTTTCTATTACAGAGATACAAATTCTTAACACCACACTCATATTAAATAAATAGGAAGCAATGGCAGCTGCTTTGCATTCTAGATGTTTTTGACTACAGAACAATGTGTTTTAGTCAACCAGAAATACAGTCACTGATTAGATATTTCTGGATGCCTCCTGTTAACTAAATCCCCTAAATGTGAATGAGAGAGCAGCCATAGTATGTTCTTAAAAAGCAATGAAATTTAATGGGTATTCACAGATTGGAAATTACCTTTATGAATTATGAAATATATATTTCTATATAAGCATGTACAAAACAATCCAAGAGTATTGACTATCCAGAAGATACTCTAATTTTAACTTCATTCTGAAAATTTGAGACAATACTGTTTTGACTTCCTTATTATACTGTATTATTCTTAATCAAAATGGATTGAGCATCCTTTGCTAATCTGCTCTACACTGCCAAATTCCATTCCTCTACACTAAATTCCACATAATATATTTAATATATCCAAATAAAGGAAATTTGCAAATCAGTAGGCACCATGTGCACTGACCTTCGCTCTTCTTTTGAATTTGCAGTATGGTTCATTTTAGTCAAGCTGTTGAAACATTTGTGCTATAATGCATCAAATTAAGGCAACCAGCTGTGATGTTTAATTTAAGCTAAAAGTTTACAATCTACACCAACACAATACCTTAGGGAATAACTGATATTTCATGTTCCTAAGCTAAGCACAGTTCAAAATGGTTAACAATCTTCCCCACATTGTCATTAAAGTTTGGGTCTGTAAAGAGCACAAGCATTCAAAGATGCATTATTATAGAGCATAAATGAACAAACAGTTCTAGCCTTTGCTGAACTCAGATTCAAAGCCTTCTGGTCTAATGTGTTGTTCGATTATGCCTATATTTTACCCTTCATTATGTGTAATGGAGTTTCTCCATTTGTAACAAAGAGAGAATTAGAAAAAAGACATTAACTATTTTGTCATAATGCACCATTTTTAGGAGATATGTTGCCCACACTGATACAGTATACAGAGATAAATAATTGGAACAAAAACAGCAACCAAAAAAACCTCAAGCATTCTCTAGCTATGAAGCACTCCTGAAAGACAACTCCCTTCCAACCATGGCTAAATCATTGTATTGCTCTTGACAAAAGCAATGGATAAGAGGAGAAAGAAACAACATTTTCTGAATAATTAAATAACAATACCTTTCGGAATGCCTTTTGGGATTAATAAAGCAGAGAAAGACTAAAATATGGCTTTCACAGATGCTAAAGGTGTGAAAATTAATGCAATGAAGTTGTGACTTCAGATAATCGACCTAGAAAGTAACAGATTTCACTATAATACTGACATGGCAAACACATCATGCATAGTAACCATCTCACTACAATGTTTATCAGTGGTCAGCTGATCTTTTAAAAAGTTTAACCTACGAATGTTACGTCTTATAAACACAGAATACTTAGGGCATATACTACAACTAGAAAGACACAATGATAACTCTGAGTGAATTAGAAAGATGGTTTTCATTGATTCTGAGGTGTTCTCAGTAGCTCTTTCACTTCAGCCATCTTCTGCATGCCCAAGACACCCAGACAACACCAGCAAAACAAAAATTAACACCTTTGTGCTTATTGCAGCCTTCTGGTAACAAGCTACATCATAAGCAAAAATATTTAAGTATAAGGATGGTCCATAATGGATGTAGCTCCACCATAGGGGTGCACTGGAGCCTCTAGCTGATTTTTCCAAGCATAAGGAAAGGCAGGAAGCTATAAAAAACAATTTCATTAAATTAGGCATTCGTAGATTCATTCTATTTGGTTTAGTGTAGCTTCCCTTACTGAAACTGGAAAACTACTACTACTTCAATGGAATTTATTAGAATTTGCTTTAACCAAAAATGGAAAAAAACCCCTCCTATTACTGCAAGAACCATGAGAAACTCTCCACCTTTAACATCCAGAAACTCACAATAATTTTAAATACATGTTAATAAAACAGATGTCCATTTTTATTTCTCTAAATTCATTTTGATCACCACTCTGCTTTCCCTGTCATATTACAATCATGCAAGATTGCAGTCAGCAGTTTCATCAAACGATCATGCAATTGAGAAAACAGTGCTGCTTGAAAGCTGATTGCTACACCAACATCCTTGTGACAAAACCTATTAAGATGTAGGGAAGGCTGAAAGCAAGTCCCAAATCTGTTACTTTCAACTACATATCGGTTCATACCACTCCAGAATCAGAAGAGTCTGCTGTATTAGCATTTGAAAACTGAGGATTACCATGGTACAGCATAAATTTGAAATATAACAGTATCTAAAAATCTTTCCTTCAGATTCAGGGAAAAAAAAAAAAAAACCAAAACGTATCATGAACAAAGACAATCTTGGCCTAGAATGGTTTATAATGGTGTAAACAATTATTTAAAAGATTTTTCAAGTGAAAACCTGGTGCTGAATGCCTGATCTCTAACAACATGACAATCAATAAAACACTTACATAAAAGTTTATGTAAACCTTATACCATCCATACATTTCAAACAGGCACTATAATTTCATAGTGAGAACTAAAAACTGTGAAAAAGCCAAGTACTTTCTGTATACAAGATGTTGGAAGTTATAACTCTAATATCTGCAGCATTTTCAAATTACTGCAGTCTGTCATTCAAGCAGACACTAGTTACAAATCAGAGAGAAACAAAATCGACCCAAACTGCAAAATAAAGACCCATAATAATTACATTTAAACATGAAATACTTGACAGTCAGTTCCTCCTTTGTTTGCCTGCCAAATACTGAAATCAGAATGTTATGTTACTCTGGCAACTGCAAATTGGATAGAGTGCCTATAAAAGTAGGCTATGAATTTTGTAAAAAGAATAAACTATATCAAGATTTGTAAAAAACCCAAACAACAAAAAAGAACCAAGTGACCAAAAAACCCCTAAACCAATCTAATAAAAAACCCTAGCAAATTAATCCTTAAATTATTTGAATCCCACTTGAATCTCACATTAAAATACATTTTATCTTTTCCCAACATATGCTGATGACCAAAATTTGCAGGGATAAGCATTTGAAAATGTAAAACTATCTCACTATTGTAGATCGAAATTATACATGCAGCATCTAACTTCAAAGTGCTGCTTACAAATGGTGGTCTTAGTGGAATATCACTTGAATTTGCATTTTCTAGCAACATTACAGTGCATAAAATGGTATTTTCTGTCAGAAGAAACTGAGAACCTGCCAACACTGACAGATGTATGTGTGAAAGACTGGACAACACCATGGAAGAAATATGCCTTCAAGAATCTTTATACATCTGAAAAGGAGTCTATTATTCGCTATTTTGTTTTGTGGAACAGAAAAAAACAAAGTTTTCTGGGAAAACTTTGTATTCTGTAACTTTTACTGTGATATTTTTCTAAAGGATTACCTATCAAAAAAAATTATGTTCTGTATTCTTTTATATTGCAGCTTTGCTGACCACAGGTTTCCTAAATACTATTGTCTGATAGATCCTCTTTTCTCACTTTTTTTTTTTTTT
>VXBA01003776.1:59411-77778 GCA_013399895.1 Serilophus lunatus
ATTTCAGAAGAACAATTGTTCTTATAATTCTTAAAATTCAAATTGATGGTTTTTTTACTAAGGATATCCATACAATTTCCCTAGCAGGTTTTTTTTTTTTTTTTGACAAATAAAAGCGAAAAAATATTGTTATACTTTTGTGAAGAGAGCTATTAATACCAACAGGTAAGATTTGAGACCTTTTGGAGATGAAAAGAGCAAGAGTAAGAAAATAATAATGCTTACATTTTTCTACTAATCAATGTATCTGCTTTATATGAAACAGTAAGGATGGCTCCTGAAAAAAGTAAATTCTGTTAATACCAATATATTACATAGTCAAAGACTGCAGGGTAAACCCATATGAAAAATACCTCATTTTCTCACCACAGACTATATTACGAGTACCAAAGTGACATATTATGACCCTTGCAATCTCTTTCTAAAATACACTAGCAAAGCATTCAACAACGTATTATACCACAGACATCTAAATTTTTTCAGACAATCTCAAGAATCTAGTAATTTCTAAGAACTCTAATCTAAAGCTGTCCAACAAGCTTTTTAAATAGAAACACATACGGATTTATAACTTTAGAAGTGTATCCTGCAAAGCAAATTCCTGTGAGGAAAATCCCCTTTTATCCTAATGTTTCAGGACACTAGCAAGAGCCAAAATACTTAAGCAATTCAAACACTCACCAACAGTCCTGCAGAATAATGGAAACACTGCACTTTCTCCCTTTCAAAATAAAAGCTTTACTTGTCATTGAACTTTGATTTCTATTCAATAGTTTAATGAACTACTTCATAATTACAAGGAAGGCTAGTGTTTTGTAGGTATAGAAAATGGTTTTTTTGAAGGAAAGCATTGCCTTCACAGTAAGTTTAATTTCTGTGGTTGAATAACCCTTCCAGACATTAAGTCTGTCACTGCAAGCCATTGCAGAACTGGCTTGCCAAACGCGGACACGTGGCCAAACACAGAAAGCATCTACTGTTCAAGAAAAAAAGGGTTTGAAGCATGTCACACTTCCTCTTTCTATCATTCAAGGAGAGCGAGAATGCTCTGAAAAGTAGTGGGAACCACCTCCCTGCTCTGCTAGGGACAGTGCAGGAGACCTCTAGCAGGCTCCTAGGGAAGAAAGTAACAGAAGTCACAAATTCCAGTATAAGCAGTATTGGGTTTACACACATAACTTTGCCACTCTAAAGGATGATCGACATTTCAAGCCCAATTTAAATGCACAGCCTAGTCAGCCTGTGAGCATTACATCACAACAAACTGCTGATACTGATGTATAGATTTTATTCTCATATACAGATCTGAAGGAAGATTTAAAATTTATTGGGAGAACATATGAATACTTATGAGATACGTTAGTACACATCATTACTCATAGAGCCAGTGTTAGTTTCTTAAGTCCACAATAACAGAAGCAAGGAAATGGAAAGTGACACAAATTAGTCATGTTCAATATTGATGGAATTGGGTAGGAATAGAAACTAACACTCAAAACATTTGCATACATATGTAAATAAATATCTTCATCTAGGATATTAGATAGAAGGATACAAAATGAAGGAACTAATTAAATTTTTATACAGTTTATAAAACATTAATATCTCAGCAATATTTAAGTAAATGCATTTTGTTCATATTTTAATCCTATTATGCTCAAAATATGGAAATACAAATTATTTTCACTTAGTATAAATCTTTTTTTTTCTTAGGCAGAGCTAAACAGTGAAATTACCACAGGAACAGCGGGATTTTGGTAATTTATTTTGGAAGACGTTCCCTAAGAACATATCTGGAAACAAATTTGAAGAAAAAAAAATCCCAAAACACACATTTACTTGGAGACAATACTAAAAAACTGGAAAGGTGACCTTAATGAAAAGACAATTTCTTCAGTAACCAAAGTATTAAAGAAACACAATGGCCTGAAGACTTCTCCTAACCATAGCAGCATTTCCCTGAGACAGGGAAACCTCAGATGTATGTACAGACTGAAGAATGAGGTGCTGGAAAGCAGTGACATGGAAAGAGACCTGGAGGGTCTTGGTCAATGGCAAGTTGAACCTGAGCCAGCAGCGCCCTGGCAGCCAGGAGGGGCAATTGTGTCCTGAGGCAAAGCATCACCAGACAGCCGAGGGAGGGGATTGTCCCGCTCTGCTCTGCACTGGTGTGGCCACTCCTTGAACATGGAGGCAGTTTGGGGCACCATAGTATAAGAAATATAAAACTGCTAGAGACCATCCAAAGGAGGGCAACAAAGATGGTGAGGGGCCTTGAGGGGAAGCCACAGAAGGAGTGGCTGAGGTGACTTGGTTTGTTCAGCCAACATTTTTTAGAGGAGAGACCTCTGCACAGTCTACAGCTTCCTCAAGGGAGGAAATGGAGGAGCAGGCACCTCTCTCTTCCATTTAGTGGCCACCAACCTGAGATAATGGCATGAAGCTGTGTCAGGGCAGTATTAGGTTAGACAATAGGAAGAAGTTCCTCTCCTGAAGCATGACTGGGCACTCCAACAGGCACCAATCCTGATAGAGTTCAGGAAGCATTTGGACAATCAACTCAGGCACATGATGTGAGCCATGCAGGGTCAGGAGCTGGAATTCCATGATCCTAGTGGAACCCTTGTAACTCTGGATATTTTGTGATTCTATGTTGCTAAATAACACCAGCATATTGTGAATGCAGAAAATGTAGATTGTTTTAAAAATTTATTTAGCAGATTTGGAGAAGGAAAAAAAATTGCTTCAGTATTTGTAAGACAAAGATAAAACTTCAACTTGGACTGCTCAAAGACAGAAGATTACTCAAGAATGTGAAGCTATGTTAGGAAAAGCAGTAGTATAGTATCTTTCCCAAGATACGGGCTACTGACCACTATGGGAGATAGGAGTCTGTATAAGACAAACAGTTCAGTTGAACCAACTGATGACATTTCTCATAGTTTTAGAAATATGTGAATGTTCCTGTACTCTCATATTTTTATGACCTTATGGAGAAACGTGCAAACATTACAGTGGAGGAGGCAATATGGCTCACAATGAAATTTTGGCAGAATTAAAGCCTCACTTCTGGTCAATCAGTTAAACACATGCCTAACTTAAAGGTCATGTATAATTCAAGTTACTTAAAACAAACCCCAAGTACTTAAATCACATACAGTGCTCAAGTGCTTTTCAGCAGCAAGAAATGACTCAGAGGATGGTAGAGAACCCTTAAAACCTTCCTTAGGTTTTCCCTTTTAGGTTAACCTCCAGCTTATTTTATAAAGAAGAGCTTTTGAATACAATAGACTCTGTCAGTGCCTTAGAGTTTGGATGCATCTTTAACATACTTATATCATTAATGCTTTTGAAAACTAAATCAAATAATTTCTCTGATATTTTAATAAAGATAAAAGAGGATTACTGAAGTCATTAAATCAGACTATGAAAGGCATAATTTTGGTCTAATATGGTTAAAATACTAATTTTAAATATGTCAGTGTTAGGCTATTTATCTGGAAGATCGTATCTCATATGTAGCCTGTAATATGAAAATCAACACTTACTCTCAATATATAATTAATGTGTATTGGGAAGCAGCTACTTCTACTTCAGAAGATAAAAAAGTTACTACAGCAAAATATTTACTTTTGTGTGCTACACAGCAGGCTGTTTTTGCTTTCTTCATGATAATGCAGCCTTGAATACCAAAATTATTTCCCTTCACACAGAAAGGTACAGGAGTTATGGAGAGGTAAGAAACTCATGTACCCGGAAACATACACTTAGATCAACTTCAATGTGTTTCTGTACTCGCTCTCAGTGACATTTGCTCTCTCATTCATGATCTTATAAACTGTCCTACATAGCAATAACTTGGTTATCCCTATAAGATAAAAAGGGAATGTTCAAATACCTCCCTAGCAAAATCAGTCTGATCATACTAAGGGTAGTACTGGTGTATTGGTTTCTCTGTGGCCAGGTTTTGGTGGCAGTGGGGGGGGGCTGAGGGAGAGGCTTCTTTGAGAAGCTGCTGGGAAGTTTCCCCATGCCCAGGCTGGGCCCACTGCTGGCCAAGGCCGGGCCAATCAGTAGTTGACAGAACGCCTCTGTGATAACATATTTAAGAAGGAAGAAAAAAAAAAAAAGTTAGTTGGAAATGAAGCTGGCTGCCGGAGAGGAGCAGGGTGAGAGCCTGTGAACAACAATGCAGACACCAAGGTCAGTGGAGAAGGAGGGGGAGGAGATGCTCCTGGCGACGGAGCTGAGATCCAGCTGCAGCCCATGGGGAAGACCATGGTGAAGCAGCTGTGCCCCTGCAGCCCATGGAGGACCACAGGAGTGCAGAGATCCACCTGTAGCCCGTGGAGGAGCCACGCCGGAGCAGGTGGATGCTGGGGAAGGCTGTAGCCCGTGGGAGACCCAAAGTGGAGCTGGGTCCTGGCAGGGGACTGTAGCCTGTGGGGAGAGGAGCCNGGGATGGGACCCCATGGAATGTGGCTGGAAGGACTCTTCTCCCCAAGCAGCGGCTGAGAACAGCAGCTGACCACAGCAACACCTCCCCCCCCCCACCTCGCCTTTTCCCTTGACCGCTGCGGGAGAGCAGGTTGGATGTAAGAAGGAGGGGGTGGGGGGTAAAAGGTGTCTCTTATTGTCTCTCGCTCTTAGCTCTGATCTTGTTAGTAATAAATTTGACTATTATTCCCACATGGAGTCTTGTTTTGCCTGTGACAATGATTAGCAAAGAATCTGTTGTAGTCCTTATCACGAATAACGAAACCTCTCGTTATATTCTCTCTCCTCTATAGGTGGGCGAGGGGGAGTGAGAGAGTGGCTGTAGTGGGCCCCTGGCACTCAGCCTGGGTTAAACCACTACAACTGGGTAATTTATTAAACTTCAATAATCAGATAAGTCTTTTAATACAGTAATTGAAAAAGATATAGCACAGCTTGACAAAACCAACTTGTCCTATTGCACCACTGCCCTCTACCTAAAAGAGTATCTGCTCTTGGATTGTGCAGTAAACAGATAGTAGCAGTAAACAGATTCGAACTAGGACTTCTATTACATAAAATTGCATTTAATGATTTTAGTGAAGAAACCATAGGAGCACAACAAATTTTCAAAGCAACAATAACCTCTATATTGAGAAATGCATCTGATTTGACTTACATTGAACCAGACAAGTCAATCTGCACAACGCACAAAGACTCCTGTTATACTCTAATGCCCTTGCTAATCTTCAACTCCATAATCATGCCCTTCAACTAGACAAGTTTGGTCAAAGCATGTTTGCAGTACCTCTCCAAGTACGGGTACATCCCAGTAATGTTCACTTGTAATGAAATAGTCCATTCAAAACACACAATTCAAGTGAACGTCAGTCACTTCTTAGAGAGGGGAGACTTCAACATACTACCAGATCATTTCATGGTGCCTTTTTTAATATCAAATAACATTTTTAGTGCTTACTAGTCATACATCACATGTTAAAATCACGCAAATAATGTATTTTTGATCACCTTTGTCCTGGATTTATGTTGCCAGGTTTGGAGGATGGTGGGGGTAGAGCCTCTGAGAGTGGCTTCTCCAAGAAGCTGCTAGGAGCTTCCCCCCTACATCCCACAGAGCCCATGGCAGCCAGCTCCAAGACAGACTTCCTGCTGTCCAAGGCTGACAGTGGTATTGGACATGAAACGCAGTGGTAGCACCCCTTGAATAACATATTTAAGAATGGGACAAAGTTACTTTTTCCTGATTGCCACAGGAGAAAGAACTAGCTCTGTAGACACACAGGTCAGTAAAGGCAAGGCAGGAGGGGCTCCAGGCACCGAAGCAGATTCCCCTGAAGCCTGTGGTGCAAAGCATGGTGACAACAGGCTGTCTGTCTGCAGCCCATGGAGGTCCATGAGGAGCAGCGACTGACCTGCAGCCCATGGAGGACCCCTCACACAGGTGGATGTGACCTGAGGGACACTGTGACCTCATGGGAAGCCCACTCTGGAGCAAGCTTCTGGCAGAACCTACGGAGAGAGAAGCCTGTGCTGGAGCAGGACTTGTGACCCCATGGGGGAACCACACTGGAGCAGCCTATTCCTGAGGGACTGCATCCCATGCAAGTTACTCACACTAGAGTAGTTCATGAAGAACTGCAGGTCATGGGAATGACTCGTATCAGAGAATTTTGTGGAGGACTGTCTCCTGTAGGAGGGAATACACAGTGGAGTGGGGGAAGAGTGCGAGGAATACATCCCTGAGGAGAAAGGAGCCAGAGAGACAATATGTGATGAAACAGCAGCTCCCATTCCCCTCCCCCTGTGCCACTGAAAGGAGCAAAATCTGTGTCCAAAGCCTGAACTCCTCCAAGGGTATATCCATACAGACACTGGAGTCTGAGAGCATTTCAAAATGTCAACTCCACTATGAACTTTTGGTCCATACTAGGTAACACTCTCTGAGTGCACAAACTCAACTTCTTCCACATAGAATTGAACAAAACCATGTATTTGAGGAATACAGCTGGTACACTTCAACTTCTAATGAAGGTTCAATCAAGAGGGCCTTATTTAAGAGTAAAATACCAATATAATGCATAGTCTGAGTACTGGATTATCAGAACCAACTACTATAATCTTCAGTTCCATTCCTACTCACGCTGATAAATACTACTTGTTAGTACAATAACAACAGATATTTACAGAGTCATGACATAAAAAATGCAAACAACGTCACTGGCTACAAATAACTGTTCTGGTAAACAATGATTTGACTTATGCAAAAGTATCCTTTGTACCTTTACATAATTTTTATTCTGTCAGGACTTTTAAAAATGTCAACATGATGCAAAAAATGGTGATACTCCCAATGGTGATACAGTTAATCCCGTGCATTTCAAACAGCTTCAAAGAGAAATCTCAAATGCATTTTCATTTCCAATGTTTTGGAATTTAAACCAATTTTTGACTAACAAATTATTTCTCTCTTTAAATAAGACAAGTTGGAATTTTTAGTTTTTTCTCCTTCAGGACCTTCAACTGAAATTATCTGAGTGTTCATATGGTTATAGAAGTGTAGCCAAAGATGCTTTAGGACATTTGACTTGCCCTGCTGACCTGGAGCTCTCTTCTGGATTTTCATATGAGCAAAATTAAAAACCTAGCCCTAGACATGTTATAAATGTTTAAGGAGTAAAGCATCCATTCTTACTGTCCCAATTTGAAATGATAAAGAGCTCTTCCAAAATACTAAAAATAACAGCAATAACAAAACTACTCTTAATAAAAATTATGTAGTACATAGTAGGTCGCACTAAAAATTTTAGAATTTCAGCATCCTGACAACAGGAAGTGAAAAAACTTTTGACTTTCAGAAGTCACCTGCAAAAATGTATTGAACCCTTGTGGAAATGCACACAGAAAGCCTAGAACTGCTGAACTTTCATTCACGCTCAAGAACCGAGGACCCCACAGTGGCTTAAACAGAGTTCATCATTATTTTAAAAAAGTATTTTAAAAGAACTGTCTGAATAGCACTGTATGTTCAGCCATACTTTAAGAACAAACAAAAAGAATTGCTTTAAATAGACTGTAGGGGCTTCTCATACGATCATTTGGAGCTCCATCTTGTAAAGCTTAAAAGGTAATGTGCTGGTTTAAACCCCCGTGACACCATGTTGCATATTTCTCCTTACAAAGCTAGCCTTATACCTCCCTAGGTACTCATTACAGTATAATTTATATATATACAAAAGACGTCCTGTCAAACTATAGAACTGTACATTGCTGGTAGTGCTTTAACTGTCTTTGCCTCAAGTGAAAATACCTTTTCTTTTTTGACAATAAAAT
The DNA here is from genome assembly GCA_013399895.1 of Serilophus lunatus. Taxonomy (NCBI): domain Eukaryota; kingdom Metazoa; phylum Chordata; class Aves; order Passeriformes; family Eurylaimidae; genus Serilophus; species Serilophus lunatus. The sequence continues at coordinate 67,239 of VXBA01003776.1, forward strand.
TGTAGTTTACCAAAGTAATGAAGAGAATAATATAATTTTGAGAGGATGACTCCACCACTGGATGACCATGAAAAGTGAAAAATATCAAAGAGCACAAACATTCCTTCTTTTGTTCTTGTTAAATCTCCCCCCAACCGTGTGGATATAACCATGTACAATTCCACTATCTCATCATCAGGAAAGCCTGCAATAAAAGTAGCATTCAATTCCTTTTCACAAAACCAAAATTTGTACCATATGTAGCTTTTTGGTAACTCTTCTGCCGAGGATAATGTATATTCTGACTTGGTAAAACCCTTTTTATCAGAACAACTGAAATGCCCTTTTAAGTTGACGCTAGTACTTAAACCCCTCTCAGAGTCATTTCCTACCTATGTTTTGTTAATACTTGACTGTGTTTTAATGGATTTATGATCCCTCTCGGTGACAAAATATTCCAGGATTCACAACAGTTGCAATGAAAAGGACAGCAACAATCAGACAACCTTGTGAAGGAAAGCTTTCTATAGCATTCTAGCCCAATTTTTTAAAACCCTCTCTGAAAGCCATCTGCCACTCTGGTTGATTTTGAATCACACTTTTGTAGCTGCCACTGTGTCCTTCAGCTACCATAACCCCTAAAAGTCTCAGAAAACAAAAAGAATTACTAAGCCTTCAAAATTACTCTCTTTTCATTTTTTTCCCCCATCAAGTCTGAGAAACATTGTTGCTATTTTACTTCGGAAAGGTTAGTTTTCAATTTTCCACACAGATAAGGGTGTGTGTGGGTGTTGTACATGTGAGATAGCATATGGTACTGTCAACTCCTTCCTTTCTTAATTTCCAGCCTGATGTTCAACACCTTGTTCTTTTTGGTTATTTGATTCTGGAGGTCACACCATAAATTGCAAAGGGAGGCAGGCAACTGAGTTAACACTAGCCTTTCTTGCACTCTGATTTCAAAAGCAGTACACGAATCATCTTTAAATCAAAAGGTGCAACTTGATCTAATGAATGACAAAGTAAGTTGCCAACCATCTTTACATGCAAGGTGTTATATTAATATACCTGTCCATCAAAAGCAGGTTAAGTAAATGAAGCATTCTATCACTCCTACAAAATGGATACTTACAATTTTCCCCCAGGCATAAAATGACAGGACCGTCTATAAAGCAGCACAGCTCATCAGCACATCATGTAGCTACACTTACGCACATCTGCTAAAGGCCCAGTCCTTTCTTCCCTCTTATTTCACACTGAAGTTTTGCAGAGAAAAAGCACGTCACAAAAAATTACTTCTTAAAAAAAATAATACTATAAAATTACTTAATTGTGACTACGTTAGATAAGCTCTCACTTGGAATTTGTTCTGCTTATTTGGTTATTTTTACAAGACTTAACTACCCCTGCTAAACAATGTATGTGGGTACTAATGCAAACAAAGACAGTTGCCAGGAACGAAGCTTACACACGAGAGCTTTCATGGCATGATTTAAGGTGCTTCTCAACCTTGTGGAAGAAACAAAACAGCTACTCTGGGGCTAGCATAAATGAATGAGAAGACGACTGCAGTATTGCTTCAGGTCCTACAATGGAACAAGAGATTACATGGTTCTAACCCTAAGACATGAATGGGATGCTATCAGCATGCTTTCTATAGCACACTTAAGTTCAGAGCAGACACAGTAGGGACTCAAGTCCCATGTACATGTTGATATACAGCTCACACCTGGGATTATTAAACATTTTTTTAAACAGCAAAGAACCATGCATAAGCCTGTCCATGCAATTCTCTCCCAATAATTACATACGAAAAAGCAAAGCAGATGTTTCACAGAAAAAGGAAAGATAGCTATTTTCACTTAGCATAAAAACAGATGAGCTGCGAAACACGTCTTCTTGTACGTGATCATTCTTAATTGCATTAATTAGTCATAAGTATAGTCTACTCCCATGCATTCTGAAAAATGTAACACTATTTATAGTACAACTCAGGAACTACTTCATCCCCTCTCTACTGGGCGACTAACAACATTACTGGGCTTTGGAATATTATTCTGTATTACATTCATTCACATCAGTGCTTACAAGTACAAGGACTCTAGCATCACAAAACACAAAGAAGGATGCTAATGATTAATAGTGCTCAATAAAAAAGCCAAAACCATAACAAAACTTCAAGTAACAGGGTTTGACATTTCTGTAACATTCTTCACCAATAGACATTTCTAATTCTGCAGTCTGAAATAATTACTAAGAACTACTAAGTAATTACTGATCAAGAAATGCTAAGGAATTCACAGACATAAATTCCTGTAACCTTTAAATGCGAGGCCCTTAAGAACCCCTTAAAGACACTGTCTCACAGGTTAGATGTATGGTACAACAAAGTTGTGAAACGATGTTCAACAAACTAAATGAGCAAACTTATGTTAACATTTCATGTTGACACTTTCAGTGCACACTAGCATAAGTATACACAAAAGCTTGAAAAGGATTCCAAAAGTACCTCATACAAAAATCTCTTCCTGTGTACTAGCAGCCCTTCAGGGAGGTAAAATACCTTCCTTAACTGAGCAAATTTAATTGTATTGGCAAAGTCTGTTAGTCTGGGATGTCCCTTCTGCTAATTCTATTACATTAAGTCAGAAAATTATTAAAATGCTAAAAGTAAAAGCTATGTCAACAACAACCTACAAATTCTACAAATTGTTGGTCAAAGCTGTGGAAAAAGAAAGTGAGAAAAAGTCTTCTCTGAATAGGGATCCTATAAGCCTTCAGTATCGTATTAGAGGAAGAAAGAGTAATTAAGGAGTAATTGTATTCAATTCTTACTGAGGCAAAGCATAGAAACAATCTAGTTGGTGCACCAAGAGGCAACGCAAGCCTGATGCTCATCTGAGACATAGTCTCATGTAGTACAGAAATTCTGAGATGTAATCACTCATACCCATCCCTTCCTCGTTTTTTTTCATAATTTTATCTATTTTAGCTTTGTACTATAATATACCCTTGACATAAAAAAATATTTTTCCACACATTTCTTTCCTTAAAATGCTTATTTTTAAAAATACATCGTATATCATTAAAGATATATCCCATTGCAATGTACTTTCTCAGGCATCCTGAAAGATTCAATTTAATAGAGGCAAAGATAGATTCTCAGCTCTATAGAATATCTTCTGAGATTTTGAGAGATTACTCCAAATGCCAGTGTCCATGTAGGGATTTTATATAAAACACACGCCTTGTTGAGATATTGACTTATATGCCTTACCCTCAAACTGGATTTCACTTGAATTGCACAAACTCACTGTTAGAGTCCTCATTTGAGAAAAATCAAATTCATGTTCGTCAAACTTTTACATTTATATGAGACAGAAGGGGGGGAGGGGGGAGAGGGCCAGAAAAAAAATCCCAGTCTCCCAAACCTCACACCACAACCCAAAAGGATGTCCATGACAAAACGTTTCTTACATTTTAAAAGAGAGAATACTAGACCGCATAAACAAAGTATTTTAACTGTAAATCACCAAATCAACTCTAGTTCAAATCCACAGTAAGTCAAAGCTCTTACCATATAACACCCTCATGTTCTCAGTTAGCCTATAACTCCTCAGAATGCAATAATGTAAACAATAATTTGATTATGATGTTGAATAACAATATGACCTGAGTCAGATACTAAGACCAGAAATTCAACAGAACTCTGGGCTACTGTGCCGACGATACAAACAGAAAATGCCTAGATCAACCCTTCCCCCTCTAATTGGTGCTGCGGAGGCCGCAACACATTATTTAGGGTGCCCCAGTACGAGAATTAATGCAAACTGCAGACATTGCAAGCCAGATAGATAGTGGATCAAATGACATACAAGGAGAGGGTAAGGAACTGGTTTAGTCTGAAGAATGGAAGACAAAGGGGGATTGATTTGCTTTCTTCTACTATCAAACATAGAGAAAAGCCAAGAGCAACAACACACGTTGCAATATGACAAAGTCCTAAGTCCTACTGGACACAAGAAAAAAAAAGTCCTTCACAGCACTGCTTAGACCAAGGAGGCTGCTAAGACTCCATCCCTGGAGAACTCCAAAACATAGCTAAAAAATGCCCTGAACAAGGGAACTCTACTTTCAGGAAGGACTAGGGCATCCACTGAGGTTCCTCACCCCTAAATTATCCATTATTTTAAGTTACCTGTTTATGCTCAAAAAGAAACAACAAAAGAACATCAGATTATGTGGATTTTTAGAATTTATTATATAATATGCCTGGAAGATGCAAGAGCTAATAAATTGACTTATGCTTCTATTTATTATGCTTTGCATCTGGTCTTACAGGACAATGTTTCGATTTTTTTATCTCTATAGAGATAAAGCTTTTATCTCTTTTTTATCTCAGTATTTTTTTTTAACTGAACATAGTAATTGACCAAACAATGCATTTAAGCCCAAACTTTGAATGTTTGAGGCTCAGCACCATTCAGAGGCAGAACTGTAATTCACATGACTGCCTATATCAACTCTCTGGCAACACGGTCACTGTTAAGCCTTTGGTGTTTCTAGTACTTCACACGCTAAATTTTACATATTCCTTATCAGATCAGCCTCCCTGACTCATTAAGCTCCCTGTTAGAGACTTCGCGTATATGGAAGGTTTTCATAAATCATGAATAATGAAAATAAATTATCATGATTAATAAAAAAGGACAAATAAAGCTGAAATGGAATTAAAAAAGACTTCATGTTCTGCAGACATGTTTCATTACTGATTCTTGGAATTATCAAAGATACAACTTTGTCTTTGCCACACTTTTCTTTCTATGAAGACAAACAGACATGCACACAACATGCAGTTTTCCGATTTCGTACAACTGCACGCCCCAGTAAACTGTAGTGTTACTATTTAAGATCTAGCACTCTCTCTCCCCCTCAATCTTCCTACATAATTCTGCAGAAAATGAGATTTTTTCAATAAATATATGTGAAAAAGCTATCTCCTAGAATGCTTCTTAAATTTTGCTGGTTAAGCAAAACAGTCCATGAATTTTTAGGTCAAATCAAGACAAACAGACATACATTACTAACTGAACTGATAAATGAAGACAACACAGTACTAGAGAAGAAGTCTTGAGCTATTTGTGGTTCATCAGCTCATTTCTCTCTACCCTTATCACTTCAGTGGCTCTGAACTAGAGGGAGAAAAGAAAGCAAACGTCTTTGTCCTGTAAGAATTGAATTCTATTTCCATAAATTGAAGATGTAACAAAATGAATTATACAAAATTCCAGTAAATTATCTAAGCTTTCTTATTCACACTGGCTAAATGAGGATCCTTTGCACAGCAAGTTCTATAGGCTGAACATGCCTATGGTCTTTTAAGGTGGACAATCCAAAAATCCTCAGTCTGTACCACCCTTCAATTCAGAATTCATTATCCTGCTCTCAAAAGCAGAATGATAAATACACAGTTCAACTAAAAAAACAGAATGAGTTCTTCTGCTGCTTTACAATTACCCTTTAATTACAACACTTTTTATTTTTTCAGCCGATTAACCTGAGCTCCACCACAACCACGCCCTGCAGACTGAAGCAAGTTTACACAGTTTATCGTTATGCCTCCTCATCACCATACTACTAGCACAACAGCTCCGCTTATTCTTTCTAAAGCCATAACAATACAGCATCCTATTTCTCAAGTAGCATTGTTTAGTGAAACCCTCATTTGTAAAAGGGAACACAAATATCACACTGTGAGAAAGTCTGGTTTTATGAAGTCCTGTGTTAATAATGGGTGAATTCTGATAAATACCACAGCCTGCAAACTCTATTACTCTTCTGGTAAATCACAAGAACTCCCTTTGAGAAAAACAATATAATCTGTAAGTCAAATTGGGAAGTGTAAGATAAATGTCTTCCATTATTACTAGAAAATGCTGAAATACATTAAGTACATTTTAAACACACTGAATAATTCATGAACAACAGCTCTGAAAAAAAATCTCACCAACCAACCCCCAAAAGATATATTTTTCACTCTGTATTCTGAAGTCAACAAAAAAATTAAGAAACAGTTTACTACTTTTATTTTACTAGCCAAACAGAGCAACATAATGAAAAAATACTCAGAATTGAATACACCAGACAAACCAAACGTCTATGTGAGATTAAGCTGATTTACTATTAACCAGTAGCTTATTTTTTCCTTAGAATTTAACTATAACATGTGGCTAAGAGTCAGTAAGATTATTTTCTATTTGATTATGACCATATACAATAATTTTATTGTCTTCTAATCAGGATATAAAGGAATATAAAAAGTTAATCTACTTAAACTACCAAGGGAGCCAAAATATTAAAAAAAGATTACTTGAGTAATATTTTTTTGAAAGAGTCTACCCATGAAAGTAAAAATTTGCAGGCTAGTTCTCTTGGTAGGATGCTACTCAGGCTTTTGTATATAGTCTTGCAAACCACTTTTTTAACAATGATATCCCTCATGACACTTTTTACTACTACTCAGCATGAAAGCATTTACAGCTCCTCAGTCATCTGCCTCCTCCCTGACTCTACGATGAAGCATTTGTACAGAACACCACCTATCTCACCAAACACCCAGCTTAAATACAGGGTAACCAGCAGGTCATTTCTGAAAGGTTTGGCAGAGAATCTATTCCCTTCTTGTTGCACTGGGATACCAATGAAATCTCATCAAGAGTCAAAGGTATTAGAGCTGAACAAATGTCTAAGCTTGAAAATAGTAGCAGCCTTCACCCAAAAAACCAGAATTGGCCAATCAATCAAGCTTCTGGATAAAGAATTGATAAAACACAAACAGGATGTTAAAAGATGTGCAGACTGTGTGTAGATTCTACAGGAAGAGGGGAACTGTATTTCAAATGATGAAGAAAGATGAAGAAAATCAAAACAAAAGAAGACAGATTCAAAAGTGGAGCACTGAAGATCTGGATGGAAGAAGTGGACTTGACACCATAACCAAAACCGACCTCCTGATGTCAGATTTCTATTATGCTCAAAAAAACCCTAAATTCTCTGAAATAAATTGATAAATAGCCACTTCCACTAACTCTTTAGCATCAGCATTCTTCCCCTCTATCCTAGCAAAAATAACAGAGATAACAGATGATGTGCAAGATAATGATTAGCTACTCAAACCTAGATCATCAAGAACGCCTCATTCTATTTAATTCACTCCTCCTAAACATGGGAGACAGCTATGGAAAAGGACATTTCTGCTCTCCAAAAACTGGAAGGAGTAATGGAAATACATTCTCAATTTCAGAGCTAAAGCTTCACACAGACAAACTCTGTATGCAGCAGAACCTTCTAAGAAAAAGTTAAACTCCATATACGTGTCCCAGCTCTAAACACAAAATCACTGAAGACTTTGTCTTAAAGGCGGTATAGCATCTGAAACATGCAATATTCATCATGTCGAAGTATAAGAAGTATCTTCAGTAAGAAAGTACTCAGTCTTTGAAAAGAACTAAACAAATCTCATAAACCTCAAATAACATTTTTTCCCTCATGTACAAACTACAATTAAGTAAAAATGACAAAAAAATAGAACAAAACTTGAAGAGAACCTATGGAGTCAGTTTCTGGAAATCAATATTAGTGACATCTAAATAATACTTTAATACAGCTAATTTCTTGTTAAGTTACTTATTTAGGAAAGGATAGAGATGGTAGTTCAGCCTTTCAGTATCTTAAGAGCTTTTCAGTCCTTATATCAAAGTATTTTCAAATAAATCTTCACCATTTCTGTTTCTAAAAATTCTCATTTATTAACAAAAATGTCTTCAAATGTTGGAATGTACTGTAAGCAAATGAAAAAATATTGAGGATGAAAACCTTGTAACATTTTTTCCTTAAAGAACTTCACTAGAACATAAGGAAAAATTATATTTTGTGATGCTTGGGACACCAGTGAGTAGCACAGCCTTATCTGTGAATCATGTCCAGGTATGGTAAAGAAAACTGGGCAAGACACTAAACTATAACTGAAAAATAGAAAAGCAAATAAAATATTATTCTTCTATGTCCTTAGTGAACTGCACAGACAGATATCCACACATCTTGAAAAGAAAAGAATTTCCTCAACATGAAAATTAATTATTGGAAGAAACAATGCTACTGGTTGATTCATTAAATACTGAAGTGCAGAGCTGAGGATAATGCACTTACCAGATGACTACAATAAAAATGTGCCACACACATGCCTTTAGCAACATACTGAAGCTGCTAAGTCATACAAATTAAACTGCTGGTCTTGAGAAGTAAAATGAGCTTTCCAGCATATGTGTATTTGTTTTTAAGTAACATTACTTTCCTCTGTGCTCCTATAAACACACATACAAAATAGTATTTCATTAGATCCTACTGACAGCAGTCATTTTCATGCTAGCTCAAACTTAAACACTTATTTGAGAATTTACGTAATATCACAAACATAGGGCCATGTCAAGCAACAATGAATTTCAGTATTTTAGCCACTTTTCCTTCTACAACCTTCTTTATCATAAAGTGTTAGCTTCTTGAATGTCAAGTAACTACCCCAGAGCACACTCAATAAGAGACAGCATGTGCATTTGTGTGAAAACATGCATCTCTAAATACAGGTATTTCTGGATATATTTTTTTTTTTATGTGCGCACGCATATATGAAAAACAGACACTAAACTAAAAAAGAAACAACAACAGAATGTTGATCAATCAAAACTATACAAAATTCATACTGGCTCTTAGCTGACTTCTTCATATCCTTTATTTCTGGCACTTATAAAACAATACAATTTCCTTTTCCTCCTCAGGTAGCTTTGCCACAAGTTCTCTTTTGTGCCATGAAAACCCTCTTTGCGAGTCGTGGGTGAGGACTGCACCAGTCAGCCCCTCAGGTCAGGTGTAACAGCTTAGCTCCAAAGACATAGGTTAACGTGCCCATCTGATCTTGATAGAGTCACGGTATTAGATAAACTACACTATACACTGCCACATAGGAAATACCATCTGCCACAATCTAATGTCATTCATTTAAGGAAAAATTTGAATGTCTACAAGTACGTGTCAGTCAGAAGCATCTACAAAGCTGATGAACTGTAACGTACAAACCTTTCCTTCTCATCACACCTCCAAGAAGCCATTCCATTTGTCCTGTAAGTCATCTGTCATCAGCTATCTCTAGATCTTTAGAGTTGAAACCTCTTAAAAAAATTAAGCGGAAAAAAGGAAAGGTGACATTGAGACCTACATTTTGTCCTTCAGACAGATCAAAAAGTAAAGTTCTCCAGGATTTTGGCAGAAGGCCATATCAGAACTGCCTGCTTACAGTAGAGGGCCTGTCAGTAAAACACAGTACAGCTCATGAAGCCAGCTGTAAGTCACACTCCTGTCAAAGACAAGCATAGACAGTGCATTTTTATTAAAGGTGGGTAAGCCTCAGCACCAGCTCTCAAAGGACGTTTTGGTCAAACTTTTTATTTCAGGTTTGCTCATTTTTGCAGTGTCATTTCTTATGAAATATTCAGGAGCAGAGTCTCGGCGAGACCAGGAACACACTACTTACTCTATGTTGGTGACATTTTTTTTTAATCTATGTTGAACACCATGATATAAAAATTTTTGTAGTAGGCACTTAAACTCATAAACAGAATCACCTTTGAAGTGCCAAGAAATATTAAAGATCCTATCTGATGGGCAGCTTTTCATCAAGGGCCTGGTAGAGAAGAGGAATTGGAACCTAATCCCCATCGTGCATTATAGGATATCGCCATTTTAACACTCCAGGTCAATCTTGTGGAACTGATTCAGAGAGTAATTACAGCTCAGATAAGCCATTTTTGGAATATGTGCAATTAATTCTCCTATAAAAAAGGGCAAAGAAGCCTGACACTTTAATAATGTTTAAGTACACTTAATCTATTTCTTTTCTACTCCTAATGTTTCCTAAATATAAGGAAGCAAGAGGATTTCAAAGTACTTACAAATGCTGTTTCATATGTAAATCACCCATGGATCTATAATATCTCCTATCATAAAATAGCCATCATGAAATAATACTACAAACTAGTAGAATGCAGACAAAAGGAGTAATTAGTGTCACAGACTTTTTTTTTTTTTTTTTTTTTTTTTTTTTTTCAAATATAAGGACTACTACTCCTTTCACTCTTTGCCTGTCAAAAAAGTTGTGCTGTTAAGAGTGTAAAATTCAAGAGATTTGTATTGGTGTAACTACATAAGATGATTTTTACACTTAGGTTAAGTGTTTTTCATAAACAGTTCACTGGCAGGAGTCAAATGCATCTAAGGTTTTTTTGTTACACTTCAAAGATGAATAACAAGTACTCATCTTCATGGCACTTCAAAACACCAGCAACTAGCTAATGGCCCATTACTGAAATCAACCCACAGAAAACAGCTAAGCTTGCCATCATTCGTGCCCTCCAGGAATGCACTGTATTTAGGAAACAGCAACAAAACAAACAGCCTCAACCTTCTCAAAAACCAACCAAAAAAACCCACCACTCTGTCCCAAAAGCAA
>VXBA01003776.1:77814-113487 GCA_013399895.1 Serilophus lunatus
CACCCACCCCCTTCCTCAACACTACAGAACAAGCCCCCCACCTCCTCAAATCATTTCACATTTTTGGGCAAGGAATTAGAGCTTGTTTATGATTTGAAAAGAAAGAGGGAGGGGTGGAAAGCAGTTATGTTTTGTGGAGCTCATTCCAGAGTATTAAGTCCTAAAGTATTAACTTCTACAGCTTGAGGTAAAGCCTACTAAGCTAGCACTGTACCTAGCTATTCCATCAATGCGAAAAGTCTAACACTTGATAAAGAGCCAACTCCGCAGCAGAAAAGTTATCTCCAACAGCTGGGCTATAAGGGGGATTAATTTCCTGGCCTAACTTTGCCTCCAGTTCTACTCAGAATCCACTCAAATTGCCTCACTACATTTTTTTTTATTTCTGTGGCACAAGACACATGACTCAAGTTACACAGGGAATCAAGGTTGAAAGGATAATGCTGTTAACACTCATTTTTCAGTGTGAATGTCGCTGTACCAATGACAGCAATAGAATATATGCTACTGTAAACAGCAGTCAGTTATTTCTGCCAATATACCATGAAAATATTTTCTGCTTAAGGTCGTTTTAAGTGCTCACACTGCAGTGGAAAAAGATTGATTTGGGAAAATGCACATAAAGTTGCAGTTGCAGGTAGAGCTAGGGGTATGAGACAGCCGAGGTTTCAAACATCTTTATGCCCAGTGAAAACTAGGATGCTCATTTATTTTGGTTAATTTAGGGGAAGCAAGGAAAAAAATAAAGAGAAGAAGATCACACAAATGACTCCTATACCAAATCTTACAGAATGGATACACTTAATTTCTTTGACATCCTGGATAAAATAATATTTTCAGAAATGAGTACAGCTTCGAAATAAAGCCATGTTTTGAACCCAAATCTTCAGTTCTTGCTGAAATTTAACTTCACAGGCAGCATTAGAGCAGGTTTGGTACCTGACATACTGGAAGCTAAAGTCTCCTTCCATTTCTCAAGCAGGTATTTTTCTGCAGATAATGAAAGCATACAGGAATTAATCTCACTTCTCTGCCTACCTCTGTTTATTTCTTCAAAAACAGACACGCTTCCGATGACAAAGAGAGTGAATCCAAAATAATGACTAAAAACAGAACAAAGTAAAAATTTGCAAGAGGCTACTTTTCTATGTTCAAAAGAACATAATAAAAAATATTTGCTCAGAGGTAGGTGAAGGCTTCTTCCATTTTATCCTTTCTACCTCAGTACTGTAGCTGAGCATCTAAACTTATTTTTATTCCTCAAGTATTAACTCTTTTCTACCTTAACAAGGGAGAAAAAAGCTAGGTAACAATTACAAGAGAGAACAGTTGCAGGTTCTCTGAAACTTCATCACCTTACAGAATGTCAGCTCACACTCCACCAACATTTTCCACCCCCAGCTTAGTTCAATATCTCCTTCATAATGCACTCAAAATCTGACAGCAATACTTTTTAAGCATTTGAAAATTAAAAATTAAAAAAAAAATCAAAGCAGAGAGGGGAAGATTACTAGAAAACTCCAGAAAAATTAGGGAAAGCAAAGTAGAAGCTCCTGGAGCACCAAAATTCACCTGAAATTCACTTTAGATTAGTTCAAGAATTCAACTAATTAAAACCAATTAACCAAATAAAGCCAATTAACCAAGGGGTTTACATATAAATGCAGGCATTCAACTTAATGGAAAATCACAAGGAATATACAGATTTCCATGTACTTCTCAAGAAGTACAAAACTGACTCCCACTCAAATCAGTTACTATGTGCTATCTCTGAATTACAATCATGATGTCACAATTTCAAGACAGGTAGGTTTTATTTACAAATTTGACATTTCCATATTCAGAATGACAATGGAACATGGTATGCCCTAAGATACAAGAATAAAAATGGTAGTTATCCATCAAGTGCTGTTTGTAATAAATTGTAGCTATGTGGAAACATGTACAGTTTAATTAGCCAAAAATTACTCTCTTAACTTCAGTCAACATTCACGTTTTGATATTTACAGTCTTATAAAACATAACTGTAGCATTTGCACAATATTAAACCATGCTTTCCATCGATTTTTGGCCAATTTTATCTAAGCAAAGAAAACAACATCAGAATTTTCTAGCAATCACTTCAGATTTAATTCATTTTTAACAGCTCTGAAAAGAGAGCTTCTTTTCCCTGCATAGTCCACTGTGTGCCACTCCTAAGAGCAGCTCACACAATCAGGAGCAAACCTCACAAAGTGCCATGGGGGCAGGGTCTAGAGCACCTGCAGGAAGAGGGAACTAGATATGCAGTTCAAGTGGTGGTAGCCAGAGGGACTGAAGCCCAACTTCTCCTCAGAGGACTTCAGGTTGCATCATCAGGTTCATCCAGGTTCATCACAGGCATCAGGGAAACAAACAGGGGCTTACTATAACCATATTGTGGCTTTTTTAGATGCTTAGATCAAAAATGTCATTGGTCCATTCTGACTTTATGAAATAATTAATAGAATGTGTCCAGACTATGACACAGTGTCCAAAGAATGTAAACATCTGATATTACGGATCTCATGATTCTGTTGTGGCTGTAAGACATTGGGAGAACAGACTCCTGAATGGCACGTGGCCATTATTCCTTTTTATTCATTAGCTATGTCAAATCAAAACAAATCATGGAGCATAAAAGTAAGATGAATTTGCAATAAAGAGGTTCTCCATTTTGCCCCCTTCTTTAGTCTTTGGTGTAGTCTTTCTCAGATTCTCTGGGGCACCATGAGTTCTGAGGCTCTATCTTTCTTGTAGGGGCTTTGCCTACCAAAATTGCAAGCCCGGTTTTAGGGGCAAACGAGCAGCTGCTACAGTCCACAGCTGCCTAACATCAGACAACACGCACCCACGCCTAAGGTGAGTGAGTACTTTCCTGGTTGGATGGCTGAGGCCTTCTAATAAGTAGGCTTTAGGTCAGTGATCACAGGGATACTGACAAAATGTTTCTAGAAGATTGTCAAAATGTTCAGTTCCAACTATGTTTTTCATAAGCTCTTTTACCTGCCTGTCACTAATTGTCGCTACTCTAGAAATCCTGGCATGTCTTACAACACTACACCCTTAGACAAACTAAACTCCCATGTTTTTACAGATAAATTGTATTGCAAGAAAAGACACAGAGATTAAAAAAAATACACCTATGACTCTGTACTCAGACACAAAAATAATCTTTTTTTCCCCCATCAACTACTTTTTTCTAGGTTTCATAAACTAAAGTATTTTTGGTCATGTTCACCCTCCAATCTGGCCTTACTTAGTTCAATAGAAGTGAATCAGATATATTTAGTCCTTTCAAAACCTAATTTCAAATGATTAAATGTGGTCTCCAGGCACTCTTTTTCCAAGTCCTAGAGCGTCAAAACTGAAGTCAATTAATCACGGATTAAATCCATGATACTTCAATCATACAGAAATGCCTATTTCATGGCTCTAGGAAGTTATAGGGTTTTTTCCATTATGACAGCTCCCCGTGAGACTTTTTTCTTCAGCTGACACATATACAGATGAACTTTGACAACAGTTAGCAGCAAATGAGCTACAGCTTCCAGTATCAATACAGGGTAATTTTACACTGACAAAGTTGTCAACCAGTTAAATAGCATATGTTGTGAACTAGACTGATATAAAATTAATGCTCCAGGACTGTGCAGAAGCTTGATGTACCCTGTGTCCCATTTTGTCATTTAATTTTAGATAATAATTACATAATACATCATTTCTTAATGTAGCCAAATATGAAACAAAGAATATTGATGACCTGTATTTATTTTGCAGATGTTAATATAGAAAAGAAATCTTTCATCTTTGAGCAGTACTACATTTTTTCCACACAGCTTGAAAATTAGCTACTTATAAACAATTTGACATAAAAGTAGACTGGTGTTTTTCGTGAGCATATGAAAGATCAAATAATAGATGGACCTGAATTAATTCTTTTCCAGTTCTGAGCTAGCCAGGAGGCATAAGACAGAAAGGCATAAAAAGCTCCTGAGGTAGATCAGCTAATTAAGATCTAATTAGCGAAACAATCTCACATCCCAAAGGGTGCTTGTACAAAATCTCAGGCAATCCCACACCTGCAGCTTTCATCCAAGGAATGGATGTGCGGAACATCCAGAATGTGGTGACCCTACATGCTTTCTCTGAAGAGTGTTTCAGTTCTCTGTGACAAAGGAGGTGGAAAAATCGTTCACATTTATTTTTAAATAACGAAGACATCCACATATTAATTATGTTCCATCTAAGAAGGAATTTTAAAATTTTGTTTGCACAGCCTTAAAATAAAATGCATTTTCATGGATTTAATTTTTTTACTCACTCTATCACACATTTTACTTCAGTCACTGGAATATTTTGTCTATCCTTAAAATGGTAGTAGTTAAGCATTAGTAGCTGATATGCTAAGGAAAGGTTCAGCAAGTGTAAGAATATTTATTATTTTATGGAAAGACATATTATGGAGAAAAAAGCGCAATTCATTTTCTATTGAATACTCTTATGGATGTGAAAAGCAGCTCATCGGAGAAGTCCTGACAATTTATCAGGCATATGCACAGCCCTTCAAGATTCCTGGCACAGCATACAGTGCTGTGCTACTTAATCTGCCTCTGATCAAGACAACTGTCAACACAGTCTTTTCAATGAAACTTCTCCTAGCAGTGAATCTAGATAGTAGCCACTTCAGAGGCTGACAAGTCCCTAGAAATGTACAGTCAGTGTTATGAGTGTTTATTCATCTGATTAACATAGCCTTAAGCTAGCTATTCGGCAGCAGGTGTGAAATTGTATTTCTTTTAATTTCTGGTCTTGGAGTAACATGATCAGGTAAGTGAACTCAAAACCACCCACAAAGAAAATAATTGCTTCTTCTGCTTACCAGCTCCTCACGAAGCTGGGCTATGAGTTCATCTCTCTCCTTCAGCTGCAGCTTCAGCACCGAGCATTCATCTTTTATTCCATCCTACAAAAACATCAAAAGAGATGTTATAATAGGCTTAACGCTTTTACTTTGCTCTTGACAAGAAAAGGCTGTTTCACATAGTGTGAGATAATTACATTCAAATAATGAAACCCAATTCTCCTTTTGTCATGTGTGGTGTTTTCAATAACATTTTCTAAGTTGCTGCATAAACAAATTAATACATCCAAAGACATTACACAGAAATGTGAATAACTTCCTGGACAGAAGTCCATTTGTTGGGTTTTTTTGAATCTTTTAAGCCTTTTTACTGAAGAGCCTATCACATCATTTCACTTAAGGAACAGTTATAAAATGCTGTAATTTTAACCACAGAAAACAATGTTAGAGAAATATCAATTTAGAAGCATTGCTGCAGAGCTCTTGATCCTGAGGATGCGAAAAAGAAAGCACAACAGACATCCAGTGGAAAAGCACAGCACACCCCACATGCATATGTCTTTTGTCCCACACTGGGCAAAACAGGAGCAGTTCTGGTATTAACCAAGGGAGTAAGGAAAATAGCTACCACTTAGCAACATAACCATTGACTAGAACTCAATTTGATTTGCATGAAAATGAACCCAAGAGCTAAAACTGTAGCCAAACCCAGGCCCATGAGGAAGTTCTGCAAGCTGACCACAGGCAGTTTCATAAATTCATGTAAATCTGAACACCTTACTTGAAGAAGATCAATCACATAGTTTTGTGTTCTTCTGATAAACATCCAAGAGAAATTCAAATTATATGTCTGCACTGTTGACTAATAAAAGCCTAACAAACCAGCCAACTAGGCCGGTCATACAAACTTAACTGAAGAAATCTATATCCTAGCACAGGGATACACTTAGTTTGGGAAATCTGCTGGCTTGGAGTATCAATATTTAGAAAAAAAAATCATACAAGCCATACAACAAGAAAACTTTTGGAAATCTATTAGTATTTGCACAACATTTGAGTTTGAAAATAAAAAGATTGGAACCTCTATTACCATGTGATAAGCATAAGAGTCCAGAAATCCTTCAGACCATGTAGAGTTCAGGGATTCAAAATGGTATAACCAGTATGATAAACTTGAACTCCGTCAGTACTAACATGTTTGTAAATTCAAATAAATACGCAGATACAAGACGGAAAAGTATAGTGTGAGTCCATTCAAAATAATTATCTTGCTCTTCATCTGCTCTAACAGATTTGGAAGAAGAAACACAATAGGTCAAACCTCAAGTATTTACAACTGAAATCAAAAGAGATGCACCATGTTTGTCTGCTTACACGCTACTTCAGTACTATGTACAGACCTTCTGAAAGATTCAAATTCAGTCAAAAGCCAAAACTTGAATTCTCTCTGTTAGGTAAAACCTCACAGAATTTTTCCTTTACTATATGGTATAGAAGCATTTTGCTGTTTACTAGCAGATGATGTTTAAGGATAATAGGTGAGAATAAAATTTTAGCATATCTCAGAATACAGTTCTCAGCATTGAATATGTGCTAATATATAACCAATATATAACCCTAACATTACTGTTAGCAAAAATATCTGCTGTTAAAAAACATAGTTTAAAGTATCAGGAACTTCAATATTATTTTATCAAAGTGGGCTTTTTATTTAACAAATTGTTTTTTAAAATAACATGGCATTAGCTATTGCATCTCAAATTTTAGCTACATTATTCTGAGTTCTTTTTGCCAGCCTGGTTTTACGTTGTTTCTACCTTTTGAATTTCTGCTTTTTAACTTGGAAAAAAAAAAGATAGGCCAACACACACTGGCCCCACAGCCAAGAATATTGGAAAAACAGCGTTTAAAAAGCATGCAAAAGCAAATACAATAATGAGGCCTGTGATAGCATATGGCAACTACAGCAGGAAACTACAGCAGGAAAGATTCTTGAGATAAGCTTTGGCACTACATATTGTCTAAGAGGCAATAAAGGCCTCCCTTGGATCAGTGAGACTTTGAAGATAGATTGTGCCTCACAGAGCTTCTAAAGGCTTAAAAACTACAATGCATCTTTCCTGGCAAAATGCAGTCATGCACCTTGCTGGATCTTCCTCACACACACAAGGGATTGACCCCTCCTGCTCAGCACAGTTCTCCAGGCACTTAAACTTCTATATTCCATGCAACAATTATCCCACAAAATTCAGACCTAACTACCATTACAGCTTGAAGAAAAACACCTAGGGCTAAGGTTTTTCCCTTGAATTGTCTCATTTCATCAAAACTCTGATTAACACTTGCCAGTGGGACACGATGCTTGTAAATCAATATCCCACATTACTAACTCCTGTGCAGATCACTGCAGTCTTACAAAAGCAAACTCTGCAATTCCTGAGTGACTCACTGTGCTGAGATACTTTAGACTATTAGGTTTGGACTCTATGATGATTTTAGCTGAGGCAGAGTTAATTTTCATCACAGCAGCTATATAGCGCTACCGTTTTAATTTGGGCTGAAAAGTGTTGATAATACAGAGGTGTTTTTGTTACTGCTGAGCAATGCTTACACAGCAAAGCCTTTTCTGTTTCCTGTACTGTCTCTCCAGTGAGAAGGCTGGAGGTGGTACAAGACGTTTAGGAGGTGTCACAGCCAAGACAGCAGGCCCCAACTGATTCAAGGGATATTCCACAAACTATAACATCAAGCTCAGTATAAAGCAAGGGAAAGAAAGAGAATGAGAGGACATTTGGAGTGATGGTGTTCATCTTCCCAAGTCACCACTAAATATGATAGAACCGCACATTCCTGGACATGGCTGAACACCTGCCTCATCATGGGAAGCAGTAAATTTTTCCATGTGTTGCTTTTCTTGCATGTACAACTTTTGCTTTACCTATCGAAGTGTCTTGATGTCTTGATCTCAACCCAGTTTTATGATTCTCTCCCTGATCTCCCTGGTAGGGGAGTGGGTAAGCAGTTGCATGGTGCTTAGTTGCTGGCTGGGATTAAACCATGAGAGACCCGTGCCCTTCGTGCATTTGTCAGCCTCCAAGACAGGAACACCTATTGTTTCTGACCCTTACGTAGCTTAATACTAAAAATTATTTAAGCCAGCAGCTAGCTAAAGTTAACTGCAGAATGCAGGCACTACAATCACTGCCTCCAAACATAAGATTCCACCTTCACTCAAACACCTTGGCAAGGACTGACCTTAGACAGGATCTTCCTTGCAAATTGCTGTATGGGCACATCCACATACATGCTGGAGTTACACAGAATTGTCTAGTAAAAGGGAAATGCTAGCAATTACCAGATTTACATACTGTTTAGTAAAAGAAGTAATAATAAACAGTCTATGTTCCATCCTCTCCACACCAGTCTGAGTTTGCAAAAGCAGCAGGCAGCTCTTGCTCACTGAACACAGAGCAGAACTAGGATCTTATAATCCCATTTTGCTGCAGGGTATATGCAGAGGCATCATTTGTTCTTCAAATGCAAGACAAAGAGAAAAAGACAAATGCTGCTTGGTACTTCTCCCTCTATTATATTTTGATGGCATTTCTGCTATAATACCACCTGAGAGCACAAATAAAAGAAAACACACAGAAATAAAAAGAACAGAGTAGTTCACTGCAGAAAGGTTTGGGTAATTTCAATATCCCATACATCTCTCTGAATGCAGAATGTACTAACAGAAGAAAAAAAAAGTTGCAGAAAAAACTGTTGCTGAAGCAAAAAACACCAAAACCTGTTGCCTCCAAAAAGTAACTACTGAAAGCTAGGGAGGAGAGAAGACTCTGAAAACCATGTTCTTCTGCAAGAACCAAAACATTTCACTGAAAGTGTGTGTGGAACATAGCCAAGAAGATGCATGTTATTGAAAAGTGTGGAGGGAAGCAAAATCTTGAAGAATGCTGTCTTGTTATCTATTAGTCTGTGGTCAAACTACAAAGTATATCAAATACTGGGAAATTTGGGGATAGACCATCTTTATTCCTTGCGAGGCCTGAAGTGTTTCATTATTGGCTGTGAAACTGTAGTACAGGATAAAGTCACTGTGGAGAGACCAAAAAATCTGTTGAGAAAAGCTTCTCAAGGTGAATAAGAAATAGCAGACACAGTCCAATGGAGATTTATAGTATAAAAACAACTTGAACCAAAACAAAAACCTCCAAATCAATCAATCAAACAAAATCCTCCAAACCATACCAACAACAACAAAAAAACCCAACAAAACCACAACAAAACTCCCACCAAAACCAAAAGAAGAAAAGAACCTCAGACTATGCAGAAAACCAGTATTCCTTTTAATAATTGCTACAGCAACAGAAATCAAAGAGGAAATAACTTGAAAAGCATACCCTGCTTTTAGCAGAACATGCACTCAATTCGTTTTTAATCTCCACTGAAGTTACAAAGCTAGAAAGAAACATTTTTTTCCAAAAAAGTAGGGCTTTTTAGTTTTAAATACACTTCGAATACCCTGAGACTGCAAAGACTTGGACTCCAGTCTATCCCCACATACCAGAAGATACTTGATGCATGCATTCCTATGTTTAGACAAATCTTATTTATAGTGCTGAGTACGATCAAATACACATAGTATTTCTCATGGTTTTTCAGCCCTTACAGTATTTATAGAGTATAAGAGAAAAACAAATTGCCATATAGGTAAAGCTGACTTCAGATACCAACCAAAACTAACTAAATGATGACAGATTTAAGAGTCTGCTAGGTGACATTTACCTCAACTATTTATGAAACCAATATCCTTTGTCACTGTGAATCCTTATAATTCTGTGAAATAAGTTTATATCAATATTTTAACAGGGCTATCAGTCCAATGAGAACATGGATACTATGAAAATATCAGTCCAAATAGCTCAGTCTACACTCCTGTATACACTGTTGCTTTGAGACCATTTTGCTGAGTTTAATAAATTAAATGTACTACATTAAATAGGACCTCTCTCTGCTCTCAAAGCCAAATTGTACAGTACAGATTACTTCCACAAGGCAAAATGCCTTTCCACTCTCCAGATGAAGGATATCCATATCCAATTTACCTAATCAGGAATAGTCACAGAATCACAGAATTACTAGGTTGGAAGAGACCTCCAAGATCATCTAGTCCAACCCTTGCCCTAACACCTCAACTAGACTAGACTATGTCACCAAGTGCCACGTCCAGCCTTTTTTTAAACACATCCAGGGATGGTGATTAATAGTATTACACATTACATTATTATTGTTTTTTATGCATACTGTTCATTATTTCATTTTGAGAAAAGGATAAGAATTCTGCTCTCCATTGCAGTAAGCATGATTTTAACAGGCTTTTCCAAGACTCTGGAAATACTTAATAAAAAGAGAAGTAAATTAATATCTCATTCTTAAAGAGAACTGTTAGACACAGCATGACTTATAATAAATAAAATGTTGCATCTTCAAACTACTTGGTTTTATTAAAGATAGATAAGCAAAAAGGGTTGTAGCCTGATTTCCAAGTGTACCTCATAAAAATGTAAAAGCAGCTGTCTGCAAGAGGCTATTTATCATTTTCTTCACTTATACGCTCTGGTATCATAAAAAAATCCACAATTTAGCGGCAAGTTGACTCCAGAGCTGTTGTTATTATTGTACAAGTTTATGGTCAGAATATTGCTCAAATTATCACCCTTTTACTTATTTTCAGTTATCAGCTATGACAGTGACTACTATGTCTCAGGGCTACTATTTTCCCATTTTAGTTTAATTTTGCCCATCTGGGAAAATGCTAAACATAATAGCAAATCTGCTTCTCACCAGATCAGGTCACAAGATGACAATTTGTACTGGGCGTGAAGACAGCTGCAGCAGGTTATGTGGGAGTGCTGAGAAGTATAATCATTTCCATATTGAAAACTTACTTTATACCTATTTGTACCTGGGAACAAACAGGCATATCGAGCTCACTATAATCAAAGTGCTATAAACAGAATTAGCCAAGTACCATGGAAGATGTACATTTACTGCTTTTCTTCTGATACCAAAGAGAGTGTGCTTCCAAAACAGTACCACAAAACTAGAATATTATAAAACTCATTTGATAAAGGTACCGAATTTCACATGCTAAATGGATTGTTTACCAACTGTGGGCACTGCAAATTCAATTATTTAGGATGTAGTGTCTTAGAGAAAATATTCCTGGGACGAACCAAACTAAGAAATCTAAAATTGAATATCAGGTCCAGAAAGCTACCTAAATGCTGTAACAGTTGAAGCTTCCCACAGGTTATACAGCAGATCTATACAGCAAAATTAGTAGTTTTTTGTATAGCGGTCTAGAAAATTCAGAGAAAACACAAGTTTTAACATGTATAGGATATTTAAACCAACAGCATAGGAGTCTAGACTATGCACAGGACTGTGGGTAGTTTTTATGGCTCACTTTTATTGTTCACCTGAGACCTGAAAAGCCACAAGTAGTTATGTGGATCTTAAATGAAATCTGCAGAGGGGCAACATTATCTATCTCCAAATGGAGACATCACTTGTGTTAACATGTATCCTATTGATCATCCACACAGTATCAATAAAAGGAAGACCATCTCCCTATCTGAGATTACACAAGTAGACTTCTGATATTACAGATTGTGTCTTCAGAAATTAGTTTTCTGTCAAATTGTGAGTAGTTGTATTGGTTATTGTTACTCTTGTTTTAATGAAACTGTTTATGATCTTAACATTAAGCAGAGAACCTGAATCACCATACCTTGGTTGCAGATGTCAAAATGAAGTCACTGGTCTGGTCCCCTGATGTATGCACACCCTACGTACACAGTATGCCTTTTTCCTTTTTCTGTGCTCACTCTAGCTCTACATATTGCATCAATTGATATCTGTTCTATCAACTCTTTTCCATCACACCAAGAGAGAAATGATTCGGCTGACTGCATTTCTTCACATGTGCAAAGCACATTGATTTTGTTTCTTTGGCTCATCTGTTGATTTGGGGGTGTGCCAATCCAGTTAGTCTTGGCTGGAGTCCCATCAATGTTCCCACAGAGCGGCCGCTGACTGCAGGCAATGGTCACACTTAACTCGTTTGCTTCTCATGTCACACTGCCCTGCCAGCTGTTGCTTAAACAAGGGTGAGACCAAGTCCATGCTTCAGAAATTCCTGTTAGAAAGCTTAACACAGCAACTCAGACCAATCTCCCATGGCCACCTGGAACCAGCACAAGCAGAGCCTCACTACAAGTTATTTTTCCAGTAGGAACAACACATCAGTAAAACCCTTAATCATATTTGGAAACCATGGTGATGTCAGAAACAGACATCATTTTATACATCTTCTTTCTATGAGGCTTCAGTATTCAAATGACATTTCTTGATCAGCAAATCTATTGGAGTTTGGGGAGCACAGAATCTGATCTTAAAACAATAAATAAAGCTGATTAACTCCAAAAAAACTCCCTTATGCAATATTATAACATGTTCTAAGTTCAATTATGTGGAACATGTCAACAAATATTTTGCTAGACAAATTACAGCAGCTATATCCATTTAAATACTAGAATTCAATTCATATTCTACTATGTAGGTAACACTCAAAGAGACTATGTAGTCTATGTTACACTAACTTCAGACATTTATGAATACAGAGCTAAATAAACAATGTTTTCTTCATAGCAATCTACACACATGTTAACTGTGAAACACAGATGGGACAAAGTAATTTGTTCAGATTTTTTGTTTTGCTTTTTTAAAACACCAGCCAAAATTTGCTGTCTTTCAGAGAGATAATAAAAAGCATTAAGTTTAAAGGAATGAAGCTTGATCAATAAATTGAAAAACAAAACAAAGATCATACCAGATGAGGCCCAAAATGTGTCTAATCTGCAGAAAACATGAATAGCAGCCCAGAGCGTAACAAGCAATATGACTATTTTTACCCAAAATAACCACCCCATTTATTTCCCCTTGCGGCCAGAATTCGTATACACAGTACGATGCCTCCTTTGGTGATATCCCTGAGTAAATTATACATTTATTAAGAGAAAACAACCAAGTAAAACAGATCTCCCTTCTTTATTCTGTTTCCAACCTGCCATGTAACAACGCCATTGCTCCCGTCTTAAGAAAAGACAGGACTATTTCCGATCCACCTCCTCCACGCCTCTCATCGTTTTGTAAGTACTGTCATCTCTGTACAGCCAGGAAATATCTTCTGCCTTACATGAGACACCCTGTATCTCTGATCAAAATCTATCATTTTGAAACAGGTAATTCGGATTCCATGTAGCACTACAGCAGCAGCTTAGCCACCCGTTCACACAACTGCACTACGATATTTTGTTTGGGATTAATTTTTAACTAATTATTCAAAATAATTATTAAAGGCACATCATCTATGTTTTCAACAGAAGGGGGAAAAAACTATTCAACTAAATACCCTTTCGTAAACCTAAAATCAAACGTCACAAACTTCAGAATACACAAACTTTGGGAACAATGTCCCTGTACCTAATTCATCAAGAACCCTGCAAGAACTATTAAGAAGAACTGCTCAACTGTATATGCCTTTAATAATTATTACGGAGATCTTTACAAGGAACTACGTACAACATCTCAAAGTCTTCTTTCCTCATTTAGAAAAATAAGACTGTTGTTCCCCTTGTGTGCTCCATTGTCTTCTGACTTTGACTCTCAACTGCCTTTCTTCTTTAAATCATTTAGTATGATGAAGTCTTTCTGCAATATTTCATACTCTATTTTAATTCTTATTGTTCTGGACTGTCTAGAAGTCTAATTCTTCCTTTAATAAATGACTACTTACTCACATCTTTTGTACTCTACACCTAATCTGCCATTAACGCAAGAAAAGACTTTACCATTCATCCTCTTATTTTTTAAAAGCCTTTGATGAAGGGGGTTGTTAAAAGGCTTTTGGAAATTGAGTTAACTACATAAAACAGATCATCCTTATTCACGTGCTGATGACTCTTCCAGCAGACTTCTGAGGTACGATTAAAATCTCAGGAAGTCAGGTCTGCTCTTCCCCCTTTATTATATTCTTCCATGGTACAAGTAAATCTATTTTCCAGAAGAGTTTCTGCTAATTTAGTCAGCAAAGTCAAATTAAAAGAGCTTTTTAAAACAAAAAAAACAAAACTATTGTCCTATTTCCATCTGTCCTTTTACTAAGAAGATTAGAACAATAGAAAACAGGCAAGAATTAGGAGTCTGACAATTTCTCGTATCAGTTTCATCCTTAGAATGATTAGCTGGTGCAAGAGATTTCTTACTTCTGTGCTATTACTATCACCAGATATCTTCAGCTAGCATTTCAAAACTCATTCCTTGGAATAGTTCCCCTAGTGCTGCTGATGCATCTATTTACGTGGATAAAAACACCAATGTTTCCCCCCCACCCCCCCCAATAATCTTACTTGCCAGGAGTGCTTCCTCAACCACCAATTTTTTCTTTAAGCATTGCAAATTCTCTGCAAGACTTCACTGCACTTACTAACTTGAAGAAAACCTTCTATAATCAGGGTGGGGTTTTGTTTGTTTGCAACCATAATGTTTAGCAATGTAATAATCTCCTATTAAGTCTCATTATCATCATGAACAAAATATCATATTCATATCTAATTTTTTCCCCCAGTGTCAAATTAGGAAAACTAAAATACGTTCACACTCTTACATGTAAACAACCTTACTAATCATGCAATATGTACATACTTACTCATATTAAAGAATACCTATACGATCTATAACTTCGTACAAATATAATTTCATTCACAATAGAAATGCAGACACTTTTTCATTGGTATGTCATTTTTTTTTCTGCCGAGCCACATGGCAAACAACATTTAGGACAAAAAACGTAAGGTCAAAATATCTGCCAACTGCAGCATTTTTATACAAGTTTCATTACTGCCATACCAATAAATTTATTTCTTCATATTCAGATAATAACGTCCTACATAAAATCTAAACACACAAAAATGAGTCCAATTTGGATCCTAGCTGCCCTGGGAGGTTATCAGTAGAAAACTTTCTTCTAGCTCTAACAAAGCACAGGCCACCAAGCTGAAGTCTCCCCTTAATCCACAGTCTTCAACTAACATCTTGAGAATGTGACACAATTTCCATTACTTTATGCTGAATTCAACATTTAAGCTTCAAAATATTGTTTGTTCTGCTTCCTGAAATCACAAGAAAATTTCAGACAGGAAGAAAGAGTAGCGTCAGGAAACAGTGACATCAGCTTTTCCAGTTGTGGGAAAACAAAACAACATTTTGTACATAAGAACACAAAATACTTTTATATTTTAACATTACTATTATATATAAAAGTATTAAAAATAACCTTAGATTGCTGAAGATGATTTAGAGAGGAAAGCAATGAGTAAGCTTTGAGATCCTTCAAACACACTGGAATTAACAAAAGTAATCTTATTAAATGCTCTCAAGAGAATAAGAAAAATTCTGCTTAAGTTTATAATTATGAAAATAATGCATAATTCCAAGAAAGTCTTTAAGATCAAGTCCACAAGTGCCTACACACAAGCATGTGTGTAAGGATAACAAATACCTTTTCTTTGGCAATTTTTTCAGTACTTTCACACTAGTCTAGCTTACTCCAAAAGGCCTCACTAGATCCATAATTGTAACACAGAAGATACCCTTATAGTTAGATAAAATGAAACCCCAGAAGTGACATAGATTATCTTTGTAGCACGAACCTGTATTGTGGAGAACATGTCCTCTCAAATGATATTTAATACTTTTAATTTGCTATTGCTTAAAGAGTTTCAAATATTCCAATAAATGTACTATATAATACTACTGACCCTAAAAAAAAAGAGCAAAATGCTGCACATCTATTATTCGTTTTAGTATTTCAGAACATCTTGCTCCACTTTATGCAAAATTTGCACATATAAAACATGAACACCTCCTGCCTTTACCACACATGCTAAACACTCAGATCTGCCCCTCTAAATAAAAATTTTTGTCTATCCTTTCACCTACTGCCATTTAGTACACCAAGCTCTGACACACATTGCTTCTCTAGAACCATTGAAGTTTTATCTCTTCCTATCAGCAGGCAAGAATAGGTTCTGAATTACAGTGAATGTACTTCACACTACACACATATAAAGCCAACTAACTTAACTGGTCTATACATTCAGCATGACTCCCTCACAAACTGCACGCTCATTACTTACAGAACTCAAATGAAAACGTGTTTTCCAGCAGAGAGTTGAACCAATGTGACATTCTGCTGCAAGATTTTATGCTGCTATATCAATCTTTGAATACCATCAACTTTGCATACATATAGAAATTCTGATTTCTGAGCTGACATTATAAGCATTTCCAAAGACTTGTTTATCTTAACAAGTTTTTGAGGGTAGGAAAAAAAACCAAACAAAGATAACTTAGACAAATAATTCAGCTATCCTCAGGTAATTGTCCTGTGATGGTCGAACTACAAAGATACTACAAAATTTAAGCCTTCCCAGACAATACTATACTAACTATAAATACCAACTAGTTTGACCATGATAGAAAGCAGTACAGTCTAATTAGTATACCACTCATTAGCATAATAAACATGCTAATACAGAACTGCTCTCATTGTTTAAGCTATCACGTAGAGAGATACATCAATGCACTAAGCCAAAGAGAAGAAAATTCTTTGCATAAAATTACATGAAAATATGAAGGCTTGGATTTTATTTGGCTTTTTTATACAGAGATCCCTCTACATTTTAAATCAGAATATTGCAAGTATACAAGTCTTGCAGTAAGTAACTATATTCCTCTTTCCCAAAAATGAATTAAAAATGTATTTAGAAGCAGCATAAATTTAGAATTCTCTGTAAAATGTTCCTCTGTAAAAAACAAACACTATAATAATTCCAAGATACCATAGGAAACACAATGACCATGAAGCAAAGATATCTGTTTATTTCTTTGTAACAAAGGGGCAGACTAGCACTTTGAGACTGAAGTCAGTTGGGGATTATATAGCAATGTATTTCCTCAATTTCAAGTGTTTATTTGACTAGAAAAAGCCCTTGACCTTTTCAAGTAAAAATTCATCGGTTTTGAAGAACCTTACAGGGGCAGAATGTTTCCATACCATTGAAGTGGAAGAATAGTCTGCCCATGAGCTTGGTGGCAGAGGTTTCCCAAGGATGTGGATAGAGACACGTGCTCTTCCTCACGCTCACAGAAACTTGAACCCAAGTCACCGACACACTTTCTTTCCACAGGAAAATGAAACAATGTCTCATAGTTTGCATAAAATGAACTCCTGTAACGAGTGTCACCCAAGCTTCTCTGTTGCAAAGAAGAAAAAAGCCCATTGCAGAGGAGACACGAATGGCAATGTATGGAATATGGCTGCTGCTTCTGCTTTGGAACTGCGTATTTGCTTTCCCTTCTTTTCATACACTTAGAGCATATGTTCTGCAAAACTTCTTATTAAAATACATGACACAAATGAAGGTAAACTAAAGAGTAATTTGCCTGGTAATAACATTGTAATTATGCCTGTGGGATTTGACTTAAAAGAATCCAAATGCTAATAAGAACTAAGTAACTCCATCAGTTAGCTGTGATTAGCTGTTACTAGACCATCTTTTAGAGACGGGGAAAGTTGTAGGATTACAATCTAAGAAAAATAAATGGTTCTTCTAGATTTATATTTGCATGAACCATCTCTTTCCACTCCTAAGTCTTACCATTTAATTCTTCAATGTCTGTAATAACAAAATTGGGAAACCTAACCTTACAACCTCTTTTCTGCTCATTTTGAGCAAATAAAGAAAAATGCCAAGAAACTCAGACAGAAATGAGCTTGATGTTATTTTCCTTACATCTCGGTTTCTCCAGAGATCCAGTTAATAAAACATCCTTTGGAAGCCATATTTTTCATGATAGGTGTATGTCACAGAAGCATTAATTATGCTGCCACTGGCAGTGCAACATCACACCTATTTAAGTTCCTGCATGACTCTTCCTTCACCACTCTCGCAGGGTCTTAGCTGCTTACCCTTTGCCATTGTGATTATTCAAAAGCATATTCCACTTATAGCATACCTCTGCTGTCTCCTGGCTTTTTGTCAGAAAAGGAAAATAGTTGCATTTTGGCACCCATTTTTTTCCTGAGCAAGTCCTCTACCCTTACATACCACCAGAGAAGCTTAGTCAATAGATGTGGTAATCAAAACCAGACAGAATAATGAGATCATTATAATTCATTAAAGAATGATGTGAGGATGACTGCCCACTTTAATTAGCTTTATTACTGTAGGAAATTGTTTCATATGTCAAGCTCATCACCAAGCACACCTGGAAAACAATAGAGTGGTAATCAGAACTTCTACAAGAACTTTTCATTAGCCTGTAACACTAAGGCATTTATAGTGACAAAGAAAATACTAAAAAAGATGGACATGAGAGTAGCTAACATAAAATAATTTATCATGTCTAATAATTCAGTGATAAACTTCGTAATAGTGATTTCAAGTAAAAAATGTGGTGGAACAGCTGTGTTGCTACACCACATCTTGTGCTCTTCCTGTAATCATGACATTAACTGACAGTAATAGATTAAGAAAGTTTAATAGGTCAGGTTTGCTCAGATAATAAGTCTTAATGCAAATTACCTGTGACTCAAATATTTTAATGAAAATCTTAATTGGCAACTGAATTTTCTTCAAGAATACATAGGCCTCTTTTCCCAGTTATTCCTCAGATTGGTAAAACACACTTCCACACATTTTTTTGACAATTTTAAGTTGCAGGTAAGCAACAGGTAAAAAATTCTTGTAGATAACAACAGGTAAAAATACCCAGGGAATATAGAAGATTCGGAAGGAGAAAAATAGTAAATTACAGTAAGAGTTTTGTTCAGTCTGCAAAAGATCCACTGAAGAAACAATTATGTTCTAACATGCACTTTTTAAATGCTTAAAGGCCTAGAGCATACTAACATTCAAAGTCTCTTCAACATTAATCAAATGTTTAAGGTCTAATTTCTGTAACCTCACTGATTTATTGCAATCATGACTACCTTATCATTTTAATTATACTCTCTTTCACCCTAAGCCATACCTTCGTGATTAGTTGTATTTTGAATAAATTGCTTAGCATTATCAAGTTCAATAACTAATCAAGAGTTTGGTATTTGTATTCATATAAATGTTAATGAAATACCTATTAATACCCCATTCTATTCATGAACAGAAGAAGCGATGAAACTACATAAGATTGTGGATGATCAAATTTCTCAACAGCATGTCATAATGAAGCATGACAAATTATGGCTGAGCATATCCTTAAAATGGAAATGATTCCTATCAGTAAGATGTGGTGGTTTTAGAGTAGCATAATGGAAGATTCCCCTCCCCAACATATGAGGTAATTAAGCAATGTACAACTAAAACTGCTTCTCGGCTCTCAAACGCACCGCTATTTTCATGCTTTATGTTATCCAGTCACTAAAAATAAATAATTACCTCAAAGAGATTCTTTCTCCTGAAGTTTTGATAGTTCTAGTTACTCTTGAATTTTATAGTGCAAAAGAGAAGGTTTCTTTCTGAGTACACAACACAACAACTGTCCATTGTTATTTCACTTGTTGTACAAAAACACATATCCCTCGGTCCTTTGCACGAGCCCAGCCCAACAAAGGGCTCCACTGGCTATCATTTGAGCATGATACTGTTTAGACTGACAGGGCAGTAGCATCCAACTCCCAGCTATTTTCACATTCCTTTTGAAAATATAGTCCATGCAAGTATCACAAAAGGCAGAGTTAAAAAAAAAAAAAGCCAACAACACCGTTTTCTGGAATGCCTTTTTTAATGTTCTGTCTGCCATTATCCTAAAGGCAATGTTGTGATTGCACTGTGGCTTTACAGAGCTAATAAAGTAAGTCTTACAAAAGTCTTCTGACAAGTCACTGGTGTAATCATTGAGAAGAGGAAGCTGAACAAGAAGGACAATGGAAAAAACATCACAAAAACTCTTTTGTTTTTTTTCATTTGTTGCCATGACCATAACACAATTCAGTCATGCTTGTTACTGCTCTCAGACTTTTTAAACCTCTTTATCCTGTATTACACGTGCATGAGGAACAATTAAGATCTGTATGCAGTTTTCCCAAACCACACTGGTTCTGAGCCCAGGACTTCATATTCCCTAAAGATTTCCAGATACTTCAGTGTGCATAGGGTGAACACAAACCTGAAAATGTTTCCCATGAGTCCTGAGTCTACTTTCACCTATTGAAATAGATGGAGGGACTTTTGTGGGTCTTATTTTAGGAGTGATTAATGCTGATTTCCCAGTCAAATGGTATTTGTCTGCTTTTTCTCTCTCATACATAATCTTTTTGAGGGTCAACAGTATCCTTAGCAACTGAAGATCTAATCCAATACAAGAACTGCACTTTAATAGTCCGACATAAGAAGGAACATTTTCTGCAGTTTAAACCATGAGACAGTGAAAATAGAGGGAAAACAAATCCACCATATCATACCACCCTCTTTCTCATGTAGGTGGGAGGATTTGAGCCAACTTTGGCCCAGGATTTATGGGAGCTACACAAAACTCAGTAATTTCAGCAACGCAAGATACAACAAATTAATCTGTTCAAGTGAAGTTTGTTCAACAGTACCCTTGTTTATGTAAGTAGGATAAATCTAGCTGAATCTTAGTCAATTCACACAGACTGATCATTCAGCAAATTCTGAAGACCAAAAAATTACTGTACCTCACCTTGTCATTAGCATCATACATTATTTGCAGTCTTTTGGGAGCTGTGGAGTGGAACTGGCGTTAGGAATCAAATCTCAAGCAAAGTAGTAAGAAGAGACACCTGCTTTGAGTTGATTCTCTCTGAATTTCAAGTATAATAGCCCTTGCTAACACAATTAATGTAAAGATTGGGGTTTGTCTGTTTATTTGAAAGGATATTCAACATAGTAAAAAGTTGCATTGGCCTTAGAGTAAGATCTATTTTGTTTGATTTCCTAGTTTTCTTTAGGAAGGGGATGATCTTGCATTTTAATGCAAAAGGCTTATTGGATTAAATCACTGTTGGGGTGGGGGTGGGGGGGGGAACACCAAAGAATATTCTAAAGTTTGAGTGTTTTTTTTAAGGAGAGAAAAAAAAGTGAGAATATTGCAAGCAAGAACGTACCTCGTTTCCTTTTGTATTATAGTCCATATACTCTAAATTTTTAGTTCTCTTTATTAAGCATGCTTAATTTATTGTCTCATAATGACCAAGCTGTCAAGGTGTTGAATCAGCAAATTATGCTAATATGGTTCCCTGACACCACTAAACATTCCAACTTATGTCTGTTTGACTGAGGAAAGAATATAGTCACTCTTCTAACATTGGCTTTCATAGCAAGAAAAGCTGTGTCCATCATACTCCTCTCGTGGAAAATAAAACTAAATTTTTCATCAGGATAACCTGTTCATGATAAACAACTTATCCAAATAACATCACTAAAGTTTATCAATCTAGAAGTCAGCCTTTGGGAC
The DNA here is from genome assembly GCA_013399895.1 of Serilophus lunatus. Classification (NCBI taxonomy): domain Eukaryota; kingdom Metazoa; phylum Chordata; class Aves; order Passeriformes; family Eurylaimidae; genus Serilophus; species Serilophus lunatus. Next base: position 99,305 of record VXBA01003776.1, read on the forward strand.
TCTCACTTCAAAGATGTACAAGACCTCCATCATTCACCCTTATTAATTTTAAAAAATGTACTTTCTGTCCTACAGTTTGTGCTCTTCTCATACACATTTTTTACAAGTCTGAACAAAAGCATCAGCCCCATCCAAGAAAAACAATAGTGAGGCGGGCTACACTATGCAACTAGTTAAAAACAATCAGCAAAATAAGGCTGGATATTAAAGACCACATATTTATGTGCCTAAAATAAAAATCAGATGATGCTCATTAATCTGAACCCTGATTTTTCTACCATATACGTGTCTAGTAACTGTTACCATTGAGGACACTCTCTCATTTAGCTAATTGTGTGGTTTTACATTTCAAAGTTGTTTTCTTGCACGATTTAACTACACAGAACAATTACCTTATGTCAGAAGGAAGTGGAAGAGGGTTATTTCCTTCTTAGTTAAATTTCTTGATTAGAGATTAAGTGAAAACCTGAACTAAAGAAGTTGATGGTTCTCAGGGCTAACTCTAGCTGATGGACATGGACTACTGGTAAACTCTCAAAGTGTATCTCCTATTGCCAATGCTTTGAATACTTGTCATTCAAAGATCCTCAGTCTGACAGAAAAGCAAGCAGAATTCAGACTCAACTATTTTTTCTCAGCTGCTGCTATATTTATGTGCCATTTGTATTAACTCTGTCCTATAAAAGTCAAATGCTGGCCCCGGAAATATAAAATGGCTAACTTGGCAGTGAGAGAGCAGAAGCTTACGCTAAAATTAGTGGAGAAAAATCATGGTTTCATCTAACTCCCCTCACCCCACTCCAGAATTTACATGTGTGAAAATCCTATGACAACAGTTACAGAATGACCTAGAAAATTAAGAAGAGTCATGGAGACCGTCCTTCAGCACCTATCACACTGTGGATGAGGAGTTTAACTAAGGCTATAAACTAGGGAGAGAAATTACTTCCATATCTATATATTATTAAACATCTGTCCCAAACAGGTCCTCATTCTCAAAGATGGTATTAAGCACTCTATCTCATGGGTTATGCCTGAAACAAATACTAGCATTTACTTTCATGGTTTCAAATGACTTATTTTCACAGGAAGTTTTGAATACATTAAAAGTTATTGCCAAAGAATATGTTCTTTATGGCATACAGAGACACTGGTTTGTTTTTCTATGAAAACATGAACAACACAGCTGTCATCTATAACAAAGAAGTCAGTTACATCCAATATGGAATATGCCCACACTTTGAACCAAACTGCAAAATGTTAGAAAACTTACTGTCATTTTCATATATTTAAGTAAAACAGAACCAAGAAAAGGTCATGTATTTAACCTTTTTTAGCTGCTGCTGTTGAAAACTCAAGAGTTTTTACGGTTAAGAGAGATTGCCTGTAAATTTAACAGGTACAGATGTAATATCCAGACACAATACCACCAAAGCTGCAGCATACCCTTCCTTCCTCGTACACAGAAGCAGATCATGTCCAGGTGAACACTAACAAAACAATTAACTTCTGTACAAAATTCACTCCCTGCCTCTTCACCAAAAGGTTCATGTCAGAATATTCATGGAATTAGATTCTCACCCTCTATGTATCTCCACAGTTATACGAAGACAGATGTTTAGCCCTACGTATTTTCTCAACCGTAAGACTAGGTTTAGCACATACTACTAGGTGTTATGAAAATTAACAGGACTATGCAAACTGTGTTATACACATACATGAGTGAAAAGCAATTTTTTTATATCCTGCAGAGGGGTAAGTTTACACTTCGGAAAACCCAAAAACCCAGGCTGATTTTACAGAGGTATCAAATAGAATGAACACCCCAGAGAAGAATTTCTTCATTAAAACCGAAGCATAGATTTTCTGGATTCAATAGAAAGAAGCACCTTATGCTATCATGAAGATGAACCTGGGCAACTCCTATTTTGCTCTCTACAAGAGCAATGTGTGGTTCTCCTAGGCATCTGATTGCCCAACTAATTTATAATTCTTTTACTTTCACCTCTGCAGCTTCTAACATCATTGGTTACAGAGTCAACAAAACCATGAAATTATTTCACTCTTCACAACATAGCAGATGAATTACTTACTGTTTAGCCCCATTTTCAGCTTCTACTAAACCTCACAATGAAAATCCTTTTCTACTGATACAAATCAGCTATTTTAAAATCTTTTAGGAATGCTATTAGCCTTTATAGTCCAGTCCATTAAAAGAAAACTTATTTATATATATATATATATATATGCATTAAGTATGAATGAGATCAAAAGGCATTAAACTTGTCACCAGAAGTAAACAAAATTCTCATCTCTTAGCAAAAGAGCCATTTGCTGATCATTTGCTGCATAAGGAGTTTGCTGGCTGAATCACCTTTCTCAATTATAAATTCAATATATATATGAAATAGATTTATATCTGCATCTATGACAACTGAACAGGAAAATTTATATAAGCTGTTAATTTCTAGAGAGTGCAACTGGTTACAGAAACAAGAATAATAGAAATTTAGGCATTTGACCGCCAACATGAAGTATGCAATCCTGTCTACTGGCTGTAACTGAAATCCCACAATTCTTAAGGAAAAAAGCTCTGTGAAGTTCCTTATTGGATAGAGATGACAAATGATGCATTGAGGATTGTCCTTTTAATTTACTTTTATTCCTTTATTTCATCTACTGACTCCTACTTATCCTAACTGAATTTACGCTATTCTACTAGTAATACAATGAGATGGAGAGATCAGTATTAGATTGCTCTCGACAACATGTCTGCTTATTTGGTCTTGGGTTTACCTTCAGGAGTGCTGCTCCCTCATGCAGGAGGTCAATGCTGTATCAAGATAGTTGCTTTTATGCCCTAAATCTTTAATCAGCTCCATGAACTGCTGCTACAGGCTACCTAGACATAGCTCAGTTCAGACAGTTTCTTATTCAGAGCCTGATAAAACTTGCTGATTGAAACTGGGATGAGAAAACATCAATCTTATTTTGAAAGTGATACTTTTTCCCCTGCTTATCAGGCCCAGCTCACCTGAAAACCTAATTAAAGTGCCTAAGCTTGTGTACGTGGGGACACAAACCTCCCGTCACATGAGGTGAGGAGGAGCTGTGAAAGAAGGGGGTAAATGAGCAATGCAATAAAAGAATAGATTAAGACACAGAGAAGATTTTATATAAAAGACCAAATAAGAATAATCATGAAAAAAAATTAAGCTAGAGGGAGTCATCATAAGTAGTGGAAAAAAAGCTGTCAGCTTTTGATAAAATATTTAATATAAAATGAAAGAATAAATGCCACAGAAATGTGAAATCATTTTTTCTGCTGTAATTTACAATAACCAACATCAGAACAGATTCAGTAATGTAAATAGTGTCATATTATGTAGACATACAATCTACTTTTCTTGTACAAGAACATAAAATTCATGTTTTATCAAATGTCTGAACCTTTGACATGCAAGAAAGTATTTGTTGAACGACTTGGAGCAGTACTCAAATCATCTTTCATTTTTGCCCTGCAAAGGCATGTAATCCTGCAGAAATCATCTAGAAGAAATAATGGCTTAAGGAAGTCAAGGTTACACTAGGAAATGCCCACAGCTGAAAAAGTCTAAGTATTCAATAATTTTTAGAGGCAGCCCCATTGGAAAATTGCTGTTCCAGCAGAAAGAGAGACCGAAATCAATTAAAAGACAGCAGAGGATGGAGAGAAGAGTTTGAAGTTACAGGCCCTAAGAGACAAAATTTTAAACAGTTAGAAAAAACCCTCAAAGATCAACAGGACCTTGAGTAGACAATACATCTAGACAGGAACATAAGATATGGGTCATTTCCCACCAGGGGAAGCTGAACATTACAGACAGAAAATGAAGGGCCAGAGCAAATGATAAGGCAGGAGGAAGTGAGGAGATCTTAGCTCTGGATGCTGGGTGAAAATTTTGAGGCTTGATGGAATGGCAAGCATGCCTAATATTTTTCAGGTTTGGGGCTTTTTTCCTCCATTCCTCAGGCAATGCTAGGATCAGTATATATTATTTTGGAATAATTTTCATTCTCTGGATTCAGATAAAAGACAGCCCACATGTACCTTACAGAGCACTTGATCCTTGGAAAGGATGGATCACCAACTCACACAAGCTTCACCAGTCAAGATTTCATAAACGTTTTGTAACTTCATATGGTACCTATCACAGCATCAACAGAATGGTAATCATAATGTACGTGATTTAATGGAGGAATGTGTACATCACTAGACTGAACTGACAGAAAATAATAAAAATTTACTCTAAACTTCATATAATAATCAAAATTAAATACCAGATGGTATTATTTTTATACTGACAGAACATTCTGCCTGTATTTTATGCCACTATAATAACCTTTGTGATAAAATATAAATTAAAATATTGATTACTCCCCCCCTCCTCCTTTAATGCTGGGAAAACTATTATAAGAAGGTATCTGTTGTTTTTTTTTTTAAATACAGGACAAAGAGTGATCTAACTAATCAGAGGATAGTGGTGAGATGCATAGCCCAAGCAAGATAGAAAACTACATCTCATTTTATCCCTTCTCAAGTCTTCCACTGCCCAAAGCCAGGAGAGTACAGCTTTAATCTCACCAGTGTACTTTGCTCTCATCATATTAGAAGGCAGAAGTAATTGTTTATCCACTCTCATCACACAAAATAATTCAAGCACCTAAACTTCAAGGCTTTCCAACCTCAGTTTTCTGACTGTTCAACAACACCTGTGGTTTTAAAAATATCACATTACAAAGCAAAAAAAGGACAGATTGCATTTTTAACTGTAAAAATTTGTTCATTAGAGAAGTCCTCTAACTGAATCAATCAATAAATTAAGTCCTTAATTTGCTGAAGGAAAAGTCTAAGAGGACAAGAAGAGCCCTTAGCAAAATTGGTGAATTTACACACAGAGAACAAAAGACGCCCAGCTGTAGCAAAATGCAAAACGTTCCTTCTTGTGTGGTTTGTGGGGGTTTCATTCAAGCTGCAGGGGAAGATGGAGAGATTAATCTCATAGCATTTATGGGCTAGAAGAGGTCCCACTAAGGCTTCTGAACTCAAATGAGAGATGGGAATCATGGCTACAAAACACAGGAAAAGCTTGTTGCAGGGACAGGAGAGAGTCAGCAAAAGGAATACTGCAGTCCAGAGCACAACCTACAGGGAGGGCAATCAAAGGATGCATAGACATGAAAAAGTATAGAAACTAAGAACAGGAAGCGGGTGAGTGGGAGAAGACATTAATCAGAGGAGTGATTTCTTTCATGCAAGAATTGGCTAGGGAGCTCAGTAGCTCAGTTCTAAAAAAGAAGTAAAACAAACCCAAGCCAAAACAACAAAAACCAAATGATACTCTCCTCCAAAAAAAACAAAAAAAAAAAACCCAAACAGAAAATCCAAAGCAAAACAAACACCACCACCAACAACAACAAGTGGGAGAGACTACATGCCTTGATATTTCAGGTTTCTAGTGCTCACAGCACACAGTGGAGGCTGATGCAAATTCTTGTTTCCCCTCATACTAAAAACATGGTGATTTTTACTGTCATGAAAAAGATAAGAGATTTCCAAAGATAAGGAATATGGGTCAGAAAGACAGGACAAGGAAATTTGATTGTTTCCGCATGGATCTAAGAGTCAAAATGAGGCTTCTACCACACACAGGCCACTGTCTCAGAAGTTATTCCTTAGTAGAAGGTGAGGAGGATTTCAGGGCAGGATTTCCACACTGAAGGTGCAATGGCTTTCTGTAAACTTTCGAGAAATAATATTAAGCAAACTAGATTAAGTGCAGTACCATTTCACAGTGAAGGATGCCCTGGATTACACAGTACTACAGTCAGACATAAAATAGGTCAACTAATTTCTAAAATTTTATGATCTGGCATGAAACTTGGATCTTTCATTATTTGAGCTACAGACAGTGTTTTTAAAAGAAGATGTAAAAACCACTTAATTCAAAAGCACAATATAACTTTTAAATTAAAACATAATTTTAATATGTAATTGTATCTTCTCAAAAATAATGCTATGCAACCTTAGCTAATAAAGCTAATAACTAATAAAGACAACACAGCACAGGATCAAACCAGGAACATGCCAGTTTGCCATATGTGAACAAATACAAGAGCAATTCATGTCTAATGATACCATTTTGAAAAGGTTAAGCAAAAATCAAAATATTTACTCGGTCAAAGCTATATGACTCTAATTAGGTAACTAATAAAAGAAATTATGCTCATTTGGACTATTAATCCAAGCACTTCCTGAATATAATTTTTGGGTTTGGAAAGCTTCAGAAATTAATGACACACTTATTTGTTCAACTATGTTCTCAAGGTCTACAATATATATTAAGCATTACTCAGATAATACCATAACCCAAAGACTCATTAATTGTGCAACTTTTCACCAAGCAAAAAAATAGTATGTATATTTTTGAAATACTAGGTTGCAGTTGTATCCCTATCAGAAAGGTTAAAAAGATTTATCGTTCAAGTACAAATAGGATGGTCTTAAAATTCATCAAACATGCCTTTGGGATCACAGGTCTGTGCTTTCTTTCAGCAGATATTCATTACTGAACATCACTTGGCAGATGCACAGTATCTGATTGTGCAGTCTCATTGCCATGTGATGGCTTTTCTTCCTGAACATCAAGTTTATTGAAATTATTTCCTTACATATCTGAGGGCATGACACCACTTTTACTCTTGTGTTTTGAAGCTGTTTATACAATAGCTCTCCTACATAAAACATGGGCAGTAAAGGAAGCAGATAATCACATTTTATTGTGATATATTTATTTGACATGGCCCTATAATAAAGGGATGCTAGAAAAATCATGGATTTTTTTTTTTAAGGAAACAAATGCCATTACAATACCATTCACAATCAGAAGATTCTTATATTATAAATATGCAAGAGACTTTCAGTTGAATTGTTTGAGTGCTGGTTATGTATTGCGTTCCACGAGTTGGGACCATTCCTTAAGAAAACACTCCTGTTCAGTAAGGCTGCTTTCTTTTTAAAGAGCACGCTTTCAATGTGCAAATGCCAAAGGTGTGCACAAATACACCCAAGCATTTGCAAAGAAAACACATGCTAGTATCAGGCCTACTTTGAAGGCCATAAAAGGAAGTTGTTGTAGTTACATTCATCAAAACATTAACTCAAGGGGTGCAGTCTGGCAAAGTATCTTCAAAGACCACATGCAGAAATCTTTTGTTTTAAAGGAGACAGAGGTATAGAAATAACTTGCCATGAAAACTGAAAGATATGTTTGGGACAACTACTGTAAAATCAATACATTGACAGAGGCATCCGGGTTATATGGACATTTTTAGCAGCTCCTTAAAATTCAGTAAATAAGTTTGCTAAATAAGGGGTTGAGAATCATTTACAGATTGTGGTGGCTTCTGAAAACTGAAAAAATACTCCTTGAACAAATGGAAGGGAGAGTTTCATGACATAACTTCTTTAGAAATATATTTAACATATTAAAATAAATAGGTACCTTATATACCACTTTGAATTTATGTTTGAGTGTGCGTTTTACAAATCATACACAACTTGCAAATTCTCTCTTCAGACAAACTTATTTCTCCACATGCTGTGTAAATGATGCAGCTACTTTCCATAAGAAAGACTTGACTTACATAAATACCTACCATAGCTACAGTAAGTTTTCCTCTATTTTAATTATCATAATATCACACAGTGAGCGCTTTTACCTGACATTAAGCACTTTCGACTACACAAATGAAACAGTAATGATTTTACGGTAAGTATTTTGGAAGCCTTTCACAATGTCTTTGCAGATCAGCCTCCCCCAAAAGAGTCATAAGTCATAAAACATAACAAACTTGTGGCAGTTTAATTTCAAACATCTTACCTAGCTACTAGATTTGTAATTTTCAAACATTAAACTACCTTATGAAGCTTTGTTATGTGCATGAGTAAACACTAACTGCAGCATTTCTTTTTTGTATATTTCTTTTTTGTTTACCAGTGGCTTTTAAAGAATCTTTAAATTTCAGGTAACAGCAATTCTTGAAAGCAACTGCTGGCTATTTGAATGCAAAATATCATTCATTTTCATGTCTCATGCTAAGTAGCAAAAAACTAAGGCGCTTATACCACAAGGCACTTCTCAGAACTTCAGCTAAAACCAGCTAGTTTTGAGTAACAACATAACTACGTATCTGGAAGGCCTACGTTTCAGGAAGACTGTCCTTCCTGAAATGACATCATTTATGTTTAGGCTTTTTTCAATTTACAGACACCTAGGAATGCAGGGGGGAGGGAGGAGAGAAATCAAACAATAAGAAAAACAACTATTTCTTTTACTTCTGGCAACCTTGAAACTTCAGCCACAGCTATATTATCCTGATTTATCTTAGCATCGAACTGCACACTTGATTCTAAGGATCCCATTAATCTTCTGTTTCTCTGCCCCTTCCTCCCCCATGGAAAACCAATGACAGTAAAACACATTTTCAAGTAGAAAAAAAAATTAGTGATTTTCATTTGATCAGGCAGAACTATTTTTTTCTTAGACATTGCTGATGCATCCTTTCTTCAACAGGTGAAATTTCACAAATCAAATATAATGCTTTCCTAAGAGCAAGAGAAAAAAATCTTTCTGCAGAAGCTTACTGTAAAAGCTCCTGTAAAGGGACGCTGAACTCATTCGGTTTTCTGAATAGCCAAGTAAGATACTACTCTTTGCCGTATGGCTTTCCTGCTAGTTATTTTTCTGCTGTTCTCAAAAAAAAAAAAAAAAAAAAAAGGAGGTGCACGATCATATAATACCTGTAATCTTTCCATTATGACACACTTAATGGTTTTCCTTTTTCACTGGTGTGTTAATTGTGTTATTAAAATTTAATTTTGACTTAGCTGAAATATTGCTACCATGCTCTAATAGCAACAAAAATTTGATGGATATATTTAGGAACAAGAAATTAGTGTTGCAACAAAGTCTGAACATGAATCTGTCTTCACACACAGTATCTAGTGAAGTTGTATTTGTTTCACACAGAAATTTTATCTTCCTTTCCCTTCTGAATGAAACAGCATCTCTGAGCTTATTTTCTACTGAAACAAATAGGACCAAGATTTATGGCTTGTAGTTGTTGCTCGTTGGTTGTTGGGTTGTTTTTTTAATGAGGTCACTGGAAAGATGGTTTTATCATTATGATGACATTCATCATGTCATAATTACCATTAAATGACACCTTTGCCCATCTGCCTGTTCCTAGCCTTTCATCCACCTGGGTGACAGGAACATGAAGGAATGAAAACAGTTGTTTCTTTAATGGAGTTTTCATTATTATTTGAATTTCAATTTCATTATCTGTTAAACACGAAAGAAGTCTTTGATTCCTCTTGTGATACGAAGGAAGAGGAAAGCAACTTGAAAAGAGAGAATAACTGGTAATGAAATGTTGCTTAGAATTCAATTACTCTTACCCTAGATTTTCAGACTTCATGATCATGTAATAGATGACTACTAAGAACTTCATAAACAAACTTTTTCAAAATGTATTCATCTTACGCTATTTACAGCAGCTCATTTCATCCAAACTTATTCATTAGAGACAATGTAACTTACAGGGGAACCTAATTTTCACTGAAACTGTCAAATATGCAATTTTGTAATCTCATCATATGCATGAGATTAAAAAACACTAGACCAAGGTGATTTTAACGTGTTTCCTGTAATGTAAGGTGTCGACCTCACTGAAGCTGTTTTGTTCATAATAGGAAAAACTAATTAAGACACAGCATAAGACATAGCTGTCATTAGGCAAGACATTGCCTATTCCTTTCATGAACAGCAGATCTAATTTTACTAGTACAATGAAACATCCTCAGACCTGCCAAAAAGTGGTAATTATCATAACATTCATAACAGTCAAACAGTCAGATTCTAGTGTGGATTATTTGATGTTAATTAATATTCTCATTACCAATTAGCACTCCCATCTTTTTCATTATGCAACCTGCAGTATCATGTTCATTGCCCTATTCTTACATGTTTTGGCACCTAGTACATTTGCAAATACTAATATTTTGCAAGTGTACCATGGCTGACTTCTGAGTACTTCAAAGGATTAATAAAATGAGTCTCATCATGCCACTAAAAAGAATAAACGTACTCCGCAAGTCGTGTAGATAGAATTTAAATCATCTACATTATTTCCCTTAGGAAGATATGCTGATTCTGAGACAAAAGTTCCATATCCTCCTTTTTTCACTTTTGCACCTTAAACCCAAGGCCATCTTTCTCTATAAATAAGCTACTAAAATAGCATAAAGCTTGCACTTGTTGCAATTTAAATACGTTTCTGTAAATCACGAACTTACACCCAGAAAAGGAAAGAAAAATCTAGCACTCCTTTTGGAAAATCAATCTTTTAACGCAATCTTTTCTTTTTCTGGAGCTCTTGATAAGAGCCTTTGAGTGGCATTTGATTTACTTTTCCTCCCATTTTCTTTTAATGCCCTTTCTTCTCATGAAACAAAAGAGAAAGACAGATGAGTAGGCTGCTGTTGAGAGCTACCCAGATGCAGCTCTGAACAAGAGCAGGTGTAATTCAAAAAAAAAAAGGAACTAGAAATTGACAGAATGTTTACAGTAAGTAAGTACGTCTCTAAGAAACATATCTGGGTAAAATCAGTTCCCCAGGGAGCCTTCTAGACAACTTTACAGTAAAATAAAATGTATGCTAAACTTTCTAAAAATTACATGAAGTCTGAATGGTCTTCAACTCATACAACCCAAAATACTCTGCTAGGATTAAAACAAGAACATATAACTTTTCAAATACAGAAAACATTTAAAAGTCTTCTGGGGAGAAAGTTAAACCACAGTCACTTCTCAGCTGCCCCTGTGCCATGGAAGATAACTTTCCTTCTTTGCTGGCCTGGCTTGAGCACCTCGTGTAACAGTCCACTACTTCCTACACTGTAATTAAGTTCAATTTGCTCCATGACAGTGTGCCATGGTTTAACCCCAGGCAGCAGCCAAGCCCCACGCAGTGGCTCACTCACTGCCCTACGAGCAAGATCAAGGAGAGAATCAGAAGAGGAAAAACCAGAAAGCTCATGGGCTGAGAAAAAGACCATTTAATAGGGAATGCAAAAGCTGTGTAGACAAACAAAGCAAAGCAAGGAATTAATTCCCTGCTTCCCATGGGTAGGCAAGTGCTCAGCGATCCAGGACAAAGAGGGCCCCATCAAGTGTAATGGTGAGTTGGGAAGACAACATCACTCAAAACATCCCCCCTCCTTGCTCCTTCTTCCTCTCTCACATTATATACTGAGAATGACATCAGATGGTATGATAAATCCCTCTGATCACTTTGGGTCACTTGACTTGGCTGTGTCTCCTCCCAACCTCTCATGCACTCCCAACTTCCTCACCAGCATGGCAGCACAAAAAGCAGAGAAGGTCTTGCAATAATGAAGACATCTCTATCAACCCCGTGTTCAGCACAAATCCAAAACTCAGTCCTATACAAGCCACTGTGAAGAAAGCTGCTTCTAACCCCCACCAAAACCATCATACTCTGATGCACAGGAGAATTCCCTGAGCCTATTCCACTCCTATCACTTGTACCACTTCTTGAGTAAGTCTTGCGCAGCTTCTTTATGTACCAAAGTCCCATCATCTGAGAAACAACCTTCTCATTCTAGGCACCTTTGATGTCCATTGGTTCTTCTTCCAGTGTGAATATATTCTAGATGAAACTGGATGCATATATGTTTTTGATTAGATCAGATCACTGTTACCTACAGATTTACTGGAAGCCATTGTGTTTACATAACAAACGTGTATCTTGTCACACAAGGAAAAAAGTTGTGGTGGGTTTTTTTAATTAACTCATAATAGAACTTTCTGTCACTTGCTGCACATAACTTGTTTTGGGCTTAGTAGTTTATTAGAATGAGCAGATCCTGTGCCAAGAGACCATGCCCTGCCCTTTTCTCAACCTCAGCTTATTTCCCATCTGTATGCAAGTAAGTAGAGCAAAACCAAAACAGAGATCTCACAAACACTTGTGATGACAGAAGAGAAGTGAGGCTGGCCATGTGACTAATTCTTCTGGAAGCCTAAAATGATACCAAGTTTGAAAAGAAATTAGCGCACAGAACACCGACTAGCAAAGTGGAAGATCATGAGATCTCGACCTGACACTGACAAACTTTTTGATAAAGTCAAAGCTGCATGCTGTATTTTTCCCTCTCATTTATTTTGCTATTTCAACTTAGAAAACTCTCAAACCTTTTTTTTTCCTTTCTAACTGAAAAATAATAATCAACTTGTTAGAGAAAAGAATTAGGGAGGTTCACACCTCCAGGGTGGTTTATGACCTTGAGAAAGCCACCCAACAACTTCAGGTCTGCACAACAGAGTGTAGCAGCCAATCTGTACTATATATACATTGTTGCAGTGACTTTTTTTAAAGTACTCTTAAAAATTTCACACATGTAATAAAGATTGACAAGCATACAATTCATTTTCCAGGTCACCTACTACACAGATATATTTTCCATCCCTTTTCCAAACAACATTTTTTTTTTTTTTTGTTAAAACAAGGTTATTTTGGATTATCGAATTCTATTCGGGATTATCAAGTCTTCTCAGTTCAAATTATAATGGATGGTATTGATCCACGATCCTCACATCTATTTATGCATTCTCAACATTTTTCACACAACTCTAAGACAAAACAAAAAGAAAGCAGCCACATTCTACCTCTTTGGAAAGACAGCTTTGATCTCTTACAAATCTGTGGATCCTTGATCATGTCCCAAGAATCCAGTGCTACACAGATTCAGCAAGCATTGATGCACTTCTTCAGCTGAGGAATAGTTAAAAATACAGACTTTTAAATCAAATTTTCAAGTGTCAGTGTGTGTCCTCAGTTGACTCTTCATAGTGCAATTACAGACATCATGCAAACGATATTACACAATTTTGCTGAGGTTGTGACATTGTCATATTCTTAGGTAACTGACTGCAATTTTGGATCTTTTCAATTGTCTTTTGTAGTCATTTAGCCAATTAGACTCTTACTCAGTATTTTTAAATAAATTTACAGCTAAAATGTCAGCACTTTAAGTTGTTTGAATTGGGTTATTTATGCTGCCATGATACTCATAAGTATTAATTTTCATGACAAACAGATTTAACATCAGAAATGGTTATCACAAATTTTCAAGAGCATTGAGTAACTTTTTCTTTGCTGATAATGTAACAAGTAGAGATCAACCTGCTCTGCAGGAGACTCCCAATAACATCACTGGGGACAAGGCTGTACTGCAGCCAAAAGAATCACAGTAGGAAATACAATCAGCTCACTGCAAAAAAAAAAAAAAAACACCTCCGAATTCTTACTGTTAAAAATTCAGTTCCCTAAAAGACTAGGATGAGTAGCAGTAAATCTACGAGAAGTAGATTGTAACACAATCAAATTTCCCCAAGATGCTCATGTTTTTCACAACATCTTTTTTCAACAGCACAAGAGGAATCCTCCTCTCTATTCATATTAGCAGTGTTTTTCATCATGAACCATACCATCATTTTTATTTAGAAACAGGACTAACATCAGCTGTCACATTGCAGATTGTATTTCAACCTTTTTTTAGGTAAAATATTTGTAGAGGAGATGTTTGTCTGGTGTTAGACATGTGATATTTTATGCAATAATTTTATTCCATAGAGACAAAACTGAGTCAGGAAGACAAAATGATGAACATGCTGTAATTTAAGACACAACTCTCCCCATTCCAAAATGCAAACACATGGAAAGAGCTACCTGACAAAGTTCGTTCCTGCAGGACAAAGAAAGATGGCTTCTGTTGATTTAACCTAACAACTGGCCAATTCTGCTAAACATCTTGGTTGTAAACATTTTGGTTATGCTGCCAAATACTCAGTTTTGCTCAACAGTCTAATGCTCCATTAACCACCGTGTGACAGTCAGGTGGGGTTTTTTTCCACCCCGGTAACAACCACACATGAGAAAATGAGTTATGTGATTCCTTAATCCAACTTATCCTAACCATTCTTTAGCCTAAAATGATTCTATGAAAACTACATCTCAACTGCAAAAAAAAAAAAAAAAAAAAAAAAAAAGGGGGT
>VXBA01003776.1:113519-142465 GCA_013399895.1 Serilophus lunatus
TAACCAAAAAGTATTTAAGAAAAACAAAACTAAAAAGAAAAAAAAAAAAAAAAAAAAATGAAATTAGGCTGGTGTGGTTGAAGAGTATAAAATGTAGCATAGCTTATATATATATTGCCTACCTGCCGGGACATCTTTTCAGCTGAACTCTTTGATCAATTTCCCTGCAGTACTTTATGTTTTGTAATGTAGAAAAGTCAGGTTAAAAGTCTCTCTGCTACGTTAGTCTGCCTTTAGATTAGTTTAATGCAGTTACAAAGATGAATATTAGTCACATTGATTAGGATGGTAATTTTAAGTAATACTTCAGTCACCGGACTAAGCTATAGGTCAAACCTGTATGTACACACAGTGCACATACTATGCTTTGGAATGGACCTGGGAAGCCATCATTCCTTCAGTGCCAAGAAGTGGCATTGTCCATCTGACATTATCCATTCATCCACTCATCCGTCCAACCATTCACTCATCTTAAATTGGATACCCTTGGCACAACTGATTGCCCAGAAAGACTGGAACTGCATGGCTCAGGTTTTCCTTGACTCTTGCTATGTGAAATAAGAAGCCCCAAACCTCTGGCCCGTAAAAGCCTACAGGAACACCACACACGGAGAACAGGTGCTTCATTTGCTTCCAATCTTTTCTCTGACTGAAGTCAAATCCCTGTTTCTCGACTACTGTTTTTCTGCCATTGGACTTGCACTGACATTTTCTTACCTTTCTCCTGACAAATTACCCAACGTCAGAGGCACAAAAGCACCTGACAAAGTGATCAGCTGCACTCCATTTCACATCCTCATATTTCGCCGCTTTTTTTTTTTTCATACCGCCAATACAGCCTGAAGGGATGAAGCTGCTGCAACTGGAAAGTCAAGTAGCAACCTCTAAGATGTATCACAGAAGAACACTTGATGTTCTTTAAATCATAATCATAAGACAATTTAACTTAAACTCTTCCCTGGTGAGACAAGCATTTGCTTAGATTCAGTTAGTTTTGCCTTTTTGGACCCTTCTGGGAATGCTCTTTCAAGCTAACTGCATCACAAAGCTCACTTGCACTGCTGCTTTGAATGATTCACAGAGGTGTGCAGGACATTCCTGTATACAGGTGAGCAATTATAATTTCTATAAATCAGAAAGAAATGAAAATACTAGAGGGGGGATTGAATTACAATGGATGCTTATGCCTCATCTCCTTGTGGCAGAGGAGACACTAAATTTTCTTAGCAAATGTCTGCCACTTGTGTTTCCACACTTAAAGGCCTTGGTGTACAGTCTCCCAGAAGGCAAAAACCATAGAACAGAAAAAAATCCCAACTAAATTTCTTATGAGATGAGAAAGACTCTGAAGACAGAAAATAAAGAATTACACAAAGGAATATTTAGCACACTTTATTTCCCATCAAATTGTACGACGCAAGCTTGAACACAGTATTTTTCAAGTTATCTTTCCACTTCTATAAGCAAATAAAATTTCAGTATTATACAGAGAACTGAAGTGTCACACAGTACGAATTACTTCTCTGTTTAATGCTCTAACGAAATGGAAGTTCTCAAAATATAATAAATATTCCTCAGAAGACACTTTGGAGAAATTATCGTTTTCTACATGTGAATGTGGAAATCTGTTTGCAGAAAGGGCTTGGCTTCCCAGCTTGGGTAAGGGAGATGCAGAATTCCTGTTCTGACTGGGAGTATTAGCCCTTTGAGTAAGACACAGGTCAGTGAGGAACTTATCTCTGGAAACTGAAACCACGAGAAGCATAATCCCTTCTCCAGGCTGAGACCAGGACAGCACGTAGTGTCACTAAAGCAAATACCTCAAGCCTCTTTCTGTGAAGGGAAGGTAATGACTCTCCACCCTATAGGAGTGTTAGGAGGATTAGTGTTGGCAAAAGCCTCTACACCTCAGAATTAATCAGTATTTTTGATGATCAGTCCTATCAAATTTGCATGATGAAGATATCTAGTTGACATGTGAGTAGAATTTATAGGACTGCAGTACTGATATATTAAAAAGAGATGGCTTCATAACATTAGATGATGAACTTAGTGGTATGGTTTAGATGGTATAGATGTTAGGCTGATGTTGTATTGGTTGTTAGCCTAGGTAAAGGTTGGACTTGATGATCTCTACGGTCCTTTCCAACCTTATTAATTCTGTGTGTAATTTGTTAATTTTTCCCAATTGATTTAATTTACCTGTTTCTGTCTAAGAGGTGCATAGCTCCTCATAAAATAGATTAAACCAAATATAATGCTGGCTTAATTTATGGACAGATAAATTTTGGTTTTTTTTTTTCTTGTCATGATAAGAAATTATCATTTTGTTAACAAACTTGCATTCATCCTCATGCATCACTAAGGATAATTATGGAAATTATGAACACTAGAATCAACCATTCCGTGGTTGCAGAAGGAAAGAGGACAAAGATATTCAAAAGAGAAGACTGAAGCAAAAGGCTTAAAGAATTAACAACTTAAAAGTCTCTATATATTATTCATCTGAAATGTCTATAAACATGGCAATAAGCACCAAATATACAAACTTGCAGTTGAAAGAACATCCTCAAGAATACAGCAGGAGCATAAAGCAAAATAATGAAGACACAGAGAATCCACAAGTACCATTCTGGTCATTTCTAATTATGACAAATACCCTTCTATCACAGCTAACAGCTTTGCCACTTATAGCTCGGGGTGACCAAAGGACACGGCATAAGATCCGCTTCTTTCGTACCAGGCACAAGAGCGTCACAAAATGTTTGACATTTCTGTGGTACAGGAAAACCTTTTCTTATCCAGATTTAATTCTGCATTGATACAACCATTTACATTCAAGGGTTTCAATTTGACAAAATCTCTTCCTCTCCCTGCTGCTCCTCAAGCAGAGCTCACTACGGGCAAAGCACCAAATGCATGTCCAGAACTGCTTGTGCAGATTCTGGCCTATCAAGCTTACAAATACAGAAACACTTATTCGCAAAGAGATGGAAAATTTGACCAAAGAAAACTAACCTGGAGCAACCCAAACAATCATGCAGAAAGCCTAAGTCAACATTATACTCCAGGTTCCCCTCTCAAACAGTGTTCCAGATCCATCCTATTTAACAGCTGCAATACTAGAATGAAAGCAGTATTTAATATTTCAAAACTTTTTCTCATAGTACTAAATACTTGTGTTCTGACATACATAAATTCTTTAACACTGGGATGCCAAATTAACTATTTTAAAAATTCACTCTTACCTATTTTCTTCCTATTTATGTTTTTCCTGTTTTTATTGCATTTTTTTCTATAACACATAATCATACACTGCAGATTTCCAGTCTACATTTCCTAAGCATTTTAAATTTGATACAAACATAGTCTGTCGAAGACAGGCGGTGTTAGGTCTTCCAGTGAATGGTAAACAAAAAAACTTGGGCCAATCATATTTGTTTCATGTTCATTGTATAAACAATTTCATCTTTATTCCCAAATATTCCCTTGGTTCAGCTACATACAAAGCTTTTTTTTTCCCCTAAACTTTACCTCTTTTTACTCATTCATTGAAATGAACTGGCTATTTAGGCATCTTGTTAGAGCTATCAGAATCAAATTTTGCTCTTTACAGTCACAATGTAAATATGAAACCCCACTGTGAAGAAAAAAAAAAAAATCCAATCAGTCCTGCTTGGCTGAGAATAAACACTACAAAAGAACTGGTTAGGACAGAGAAGAGGTCCTTGTCATTCACAGTTCCTAACAAAGAGCAGCCATACTGCTGACAGCAATGAACATCATCATCTGCTGTCCAGGAACTGAACTACTCAGCACAAATGGAAGAGGATTTCTGCCATCACTTTTCAGATCCTTAGTTCTGTATTTGAAGATACCTATCCATTCGGTGTTCATATACCTTGACCCACAATTCCTTGCTAATCTTAATCCCATCACAACTTACAATTATTTGGACCCAAGTGTCCATTGTTCTCTGTTGATATTAAGATAAAAAACTGTTTGATATTCACTACAAAGCCAAATCCGATGAATTTAAATGATCATTTTTATCTTAAAGCAAATCTGTCCTTCACAAGAACTAACAAACATCAAGGTTTAGATATGGACCTGGGAATCAGATATGTACCTAAAGAAACCTTTCTTCCATCAAGACCTCACTGATCTTCATTTAATCTTTCAGTACTTCTACTTAAAATGACACAATTATCACAAGACTGCCCATAACAGTGTAGTCAAAAGCCATGCAAGTTTAAAACACAAAATATTACCCAAATTAAAAACTTGCTATTCCTTCTTACCTATGGTATTCATCCTTGATTGAAGATATTAAGTGTAAAAGAAAAAAAAACAAAACAAAACATAAGTTTCTTCCTTAGTATAAGTACTCCCTCTGATTTTCTGTCAGATGAGCTGCTGAAGATTTAGTTCTTTATTCAGTAGGACTAAATCAAGTAATTAACTCTATTACAGGCTTTTTCTTCCTGCCCATTATCAATTCCTTCAACCATGAAGACAGAGCTCTTTTTTCCTTCAGCCATCCGCTTTTTAACAGTAATCTGCAAGTGAAACATACTCTCACCCATTCATTAAAAAACTGTTTAGAAACTTACACTTCCTAAAAACTACGAGACTTTTCTTTTTAAATTGTCAAATTCTGTAAGACTCAAAGTAGGAATGGCATTTTCCTATCCGTGCTCCCCATAACAACAACACAACGTAACCAGTCTAGAGACATTTTAACAAGACTTGAAACTGACACTTTACATTGTCTCCCCATCCCCAATGCCTTTCAAGATTCTTATTAATCTATCATAAATTATGAAGCCTGAATAGATTTCTTATTCTACACACATGAAGAGACATAACTTCCCTGTACTGCTATTACAAGACTGATCATACAGCTACATTTAACAATGCACAAAGATAAAACCAATAGACAATCTTTTTACTTGTCCTCTTAAAAAACAAACAAACAAACAAACAACAAAAAGCAAAACCACAAAAAAGGCAAGAGAAAGCTTTATGGTTCTTAAACAAAAGGCATTAAAAGGTCACCTTAAAAAATACAAATACATTTCACTACCAATCATCAAAGTACTGAACTGTACCAGAAGGAGAAGGGCAGAGAGTAAATGGAATGCACATGATATGGTTTAAAATATCAGCACCATGTTATAATCTTTAAATTTAGGGGAAAATATTTCTTCATGCACAAAACTAGTTATATAACCATGCAAAGTTTGGTGAAAAAAGGAACAGCACTTCAGATGTTCCAATCAAACAGTGTAAGTCATCAGTTGTGTCATGCAATCAAGGTCTCCCAGACAAGTCACATTCTTCAATTAAAACTAAACAGTTCAGTATAAACAAGTAGCTCTCAAAGGAATTTATAACTTACCAACAAACACAGCACAACCATGTGACAAATTCAAACAGAACAAAAACCAGGAACATAGCAAAAATTAACTGACATTCATCACTGCTTCACACCTTGTCACCACTACTAGTAAGAGAAAAGTCAAGATATAGCAGGGTTTCCTAAGTGGCACAAGGTGTCTCTATTTCAGCAATTAAATCTTGCCTTTAATTTCAGGTGATTACAATTAACAGAATATATCCACTCCTTAATAGCAGTCTAAATTATTCACCAAAATATCCGTCTCTATAAGCTCCAGGTGAATGTTATCAAAATCAGTCAGTTATTTTTAGTGTCATACTTTCGGGACAGTCTACTTGGTAAGAATTTCATAACACCAACCCTATATTTCCTACAGTCTTCCTATTTTAGTGCAGGGATTATGTCTGAAAACGTCAGTTATTTCAATATTGGGAAAGTCGATAATACATGTTAGAAGAGTTATGAATCAGATGTTTTCCATTTGAAACCATTTATTTGATGAAGCCACAACTTTTTGCTAGAAAAATGTTAAGTTTCCATGCTTCTTTCAGAAGCTTTCTGGATAAAAAATGCAGTCACTGGCCAGAAAGGGAAACCCCACCTGCTACAGTGAGAATATACCTCTGAGATGCAGGAAATCTATTTTTACGTTCCAAATTTATTTAATTTATTCTACGAAGAAGATACCTACTATTCTAACACATACTGGAAAGTGAATCATTATTATTAAATTAATTCTTGCACTGCAAGCGATTCCACATTTTCATTATATTGAATGACATTTATGAAAACACTCAAATTTTATCTCATTTGCAACAATACAACCACAAAAAAACACTCTTGGGCTGGAGCTGTCAACATGGTTTCACATTTTCACCTCTAAAATAATAGATGGGCTTAATATGGTCAATACACATGAATGGATTTCATTTTCAGGTTAACACTTCTAAAGTAACTGATGTCTCTGACATAATCCATGCTGTCCATGGCCTAAAGGCACATGCCACTGCAGTCAATAGACACTGTGTCATTGATGTAAACAGAATTTTATTCCAAATATCTTACAGTTTTTCTCACTAAAAAAATATTAATCATATTTTACACATCCATCCAGCAGCCAATGTGGCAGTCGCTCTGCACCACCTGAGCTGGGACCGAGGCCCCTTCGCAGCCACACCCCCCACACTCACAGCCACAAGGGGTTTCCCGCAGCAGCCCCAGACACCCCGAGCCTCAAGGGAATTCCATCACAGTGCAGTAACACAATAACAGGTAAAGCAGGTGCCTCTGAGGAGCGACCCCAACCAAAGGAAACTCTCGAGTGTAATCTGTGTCAAGATTCAGGGTCCTTGTCTGCTGCCATGTCCTCAGTGACCTGCCTGTGCCACAGGCCCCGGGCACTTGGTTACACAAAGGGTCGGCAGGGCACGGCCTCTTGCCTGGGGGCTCTGTCCCTCCAGAGCTCAACCTGCAACTCAGTCTGCAGCTGCACCGAATGCATTCTTCAACATGGCAACCTACTCCCACAGATTTACTTATGCCTATCATTCCCTAGACAAGGGAAATTAGAAGGATTTAGTATCCATATTAAGAACTTCAAGTGCTCTTACTGTGCGTATCACAATCCTCCCGTGGAGTCTCAAGAAAATCTTTTTTCATAGTCTTAGTAATAACATCTTGTCAACGAACTATAATGTTACGAGTTTTATGACTTTTAAATCTTAGTTACAGAGTTCTCAGCAGGAAAAACTTACTCTGTAGGTATACATCAGAATTCATTGTGCGAGCATGTCTCTGACTGAGGGAGGGAACCTGAATGAACCCCATATTTAGCCCTGTAGTACTGATTAGATCAAATTTTAAATTATGCTGGAAACTCTGTTAACTGAAAAAAAGTAATTATGAACCTTCTGCATGCCTTCATTGAAGCATCACCTGTATTTCTGGTTGCTTTTGGAGACTTCAGTAAGATATGCATTAATTATTTCCCTGTATGTGGCTCACCAGGTAAATAACTGAATTTATAGCATTAAAAGCATCAATTTTGCCTTAACTCATGGATTACGGTTTTGAAATATTGAACTCTCACTCTGTGAAAGTTTCAATAAACTAAGGAAAACGCATTAAAAGAGAATGCACGTCCGCAAAATTTTGGAAAAAAAGGAAACTATGATCAAGGCACTGAGGCAGAAAGAAACCAGACAATACAGGCATAATACCCAGTCTCATTCCTAATTTTTTTAGTAATTATATTAGTGACACTGGTAAATTACAGATGCACCTAAATAAAAATTAATCTTTTCTTTTAAAATAGGAGAAAGAAATCTAAACCTTGTAAAATGTTCTTGTACCAGGACAACTGTATTCCTGAGTTCACACAAGTTTTCCTGAACCATCCCCACATTTCATGTGTCAGGGGCTTGAGCCATTATCTCTCAAAGTATTTTGTTTTCAGACTAGACTTTGAGCTGCAAACCCTGAAGCAATGGTAATCTCAGGAAATACCACCTTATGTTCAGAATGTATAAATATTTGTCTGTCTTCTCCATGCACGAAGCCTGGCAGGTACAGACTACCCACAGCCACTCAATATCACTCTTCTCTGGGTGACAAAATCTTCCTTAACTTAAAATCAGCCATTCAGAAAAGAATATCCATTGAGGAATTTTCAAGTTCACTCTTTCTTACAGTCTGTTTTTTAACACTTCATTACAATATCCTACATTACATTAATCTGCCTTGGAAAATTGCTTGTTTAGTCTATTAATTTCTCCTTACTTACCCAACATCCCCAAAGAGAGCAAAATAAATGCTTCCATGTGGGGAGATCTAATAACCCAAAGTATCTAAACAGTAACATTACCTGAATGATTAATTCACATATAGTATTGCTAAAATCATATTAGCAGTATTTTTGGATTATACACTAGCTCCACTGTCTTCTGCATTTCCTCCCTTCTAAACCTGAAGAGGTAGATATTTCTGGTTCCATGGTGTACAGGACAGCTTTGTCAATGGACACACACAAAATACATAAAGATATGTTCCAATTTGCCCATAAACTTAACAAATTTTCAACAAGAGCAATGCCAAGGTATTAATGCAAACGTTAATGTATTTTCATCAAGGCAGAATCAATGGTAGACAAAGAGAACATGTCGGGCGAGAGAGAGCTTGTTTTCCAGACTCAATTCAATGGCAAGGACATACCTGGACCTGAAAAAAATTATTACATCAGAGGGAAAATGAGAAAGTTTGGTGGTGGGTCTTTTTTTTTCTTCCATTAAGCTCTATTTTGATAAAACCGTTCTTTGTCACTCCACGCTAGTCAAAGCTTAGGAGGAGAATTTCACAGCCACATCCACACCCTGATAAATGAGCCAATGCAAATATTACTCCTGAAATAGGTAATGTAGTTTTACTCAGACAGACTTGCTGGCAGAGCCCTGTTCTTTAGGAAAAGTGTGCACAGAGCTACCAAGAAAAAGGAAAAGAGTGAACAGATAGGCAGATGAGTCTTGCAACAAGACGTGTAATACCTACTTCACACTCCTACCTTCAGAATAAATTCATTGTTATTGCAGACCTCATACACCAGGACGACAAAGACTGCAAAACAAATCACATGTATAAATCTTTTTTTGAGAAACTACAAAAGGGAAGGCTTTCATCAAAGGCTGCTGTGATGACATGACTTTTATAAGGCTGTGCTACACCAGTAAGATATCAGGAGTCATAAAGAAAGCAAATACTGGCATGGGAAATAAAATTAGAGAGTGAGAGGCATCGATTAAACCACTGAAGAATGGTGACAAACTGCCTTAAAATAAGATGGAGATCAGGAAAGCAGATTAGTGGAGATGGGGTTGCATGAGTCACACTTCTGTAACTCCACTCTAGAAGAAATGCCAAACACATCTCCATAACAAACAAAAAAGACAGAAATCGCAGAGGCTTCAGAGGTAATGAGGCCCCCGGCCCATGACAGAGGATCAGCCCTAACCTGTATGGGTTATATGACCATGGGTCATAATTTGTATGTGATTATTTCATGGTATGCTTTGAAAACAAAAAGAAACAATACATTAAAAAGGTCTTATATGAAGATGCAACAGCAAATTCTTAAAATATTGGAAATAGTGCATTTAAGGTACAGAGGGTAAATAAGCTGGCTGTGTCAACTCGCATAAGCAGCTTTTTGAAGTATAGGCCCAATTTGTTGTCATCATTGCTGACTAAGTTAGGAAAAGACCTCATTCCTCATCTAGATATATGAAGTCATCTGGACTAACCAGCAATCATTACTGTGACTGGCATATTGATTATTCCAAACATCTGCAGTAAAATCATTCATCTGATTATGGACCAAATGCAAAATTTATCTAAGTTGTGTGCACGAATGTCATGATCTGCCAGAGTCATGCCCAGTAGTAACTGAAAGATCTGCATTTATAGAGCTGCAGGATGAACAGCAGAATTGTTAGTAGAGACCTAATTTAGTAGAGATCTAAACCTTATTAGACCTACAGCAGTGCTAACACTGCTGAGGACTGTTAGCTCCTGCTACTTGTGCTGGCACTTCCATTCTCTTACTCAGGGAATTTGTATCAAGAATATTAATTACAGAAGTCAGAACAAAGTAAGGTAATAAATGCTGAAGGAAATTCTCAACTCCCTCAAAGCAGAAAGG
Source organism: Serilophus lunatus (assembly GCA_013399895.1). Classification (NCBI taxonomy): domain Eukaryota; kingdom Metazoa; phylum Chordata; class Aves; order Passeriformes; family Eurylaimidae; genus Serilophus; species Serilophus lunatus. The sequence goes on from VXBA01003776.1 coordinate 123,611, forward strand.
AAAGAATGGAAGAATTTTTTCTTTCATTTAATGCCAATTAGTAAAGCATGGTTGAGATTAATTATATAATTGAAACAAAATGAAACATTCTTTTAATAAATTACTATTATAGTTATTATTTACAACTTAGTTGTGGCTAATAACCAGGGAGACTGACGCTCATTATAACAAATAATGTATAATTAGATAATATTAGATACCTTATGTACTAAATGGCTGTCATAGATCTCTTCTTAAAAGGCTGTCACTGTATTTTAGAACAATTTAAAAATAATAAAATACTATTGCAATAAAGCACAGTATAATGAGTAGGAAAAAGAACAGGTTCTAAAAAATGGATGAGACATTGCTTAGTAAGTTGACCTTTTAGAAATACCCCCTCCTTCCCTTATCTTTTAAGTGAAAGGCAGGATTATTTTTAATTCCAGCTAATGAGCAGAGATATAAGTAGTCATAATGAAAAGTCACTCACATTTGAGCCAGCTACAGTTATGTTATTATAGCATAGAATAACACTTCAGTTTAAGTTGCATAACAAATATCATTCTGCTCTGTTGTATTTCAAATTCTTAATTCTGAAGTTTTTCAACTGTGACATAATTTTTTCCCACAAGAACTTCATTCTTCAAGTAATATCACACAGGGACAGAAGAGAAAATTTCTATTCAAAAGAAGATCCTCCCTACAGAAAAGTTTAAGCGAAAACCACCAACAAAGATGATGCTCTTTTGTGAGAAAAGAAATGAACTTTTCCCATAACGCGGCAAAAGATCTTGCTTTTTTAAATACTTCTAACCATGGAAAACAGCAGAGGATTGCAGAGGACTGAAAGCTGGAATTTGACATAAAAATAATCACTAAAACGAAACACTTATGAGAATTTTATCAAAAAATCTTTTAGAAAAACTTACTGAAAGTGAATAGGATTTTTTCTAAGATTTTGAAGAGCACAGCCAGGGAAGGCTGCTCTGAATATCTGTGCGTCGCTATTTCCATAGGGAGAAGGAAACCCGAAACCACACAAAAGATTGGCTGTACTTCTGGCTCAGTGCAAAGCTGTTCGTTCCTCGCACAAAACCAAATTTACTATCTACAACAGCTGTAGAGCAAAAGTTGCTGAATGGCATTAATGGTACATTTATCTTTTCAGTTTCGCATGGTTGCTTTCAGGATTAAATAGCACTGGAGTTGGCTACCTTTATTTTTGCTCAATTGTTTTCTATTCCTTTTGCTAGGTATCACTTATACTCTTCTAAAGGTACGATCTTGACATAAATAAAGTACAAGTATTCAATTAAAATAACGGTTTACAGTGGACTCAGATGGAGTATCACTTGCTGCATGAGATAAGATCTTCCTCCAAATACTCCTGAGTATGGTCTCATATGATTTGCATCTTTCTAGCACTGCTGCATGTTACAGCATCTGCAATATATTGGGAGAATGGTAGCTGAGTACAGTTATTGGCAGAGTTGAGATGCAACTTGCAAGCACTCTCAGAGGTATCTTCTTTCCAATTTCCATTACATTAAATTCAAAATCTTAAAATGGTTTTGAACAAGCTATTCTTTCTTTATGCAAAAGTGCAGACTTCCTTTTGAAGACAAATTTTTAAAATCCAAGGAAGGACAGTTCTCTTTCTTGGTATGATTGAAAACTGGGGCTTGGTTTCATTTCACTGTCTAATATAGAAGCTCATTAGCTCAGAGATCTTCAACTATCCCGAAGAGAGGCAGTTTATAGGGCCCTGCTTCATTTCACCTGTGTTTTGAGAACAACAGAACGGAATTTCTTTTTCAATCTTCATTTCTACAGGAAGAATGTGGGAAAGGTTATTATCATGCTGCTAAGGGAAATGTATCATCCCATCATCAAAAACCAATATTGTTGATTGACAGTGTTTGGAGAGGGTTATGACTTGTAAAACCAGTCATTCACATTGCTGATGGAGCAATAGTGCTCTCTCTTGGAGTAAGTCAAAGAGAAATAACAGAAACTCTTACATTTTGTATTACTTTTTTTCCTACTAAAGGGCATTGGTTATGAGATATATTTGACTTATTCCTGGTCTGGCCTCCGTTTTACTTGAATTTCAAAGGGAAAGGTTTCCTTTCTGACTGAAAATGAAAGACTAAACAATGCTCCCCACCCTATGTTTCAGTTTCTTGTACCATTTCCTACTAGACTTTTACTATGAAAAATATATTTCTTATAAGAGCAACTATTCCAAGTCAAATTAAGTAATTTACAACCCATTTTAAGCTACACAAGCACCATTTCCTTTAAAAACAAAGGCACTACAGTGTACTTGTTAGAGTGCCCCTGATGCAGAGTAGCATTTGCTTACCTCAGCATGAGTTCATTGTACTACTTCGAGTTAGTTTTTCTTCCCTTTTATGCCTTTATCTCAGCTGAGCAGCCTATTTCTTTTTAAGTGACAGAGCGGTTTTCCAGGCACAGGGAGACACAATAACTACACAATCTGACTTAGAATGTTGAGCAGAAATTCAATACGCACTTAATGTGGTGTCCCAAGTAAAAAAGAGATGTGCACAATATTGCTTAATTTCAGCCAAAGGTGACTGAGGGACAGGGGTCTTGAAAAAGCCCAAAAGAGGAATCAGAATCCGTGAACAGCTGACCACTAACACTCTACTCCCACTGATGAAAGACCTGAGCAAGCTCAATCCTTAACCATTCTAGTAACAGGAATCAGCTGGTTATAAACGATAGGCTATAACTCCTACACAGACATAGAAAATATGAAAAAAAGGTTTTTTCTGGAGTTGGACAGGTCTAAAGCATGCTGCTACTTCCTGTGCAGTTCCTCAGCTTTAATTTAGCATCACCACGAAGTGACTGAAAATACAATCTAAGTAACTAATTCTATCCAAACAGAAGGTAGAAACTTAAGAAAGGGAGAATTTTAAAATATTAAAAGGAACATTCCTGTAACTTAGTCCATACAGTGACAATTGAGTCAGTGGGGCTGAAACTCCAAGTACCGTCTTCCTTATCTAAGCAAACAACTGGCAAGGTGACCTCTTTGATTGCCTCTTTTCATACGACCTCTTTTCACAGCAGAGCTCTGAATTCTTAAGTGACTTCAGGAGACCTCATCCAGGAGTCAGGCTCTGCCTAAGGCTATTCTGTATCCTAGGGCTGGATACCATGAACTCATCTGAAAAAGTGACATACTTGCTCTTCACAGCTTAAACCCCAGGAAGTTGTGGATATTGTCCTGATATTTATTATTAAAATTAATTAAAATGCCAAGCCTTACACTAAATATATGCCAAACTTGTTCTTAGACCGATTTTCAATGTCTCCTGTATCCTTGGAGTAACTAACCATCGATCCATTAAAACATGTACTTGAAATACAAAATAAAGAGAAATCTGTTGATGATGCACACATATACAGGAATGCACATATCAAAATGTATCACCAGCAGATGAGAGAGAGTCTTACAGATAACAGTTTATAGCTCCAGTCTGCTGGAAAAACATTCCTCTCAAATCAGTAATGTTTTAGTCTAGGCATTTCTCAAAAATTGTATACATCTACTGATACCACAGTAATTTAAAGAAAAGGAATTAAGTAATAATAACACTTTACAGTACTCCAGATAACACAATAAGGCAAAATCAGCAGACAATATTTAGTATTAAATTAATTAACTGTACCTTGAAAAACAACGGCTCCTCAGGGAGAGGGCTAACAGGGAGTGAGGTGGTGCTACTAGCTGGGCTCATGTCTGTACTCTGAAAGAAAAGCATACAGGAGTTTTCGTTTTCAATCAATTCTACAGAGAGCTTTTTACATTTAGGGGAGGAAAAAAAAAAAAAGAGCTTAAAAAGAGTGTTGAAAATCCAACCGCATTGGATTGACAAAGCAAATTGCAATCTGTACTTTATTTACTTGTAATTAATTGAAATATTTCACTAATGGCTAAATACCCTGCATTTTCTTTATTTTAAATTAACTCCTCATTCAAAGACTGAAACACATGCACAAGTACACAAATAACCTCTAATACAGGAAAAGAAACAGTGCAGACCAAATTTATTAATAAAAATACGTCATTACATTTCAATGGACCTATCAAGTCTAAACGCTTGAGATTGATCTAAACCCCTACTCTGTTTAGGCAATTTCAGCAACCTGCTGGTTAGCATGGCCATTATTTTTACAGATGTGATAGATATGAAAAGAAGTGTGGGAGCTCTTAATGATTTGGAATTATAATAATAATAAAATAACGAAATCTGAATTTTTTAAAAATACACAAAAACCGTGACAGTTGATCTGGAGAAAACTCGGATATCTGATACTTCTTGGGAAATAAGTCCTTGGGTGCTAAAATGAAAAAAAATCCTCCATGACCACCAATAAAACCAAAAAGATATAATGAAGAACACAAAAAAAAAAAAAATCAACGAGTTTACACGGTATAGAGTGCATTTCCTTTTCACACTGTGGTACTGCAATGAAGAATGAGTCAATGAATTCAGCTCGTACACTTAACTAATCTGATACCTGTTTTCACATCAGTACGAATCAACTCTGAGCCCACCAATAAACCCAGATTCCTCAAGTGAAGAATACTGCTTCACACATTAAGTTTTACCAGTTCATTCTTTGGAAGACTTTTATGCAGAGATACTGCATTTTATTCAACCGACTGGTACAAGATGGAAAATGAGATGAAATTTCGGATACAAAATTCCTATGTCAGATCCGAAATAGAGCGCACAAACTTCAAAGTTAACACCCACTGAGGAAATTACTGAGCTTAATTAGATACATATCAGTTATACCATACCTGAAAGAAAAGACAACAGTTACTTCTGAAATAAAAGGGATGCGAATAAAAGAGAAAGCAGTAGACTGTGGTAATTATTTCCTAAGAGAAATAGAGAGCCAGGTAATTAATAACACATGGAAGACAGGGAAGTTGTTGAGGAATAGAGGAAATCATAGCATGTCAGAAAGCCAATATCTTTGTAGAATTGATTGCTCTGGTATTCAGAAACATTACAAATTTGAACATGGACTCCTGTACTTAACCAAGAAAACTGCCCAACAATATTTACAAAAGGAAGCGAAACACAGCTCTTTTAGATTAAATTCAAAGTGCAGCTAGATTGGATACCCCCTCTGTAGGAATGTTCTGCCTCAAAAGCCAGCAGTTCAGCTGAAGACAATTTGTCTTTTAATTTACACAGAATAGAAAAAATCTAACACAGGAAAAAAACTCAAGTAGCTGCTTCCAAAACAAATTAAGTGCCCTAATTTGCAACCAGAAGCATGCAGGACGGCTCTCACATGTTTTAAGTATTGAAACAGCCTCACTGCAGAGATCTGCAAGGCAGATTGGTACCTGTACACTACATGAGCTGCAAGTTCTTCAGTGATAGCTGGAACCTAAGGAAGGTTGAACAGCCTTGAGGATCACGATGTTGCTTTGACAAAAGGTGTCAGGGCGTACCCACACAACGGCCTCAGAAATACAACTGCTCTTCCATGATGGCTGGACATGAGCCAGCCCAAGTATCAACGTCACACTGATGTGGCACCATGCCTAAACCAGTAAGGTTGTTAAGAGGAAGGGGATATTAAAAGGGGCACTGTGACTATAAAGATTTCGGATTGAGAACGGTTTGAGTCTGCCTGGACAGGAGCACCGGCAGAGAGACTGTGCAGCACTTAGATGAGCTGTGGCACTTAGTGCCATGGTCAGTTGTCAAGGTGGTGTTAGGTCAAAGGTTGGACTTGATCTCAGAGGTCTTTGCCAACCTAACTCATTCTGTGTTTCTGTGTCTGGCTACAGCTGTGCACATGTACATACTCTCAATGGCCCCTCCAACAACTTCAGTAATTTTTCTCTCTAAGGAATGAGAGCAGTTTCTTGGCCTGTATAAATTAATTAAATCCAGTGTCACTAAGACAGTTTATTACAGCAGAGAATTGACTGATAACACTACCAAAAGGGCTGTTTCTTCAGCTATTAAAAACCCAAACCCTCTACAAACTAATAACTGCTTTGAGAGATGTTCTCAGCTTGCCCTCCTGAAGGGATATACTAATAATTTCAAACAACATCACACTCCCCACCTGAATTTACTGTCCATGGTGTATTTATTATAATTACACTTTGCAGTTCAAAGCTCTTCATACTTATAAAAATATCACTATAAGGAATTCACCCAACAGATACTTTTTCCTTGATGTTGTCTAAACAATTCTGTTCTCATAAAAGCATCGTCCAGCTTGCAGTTTATAGGTTTTAGCTATAAATTAACCAGAAGATGTTATACAATTAGCCCATAATTACATCTTAAAAGTTGTAGTAAAAGTTAAATAAATATAATAGGAAAAATAAGGTAAACTAGGACATCTAATTTTGCAGCACTTGCTGTGCAACTCATTTTAATATGCATTTTTGATGCACAAAATACACAGCTGAGTTTTGGAGACTGAGTCTTCCATGGGCCATTGGAAACCTCTGAATGTACCGAAGGGCAGAAATTTGCAAAGATTTAATCACCTAAACTACATTTTCAAAATGTCTGAATACCAAGCAATTCAAGTATCTCTGAGTTTATAAAAATACCATGTGGCCCATGCCAAAAGCAACCCTATAAGCTTTCATTTCAGCCACTTCTAGCTGTTAAAATAAAGAACATGACTGACATTATGAGAATTTTGTCAACAATTGTTCCACGATTACCAGGATCACTGCTCAAGTTGTATTCTAATTTCAGTCTAAATTTATATCATCCTTCCTGTGCAACTGAATGGGTACCTTGGAGTCACTGCTAGGCCATCCTAATCATTTATCCTTGGAGAGCAAAGCATTAAAACTGTGATCAACTATCAGAGAAGTTGCTCAATAATGAGGCAAAGGAAGAAAACAAGTCTAAGAGAATAAACTTTGTTATGGGTTGGGTTAGGGGAGAGGGGATTTGTTTTTTAAAACTTTTTTTTGTTCTTCCTGAGAGAGGAGAACAGGCAAAACGGGTGAGCCTCAGTGCCGTGAGGGGAGGAAGGCAGCAGAGGCAGCTTCTCCCGGTGGGCAAGAAGTGCCCTGCAGGCAGTTCCGCTGGTGCCTCTGGGTCCCCACAGTGCGGGCGGCAGCAGCAGCAGCCCCTTTCCGTGGTGGGTGCTGCACCCTCGAGTGTTTTGACAGGAACACCGCCATGTTGCCTCGTGGTGAAGTCTTGGAGAGGGGGCAGCACCCAGCACTGCCGTTCAGTGGTGAGGCGGCGTGCCCTGGAAGGGTGCCATGAGAAAACCCAAGAGCAAACACTCTATAAAAGGCCCAGGGATGGAAGTTCTGCGTATTTTGGCTTCCTCGCGGTGCTGGTAGAGGCACGGCTTCCCTTTTTGTGGCTCCCTTGTGGCGCGGCAAAGCACGGGCAGAAGCGCGTCATGTCCAGAGCTCAGGCAGTGCCAGCAGGGAACCACTGGCAGCGACACGAGTGTGGTATCTCTTCCCCTTGGGTCCCCCGGGGTTCCTTTTCACTGTCACTTTTTACAGCTCCTCTGCAGTGGGACCAGCGCCATCCACAGGGCAGCCTTCCTTCCTTCCCCATGCTCCACAACCCAGTGCTGGCCCGCAGTAGCATAGTTTGTTATTTTCTTTTTGCAGTTATTATTGTCAGGTCATTGTTTTCTAACTGGTTTATGCTTATAGTGGGCTATACACCTCATACACCCCATAGTCAATACACTGTTTTGTTGTTATCTTTCTATTACATCTCTCATTGTTGGCAACACTCCCTAGTGTCCAAACCTGGCCAACTTCTACATCCTGTTTGGAGATCCAGAATCAGGGTCCTGTCTAAGGACAGATTCCTACCTAGGTGAAAGAGAAAGCAGCTCTTTGTGGAGCTGTTTACTTACAGGCTTGGACTTCTTTTCTTGTGTATATCTGCCTCAATGCAGAATGTTTCACAAATGTACATTACATCGATTGTCTAATAGCAGAACAGATAATGTTTGGTTTTCCAGCAATACAGAAGATCAGGTATGTGCACACTGCTAAAAAACGTGCTCCTTTGAAAAAAAAAGAGTTATCTTCCAGTCTGCAGCAACTGTTCTTTAATTGAAAGCAGATTCACCTTACCTCAGAAATTTGGATTTTTTTTTTTTGGTCCAGTCTCTTCCCTTTAATCTGATCCTCTCTAAGAAGTGGCCTATATATCAACCTTCGTTAATTGTACCACAAAGTAAGAACCATCCCTGACAGAAGCAAATTTAATTTGCTACAGCTGCTTTTCAACAAGGGTAAACACTGCAATGGTAGTTGGCAGACACTGACTTCTCTGGAGATCAGTATCACAATTTATTGATCTAAGAAGTTAATACTGACAGAGAAAACCTTCAGTGGCTATTAGAGCTAGAGATCAAATAAATCTTTATAATAACTGAAGAAAAGACAATCTGTGTACTTTATGGCTTTTTCTAAGGAGTACCGGATGAGTGTTGAGCTGACTTTCAGAGTGATCGTTTTAGTTGTATCATAAGTTATGTCACAAAGTATCATTTTATAATCTAGAAACTGAGTAGAGCTAGGAAATTAATAAGTGAAGTCACCAAACTCACAGTGACATTTTGATATACTGAAGGTAATCAAAGACCGGCAAATGGATTTATTAATGGCTCTGAGTAGCATCTTTATGAAATATTACACTTAAATATTATCCCATTTTATCTGTGGAAGAGAAAAAGCAGGGGAAATGATTTGCTCAAAGCTATGAAGGGAGGTTAGAAACATAGACAGATTCAGAAATCCGGTTATTCATCCAGAGTGGGCAACGCTCTTCTACACACTTTTGGAGTGCTCTGATTTCTGTAATTTCTATAGTCATCATGAAGAGGTTTTGCTGATACATATACTTCATGCAAATAAAATTGCTACAAAAAATTGAGGCTAGAAAAATGAAAATTAGTTTGGGTAAGGAAAAAATAGTAGACACACAAGACAAGCTTTCATCTCCTACACCATGTCATGTCTGAGTAACTTTCCCCAACATCTCCAGTCCCTCTCACTAAGAATGGAAGTGCCACCTTAAAATGTGCTTAAGCCTATTTTGTAACCTCTATGAATGCAATTCAGATGGCTAATTGTTCTTACTAATTACTAATAAACACAATTAACAGCTGAGACATTTAATTATTGTTTTCTAGCATTTGCCTGATCCATTGCCTGGAGCTTGCTGCTCCTACAGCTTAGAAAGATGCCTGGGTCTTTCATCTGACCTGAGTTATTGTAGTTCCCATTGCAGGAGTGACGCATAAATAACAGCTGCTACTGTGTCTTGCTACCTCTTTCTAGGGTAGCAAGTTACGGTACAGAGAGTCACATAAGTTTTTAGTAGCTCAATTATCTCCTGATTCTCAATCAGCAATTAGGATACATGCACACAGATTAGTCTTGACTCCTCTTTCAATCTAAGCAAAACTAATCACCTGAGCTGTGAAATGCCAATGGGAAATTTCACCTCATATAAGATAAGACAGCGATCTGACAACAGCATTTGTATGTCTAGTACTATTTATTTTAGAAGACTCTGAGTTCTTGGGAAGTCTATTAAATCTAATACTTTGCACAATAATATTTTTCATCAAGGAGGGTTCAGTATGAAGCATATTTTGTTGACTGTTATTTGTTTCCACTCTGAAAAACAGCTGGAAAGATGCTCTTTCAGCCTTTTAATTAGGCCAAATTAATTATAAAGCCCATAACCAGCAAGCAAAATAAAGTGTACATAACCACTCTGCAGTTTGTTGCAGGGTTACAGTGTTTGAAATAGTTTAGACTCAGATTATATTTTCACATTGTTTATTTATATTATAAATTGGATTTACTCAAATATTCAAGAACTGACCAAGTTACTGATCTCCCTTTTCCCTATGTTACATGCAAAAATGTAAGAACATCAAAATACCAGGCAAAAATTACGACTATTATTTGCTTTTCAGTTTCTAAAAATAGCAAAATCCTTAACATAAAAATAATTTAGTAGCTGGCAAAAGGAAAACACCTTAATAAATATGTTTTTAAATTTGTAAACAAAGTAGAAAGCTGAACTATTGAGAACTGGAAGTTTCTGGTTTACAACAGAGTACATACAGAGGGAAAAAAATTTAGTATTTTTATAAGCACAGAAATGTCTTATTTCTTGTAATATACAATAACATACACATCACTACATGAATAGAAGATTTATTTAATAGAAAATATCTTTTCCTTTCTGCTCTTTATTTTCACTTTGATTTTATCTTGCTCATCTTTCCAGTTTGTCTTTACTCCTTGCTTTCCTCTACAAAACTCATAATAAACAGAGACAGTATCCTTTGGCAGACAACTTCCTGGCACACAGAGATTAGATGAAGGGTCCATTAATATGCAGGGGAAAACCATTTTTAACTTGCTAAACATCAAATTCACTTCAAATTTATCTCTAAAAACCTCCTTCACTTCCATCGCAAGCAGAATCTAATTTCAAAAGTAATTTGAACAATGACTTTGGGGTTAACATCTTTTTGAGAAAGGTACTGCAGGATCATCAATGACTGTCACTGTGTGAGTTGGGACTGCTACTATGACACATCATATTAAATGCAACTCCAGACATATTTGTATCTTAATGAAAACCAGGGGGTTGCTTTCACAGATGCAAATGCTTTGTTGACAACACAGTCAAGAACTGATTTCCTTGAACAAAACTCTACTCCTTCTTCAGTTTCTATTGTTTCTTTCATACTTCATTGACTATACTATGCAGCCTTGACATTTTGTTATTGTATATTCTTCCCTAATAATATCACATAACATCAGCTTTTTTCTGCTCTTTCAGCAGGCAATTGAGAGAACCAAGTGCTCTCCTGGGATTTTAATCTGCAGGCTGCCTATTTCAATTGCTTTTCTTTCCTTGCAGGAGATCTTTCAGGTTCAAATGTACACATTTTTTTTTTTTGCTCAAACTGCATTCAGTTTTGTAGCAAATATGACGGTTGTCTCACACAGTAGGTGCACTGGTTCTTTGTTTGGTTTTTTTTGTTTGTTTGGTATTTTAACTCTAGTCAAAAAGACCTTTTCTTTCTCCAAAGCCTGTTTCACAGCACTAAGAGTAAGTATCTGATACTTCATGCCACAGTCCTTGCCTGAATCTGGAACAAAATGTCTGCATTCACACAGTCTATCAGCAAATAACCTCTGGGCTCTCTCAAACTCCTACATCTTCCCTGCACAGAGATCCATTGTTTTTCTGCACTTCCAAATAAAACACTTAGAAAAGAATTAATTAGTTAAACTGAGAAATATCAAATGAGATAGAAGAATTGACTCCTCTCCCTCCATTATACACACATGCATGTTCTGCATCATTACATAGCATAGGATATCAGGACCAAGACACAACCTGTAGCCAAAAAGATTCAGATACAAATACAATCAATAAATGCACCTACAATTACATTAAATAGTAAAAAAATATATACATTACATACATTTATATGCTTCTGGATATGGATCTAGGTGTCAATTTCAGCAAAACAGTTCCTATGCTCATATACTCACACAATTAACTTTTTGCCATGAAGCTCTGAAAGACATTTGTGATTTCCTTACAGCCAATGGAATGTCTTTTTTTACTCTACAAGAGACACGATTCCTTCAAGAAAAAAATCTACTTCCAATTCCTATTAATGAACATTTTTCTCTAAGGTACACATTTTGACATACACTAAACTCATGCACAAAAAACTACACGTGCTTTAGTGTTCAGTGTATCCCTTAGCCCATAAGTACACAGGGATATACAAGGTATCTCCTCCAATACTATGGTCAGTCATCTGATTATTGTTTCCCTGTCATATAGTGTTTTCATCTAAATCAGGACACTGTTTTGAAACTTTTTTTTTTTTAAATTTGAGCATGATTTTTATTGTATAATTTGCTCCTCAATTGTCCTGTTGCTTCCTAACTTTTTTGATGCTTTGTAAGCATCATGAACAACTTTGTCAGATGTTAACACTGGTGCTTTAATATAAGGCTATGTTTTGTTTTTCTAGAATTTCCACAAAGATTCAGATGCCTTCAATTGCTATGCATTTCACTGAAGTTTTAACAAGCTATTTTGCACTTTCCAAATGTTGTGATTGTAATTATTCTCACTACTTCATCAGTTCTCAGAAGGGTTTTTACAATTTCAGCATGGAACCATTTCTGACAGTGTATTTTAACTTATTTAGATGCAGAACTTCCATCCTCAAAACTGTAATAATTACCCAATAACAGTTTAAAGGAAACATTTTAAACATCTGTATGTGTCTGCTGCTAAATCAAGGAAGATAGGACTGGATTTTTTTCCCACTCCAAGGAAAGAAGCAAGTGACATTTTACAACTTGAAATACATTTTCCCCAGCTGTAGCAATTCTTCTGTATAAAAGATAGAAATAAAAGGTAAACAGTTAGTAAGTTTTGCCATTTTATTTGCTTCAAAGTGTTTTCAACAGTAATGTTCTTTAATGATTTTAGAAAGTTGAATCTATCTGTCTATTATAAGGCAGTATTTCAACTTCTAAAATATAGCAGTTTTGATTACCATATACACAGTTTCTAGCATGCTAGGCACGCTTTTTGGTTTTGGAAGCAGGTTCCAAAGTGGAGTTGGCCAATGCAGAACAAAAATTCCTTTATTATGTAAATAAATATATAGTACAGTGAGTTTCTGCCTTCACACAGCAGCTTTCATTCTTCAAGGAAAGAATAAGGGTAAGGAACAACAGGTACTTCAACTTCCACCCTGTCGGAGGGCTCAATAGAAACTATCCCAACTGCAGTAACCTCTCCACAATCTTTCTAGTTCTACTTATTCTTCTTCCCTTCTGTAGTCTAATACATAACTGCTCTTCTCATCAGCACAAATCAAGATATTCACAGAATCAGAGAACCACAGAATGGTTTGGGCTAGAAGGAACCTTAGAGATCCTCTAGTTTCAACCCTCTCTGCTCTGGGCAGGGACACCTTTCACCAGATCAGGTTGCTCAAAGCCCCACCCAGCCTGGCCTTGAACACTTCCAGGGATGTGGCAACCACAGCTTCTTTGGGCGAATTGTTCCACCCTCACAGAAAAGTATATATTCCTAACATCTAACTGAAACCTCTTCTCTTTGAGTTTGAAGCCATTCCCCCTTGTCCTGTCACTACATGCTCTTATAAATAGCCTCTCACATTCCTTCTTGTAGCTCCCTGTACGTAGTGGAAGGCCACAATTAAGTTATCTCAAAGCCTTCTCTTTTCCAAGGGGAATAATCCCAATTCTCTCAGCCTGTCCTTACAGGAGAGGTGCTCCAGCCTTTTAATCATCTTCATGGCCCTTCTCAGGACTTGCTCCGAGACACTGATGTCCTTCCTGTGCTGGGGACCCCAGAGCTGGATGCAGTGTTCCAGGTGGGGCCTCATGAAAGACAAGTACAAGAGAATAGCCTTCCTTGCCCTGCTGGCCACACTGCTTTAGCTGCAGCCCAGGACACAACTGGCCTTCTGAGCTGCACGCCCACATCGCCAACTCATGTCCAGCCTCTCATCCACCAGCACCCCCAAGGCTATTTTCAAGGCTGTCTGCTCTTTATCACCTTGCACAGCATCTCACTTGCACAGCCTCGCCTATTCACTGCACTTCCCACTCTGGCACTCATCCCATCACCAACATTACTCCTTTTGTACCCCATCTATCTGAGTCTGAAAGTGATCCCACCTTCTCTACATCTCTCACTTCCTTTGGTCAACACCCATCCCTTTCAGTCTATATACAGGCTAATATAAATATTAAAATATATCAAATATATCTAAACTGTATATATAGTGTGCACATAGTATACATATAGAGATATATTTAGATATAAAAATATGCAGTAAAATTGCATGAAAGAAAGTTTATGTAGCTGCTGTGCTGTAGCAGCCATACAATTAGCTTACGACTTAAGACACATATACACTAAAGCTGGTCAAATAATGAATGTCTGAAAAATACATATGGTTTTGCTACACTGAACCTCCATTTTGACACAACTTCTCAGTCTCAAGCCCTGTGCAGTCTGTAGAGGCCAAACTACATTGCTTAAGAAACTGAAACCACTTGCAAAAGGAATAAAAGAGTTAAAAGTTGCCTGTACTAGTACTTAGGCATTGCATTATCATTAGAGCCCTCAGATGAGCATTTTGGTTTAATTTTTGTGTTTTGCAATGGAATTATATACTAAACTAGCTGAGATATCTGAACAGCATTTTATAAAGCCATTAGCAATAAAATATTCATTTTTCATTTATATTATGTCCAGGAATACAAATGAGTATAATTTCTTCCTATCCTTCAACTTAATAGGGAAACCAGGGAGAAAAATTGAACATACCTTTCACATTCATTTAACTACAATAAAATAGAGAGAGCTTTTCAAATGAAAAACACTTTAAAAATAATAATACACTCTGTTTTCTTTGGAGGCATTGTTACATGCATCTCCATTATTGTATTTGTATATTTTCCGGTTTGGTAATTCCACAAAGCAAGGTTAAGGTACTGACTCTGTCACCACATGATAAATCAGTATTCCTTGAAATAGCTTTGGTAAAACTATTACAAAAATACATCAGCAGGAATCAAAGCAAATGAGGAGACATGTCAACAAACTTCTAGGCTCATGCTACAGGCTAGGAGTTTATCTGTACTCATGTTATGCCACAAAGCAGCTGGCACTCTGGCTTATCTGATGCCACTTTCTGCTTGGCTCCACTGAGTTTCTTTTATGTGCTTCTTTTCTCCTTAAATCCATCACTATGATTTTAGCTTTCAGCAGCTGCCACTGCTTACAAAAATCTCTGTAGGCTCAGTTATGGCAACAAGAGCAGCTTTTCTTGGCATCCTTGCGGCATCTTTCACTCCTCAGCACCACAGAGGTGATGGCAGGTGCTAACACCACTTGGCTGCTGCAAGGAGGCCCTGTGGTTGTCACTGCATCAGCTGCTCCTAGATGCAAGCTCATGCAGAGTAAACTGCATGTGACTACCTCACCCTAGGCACGAGCTGTTATCTGAGCTACAAGTAAAGCCAGTTCCCCAACTTTGGAAAACTCCCCAAAACTCCAAAAGAAACTGATACCCAAAAGCTTATAAAACAATACCCTGAAAGCTTATAGGATCTGCAGGCAGCAGAAATACCCTCGGTTTAAATGATGTGCATCAGCAGAGGTGGGGTGAGAAGCGTGACTCACATTATTCCTGGTGAACTCTAGCTCTTTTCCTATTACTGCTCAACATTTCATGAGTGATAAGTTTAATGCAAAAATTTCATCAGTCTCCTTTTCCGTGCCTCTTAAAGTTGGGACAATTTGTCTGCATCAGATACTGAATTCAAAGGAGAATCTTGAAAAGGAGGTCGCTCTGAGAATAGAGCCCAGTGTTTTTTCACAAAGAGTTTGCACTGGAATACAGGAAACAAACAGATAAAATATCAGAAAATTCTAGCACATGCACAGAAGACGCAAAAACATACTGGTAGAACACTGCATTTTCCACAGAAAGAATCAATATTGAGGGAATGTAAAAATCAGTATCACCCATGCCTATCTATTTTATTACAGCTTTCAGTGAATGGACACAGACTTCTTTTTACCCTAGGTTCTGTGTCAATCAGAGCACATCACGATGGCCTTTAAAAACTTCTCTGTACTTTTTTTTTTAACATACAGTACTCATATTGCAATACTGGGATGTTGTAAAGGATCCAGAAGCTGCCCACATATGATCAAAAGAAAATTCTGCTGACAGGTTTTAATTTTTTTTATTCTAATGGCTCCATTTCTTTCACTCAGTTATGATTGCTCTTCAGTAGTCTAATTGGTTTCTGTATTAGAAGGGCAATGAACAGGTGCCCAGATGCAGTTTTAATCCTTATCATAACCAGAGACAGAGTCCAGTCTGAGGACTTCTGGAAAATGTCACATTAAGCAAAACCCCATTAATAAACTATTTTAAAATAAGGCAAATTTGAAACCTTTACTGATAATAACAGTTAATAAAAATGACTTGTATGTCACTTTTCATCTGCTTGTTTTCTGCAAATTAGCTAGTGTGTCATATCTAGAAAGTGGAGGCGGAGGGGGAATAAAGTAATTCTGCAGCTTTTTTAGAGATTCAAGCACAAATCTGAGAGAGTATCTTAATCACTTAAGTACGGTTTTCCCGAAGGAGAATGACAATTTTGATAAGATTCTTGCTAAATGCTTTCAATAGGCAGATATCTAAACTTAAGTAAAAAAGATTCTTGAGGGTATGTAATTTTCAGAGGATTTCTGCACAATCACAGAAAATGGAAAACATTTAATACTATTATTTCCATCTGTTTACCACACCAGAAGAACTTTGTTTTAAAAATGGCACTAGTAAGTGTTTGTTCAATGTCACTAGTCTCCAAGCTCCCAGGCGTGGTTGACACACTAGAAGGATGGGATGCTATTCAAAGGGATATGGACAAAGTCAAGAAGTGGGCCCGTGTGAACTCCATGCAGATGGTTGAAGAAGTCCAAGCGCAAGAAGCTGCACCTGGACTGGGACAACCTCTGACAGCAACACACGCTGGTTCAAGAGAAACATGGTTTCTTCTGCTGCTTTTCATTTAAACCTGTGCCTTGGGTGCACAAATTTAACTTTTTTCTTACAGCACTTGGATAAGCAAGACCAAAGTCAGCCAGTTCCTCCAGGACTAAAGTATCTTCTCCCCTATAGATTGTGCAGGCAGGAAGCTACTACTGCACAGTTAGTTGGGACATGAACACATACACAATGAATGATCTATTCTGATCTAGCTTCCCACAAGAAAACTCTTCACAAAATTGCCAGTGTGAAATAAAACTAAATTCTATTTTAAACTTGGAAGAAACCCATTGCTCTGTAAATGCAAATTGTAACTATGCAGTAAAGTAAGAATCTCTTCTGGATAAAACCCAATTATTTTTTTTAACTCATGCTTTACATTCATAAAGCAAAATAGGGAAACTGGAGATTTGAAAAGGTCAAAGCCTTTTGTACATGATCATGCAATTCCCCAGCAAAGAGTACAGTACTCTTAACAACTCAGTCTAAGGTTTGCTGAGTGATTATTATCAGAATGATTTCTAAAAATAACATCAATTGGTAGATGCTGGGAGGAAAGAGAAAAGGGTGTGATTGCTGAAAAACAAGCCTGACAAAAAGAACCTATGCCTTTTGTGCTTATTTTGACACATGCTTTTAAGCATTTAGCTTCCTGAATTTCAGCTGCCTACACAAAGATACACCACTCATTTGATATATTATGCTCAAAGGAATTGTTCCTTATTTTTATATGTTTTGTGAAATATGGGGTCTTGGTTTTCTTTATCCTAAGCAAACTAAAGAATAAAATTTAATAGCATGCTACACAAAAAAAAATAATAATAAGATACTGTGTTGCTATAGAAATTGGAGAAAATCTGAGGACAAAAGTCGTATCTCTCAGATTTCAATTGTATATTAAATACTAACAGTAATTTGCATGAAACACAGTATTGTTTTTCATGCATTAAAAAGTCACAGAGTGAATTTGCAAAAATGCAAATCATGCAAAAAAATTACCCTACAATTGAATCAAGAGCTTGTGTAAATTGTCTACTTTTTGTTTCTTCTTTATGAAGAATGGGTGGGAGTGGGCTTCTAATGTTGCATGATTATCTTGTGAAAACAAATCACTTCTCAGATGTGGCCTTGAAGGCCAGCAGACAAGAACAGAGACATTTTGTTTCTGGTTGCCAGGGGATACAGAAGACCGTTTTTCACATAGTGAATCATCACTGCATTTGAAAAATGATGCTAGCAGAAATTTCTGTCACCGATGTGTGGATGAATCTTTCTCTTTCGCACCTTCAGTAATCCTGCAGTGATCTACAGTCCTGCTGTAGGATGAGATACCGGAGATTTTTTTTCAACTTTTCCCTAATTATTTATCTCCACAAAGACTATTTTGCCATTAACATATAGCAAAATTCAGAAGCATGATTTCACAAGGGCTGAAGACTGAAACACTTCTCTGCAACAACAAAATGTTGTCCCCACATTCAATAATAATGTATACATACAGAGTAATATATGTTATGACTAAAGCCTCCTATGATGTAATTTTCACCCAGTTCAGCAACAACAGAAGACTTTACAAACAATGTGACAGTAGTATCTGATAATTTACACTACTGATCTCAGAAAGCATTCCGACATGTGTGCTTCGTGTAGGTCCACTTGTACGCCACATATGGGAGCTTCCGTAAGAAGCAACACAAGTTGCAGTTAATTCCCTCTGAGCAACAGAAATTTGGAGGAGGGAGGGAAGCCTTCCAAAGATAATGTCTCTGACATGAAAAGAATTATGTTAGACAGAAATAAAATGTTTCCATTTATTAAAGGATTATGTTGATAAAAGAGTTCCCCAGAAAAGTCTCAGTAGTATACCATCAACAACAGTTTCGATATCTGATTTCCATTAGTAGTTCTGTAGATCTTGTATATTTTAAGAAAGATTAATACATTTCAGTATGCAAAAATTAGTAGAACAATCTTTATTGTATCTTTATCAGTTCAGATGATATCTGAACAGCTTGCTGTGATGAGATGTGTTCCTAAAACAAAGAATCCTTTAGAAGAACTGAGAATGAAGGCATTTCACTGGAATATTTTTGAAAGAAGGTTAAAAATGAGGGAGCCACATACAAAGGCATCCTCATGGTATAATTGGTTCCAGAGAAGTTGTGGAGGTTTGGGAGAAGGAGGGGG
>VXBA01003776.1:142661-201282 GCA_013399895.1 Serilophus lunatus
GAGACGCACGTGGGCAGCTCGACCCTATTCCCCGGCGGATGGCCGCCAGCTCACAGTGAGGGTCACCCTAGCTGTCTCCTCACAGCCTTCCCTCGCTCTTCCCCCTCAACTCTTTTGCCCTCTGGAGCTGGCCAGGGGAGGAAGGGAGGGGGGCCCGCTCTCTCTCTCTCCTGATTGGGAGAGTGAGAAGGTCACCTGGGCTGTCCCCTCACAGTTTTATTAGCAGAGACTCACCAGGACTCCAGGCAGAGGCAGGGATCAGCAGCAGCGGCGGCGGTTGCCGGCGGACGCATCGCTGCGCAGTGTCCAGCAGCTTTCCCCAAGTTTTCGCAGCACAGAGGAGCGTAGCCTGACTCTGGCTGGCTGCCGGTTCGCGGCGGCAGCGCCACGGAAGGGACAGGCACGGAGCGTGCCCGGGGCACGGTCGCGGCACAGGGGAGAGACGGTCGCAGCACCGCTCTCTGTTCCCCACCCCAGGCGGTGGCTGGCTTCAGTGCCCCGGTGCCTGTGGTCAGCAGCTGCCAAGCCGGCCCCGTGCCCCCTATTGGGGGGGTCCTACAGTCCCAGCAACCCTGAGAGCAGCCCCCACGCAGCGGTGTGGGCACAGTGGCTGCTCTGGGCGGTTCCTGCAGTCCCATGGCCTTGGAGGACCCCTTTTGGCAGGTTCCCGCGGACGTTGGGTGCTCCGGGGGTGCCACAGCTGGCCCACAGCTGGTAAAAACATGGTGTCGGCAAGCGGCAGCCTTGTGGTTTTTGGCGGGAACCACNTTCCTGCAGTCCCATGGCCTTGGAGGACCCCTTTTGGCAGGTTCCCGCGGACGTTGGGTGCTCCGGGGGTGCCACAGCTGGCCCACAGCTGGTAAAAACATGGTGTCGGCAAGCGGCAGCCTTGTGGTTTTTGGCGGGAACCACCATTTTGCTGGAACCGAAGATCTCGGAAAGAGGAGTGGAGCCCGGACCTCTGGCCAATCCGAAGAGGCAAAGCCCGGAAGAAGACAGTGAGATTCGCGCGGGACTTGGAGGGCTTAAAAAGCCTGAAAACGGAAGCCCTCCTTCTCTTTGGCTTCCTGCAGGCTGGAGAGCAGCAGCATGGCCCCTTTTCTCCTGACTTCCACGGCTTGCCTCCGTCCACCCCCATCGGCACCAGAGCCAAGCCAGCACAACTGCAAGTGGAAAGGCTCCCCAAATAGCGTCCCTGGATTGGGCGTTGGGGGGGTGCTTTTCACTTTGTTGTGCTTTGCAGAGACTTCAAGGGCTGGGAGTGACAACCACCAGAGAGAGAAAGAGGAGAGGAGCAGCTTTCCCTTCCCCCTGCTTTTTCTTGGCCAGCCTGCCTGGCATTTGAAAAGCAGTTTGTTTATTCCCTTTTTTCCCTTTTCCCTGTTTGCATGGTTTTTGTCGGGTGTAATCTCTGTGTTAAGTCTGGCGTTCCCGTAAATTGTTTGCTTTCTTTGGTTGAGCTCCAGACAAATAAAACTGTTTCCCTGTTGTTCAATTCTGTTCAGTCTTCTCACCACTGCTGAGCGTGCCCCTAGTGCAAAAACAGTGGTCCTAAACCACCACAGAAGTGCACATAATTAATTTCAGAGACACATTGCAAGGTATAGTTAAGATGGATTGATATCAGGGCAATAAAGCAGCGACTATACGTGGGTTTATATCTGAGCCGACCCAGATTTTGCCTCAATGAAACAAAAACTCTCTGGATAAGATTACGAAATCTTCAAGTTAACCTTTTATTTGACAGATTAATGTAGTCAGATTAGATAATTCAATGAGGTGTGAATGAAGAAGAAAAGGACACCAAAGTGATTGATGGCATCTGACAGTATGCTGGTGAGAGTGCCAGGGCATTCTGTACTGAAGAAACCAATAAAGAGTCAGAAGCAAGAGAGTCAAACACCCACTGATGCCGAAAAAGACAAGCTCTGAAGAAGAATGTCTTGACATTGTGTGGAATGAAGCAAAGGTTTTTGAATGAAGGAGATGAAGGATGAGCTTGAGGAAGAGGAGAATGACTGGAGAAGCAGAAGTCTAAGCACAGTCTAAAAGGATTCTCTGTAAATCTGACAGAAGGTTGTCTTCAATTATTACAGAAGACACTAGGACAGGCTTATGTTGCGACAAGTAAGACACGGAAGAGATTGGGTAAAACAAGCAAGAGGAAATATTTACATTAGGTTTTCTATGAAAAGCTAATAGAAAAACAGTGGGCTGACTGGAGCAAGAGGTGAGACTTGAGAACAAGAACACGTGGGGATCTTGATACAGGCTGAGCAGAGTGCCCCAGGAAGTGTCAAAAGAAAGGAATTCTTTGGAAGATGGTATTGCACCATTTCATCTCTTTGAAAGGGAAAAAGAACACAAAAAAACAAAGCAACACAGCACCTTCAATATTATTTATATAGTTCCAGGTATGGGCATCTTCAGTTTCACAGTGTGCCACACAAACTACAATCTGAGGCTAAAAAAGAAGAAACTGATAAAAGAAAAGATAACAGCCTTGCTATTCCTATCCAGATAACATCAGTTTCATATGATTGTTCCAATAGGGTCTTTGCATATAGGGCCTTGTGATAGGGTTTTTTGTAACTGTAGTCCTGCTAGATCTGCAAATAAAATAACAAAAAAAAGCAGAGAAATAAAATCAACATGAAACACGGAAATCAGTCCAAGACAGTAGCCAATGTAAAGGAGAAAATAATTTCATGTGCTCACAAATTAATAAAAAGAAAGCCAAATCAAATTAAACCAAACTACATTAACAGACATAAATACTGTTCTTCACCTTGATCAACGATTTTTTCAACTTAGGAAAAAAAATATGGTTGTCTGTCTGTCTATCCTCAATACACACATACACTCAAGCATGTATGCTTCACTCTACACTGATATTCAAACAAAGCAAAACAGGTGTTTTCACTTTCCTGCAGGAGCATACTGTAAGACAGACAAAAAAACAGATAAAATATGTTAACTTGTGAGATGGTTTACGGTGCCCAGTGCAATATATAGTGCAATACAAACGCAATTAACCATGTAATTACTGATTGATCTAATTTCCCAGCAGAGTTCAGTGTTTGGTGGGTTTTTTTCCTCTCAGATAATGCATTGATATTATATGCAAATCACCTGGTTTGTTATACATGTGAATTTGGAATACAATATTTTCTCTAAAGCCTAAAAGAAAATGAAATGTCAATTTAAGATCAAAAAGTCTATCAGAGATAGGAAAGGAAGAGACATTGCAAAAACAATGATAATTATTTGTCTAGTTATTGATCTCTTTAACAAAAATAACCCTATTTAGGGAACAACACAAAATAACACAAGAACTCCGACAACAGTATTATGTAAAAGACCTCTTTGGTCTCTTGCAATATAATACTAAACTTATATTAAGTTCCCCATGTTTCACTTACATGGTTTTGTTCTAACAGCTGAAGGGAAAACATGTAAATTAAAGATCTTACAAATGCTGAAAGATTTCACTTTGTCTTACTGATTTGGCAGGTACACAATTAAAGTTACTCAGTTAATACTCACTTAATTGTTTCCAAGATTAGGCCTCCAGGTAAACACAAGCTTGTAATGACACCTAGAGGCAGCCTGCCAAATGGTTTTTATTATAAAGAATTCCTCTGACCTTTTCTTCAAAGCTTTCATGCACACACTCTGCTCTGCAGGTCTTTTATACATAGTTCAGAAAATAGCCCTGAACTGAAGAAGTGACTTTTCTTTGTTTCAAGAAATCTCGCTGATGTATAAACCACTTTAAAGTACAATTTCTCTACACTTTTTTCACATTACTTGGGAAAATGTTGGCAGCCTACCTAAAAGAGTAACTCATTTTTAGAAAAACCCATAGAGCTTAGCTCATTGCAGTACTGAAGTTCTATTGGGTGCCACTAAATCCACAAAGGAATAGCTGTGAGCTGTCAGTGGGAGGAAATTGTCCATTTGCTGCATGATACAAACCAGTTTCTACCAAGAAATAAAGAATTTTTCACCTGAATTGAACCATAAAGAGAAATCTATGGACACAGAAAAAAATTCCTTAAAATGAAACTGCACCAAAGACACTGCACCTAGATTAGTTTGCCTGACATGTAACCGTTATTACCAAGAACTGTAGCACCACATACTTAATGCTGCACCTACTTAGAAGGAAAATATTCAGGACAGTCATTTTGTCACATTCAAACCGTCAAACTGTTCATATTTCAGTTGTCTTTCCTGACTGCTGATGTAGCTGACAATTACAAACATGGGCAACTGCTGTGAGAAAGAGCAGGTAGGACATGTAGGAAATTTCTGAGACTCACACACAACACATATAAGAGGTTAGAAGGAAAATGTGCCTGTTGTATCTGCCAGCAGATACATCAGTCCTTATCAGCTGGGATATATATAATGCCTTTTCTGATACAGATCTGGGAACCTAGAAGGAAATTCTCTGAAGATAAAGTGCTACAGCAGTTCCTCGTGAGTTGGTATGGGAAGACACCAACATAGAGGCTAGTTTGAAGAGCAGCCCAGGAAAAGGTGGCCATGTACTCAAGTTCTTCTGTGCCTTAATACTGGTGACCCTCACATCTATAGCAGCAAACAGAGCAGGTCTTTTTCCTAATAGCCCCTGCTCTTTTTCTACAAAGTCACTATTTCACAAATAAAAAAGTGCCTGGAAGTTAGATACACCTCAACTCTCTGATAATGTTCTTATCTCAAAATGTGGGTAAAGAAAGCAAGACCAGATCTCATGAAATTCAGATAAATGCTGGGAAAGCATAAAAAACAACCATAAAGCTTTGTTATTACAGTTTAACATTACACAGCAGTCATTAACAGGCTTGTTTATTCAGTACCATCAATGTTCTTCTCTTGCACTTCTAATACACTAAAGAGATTAACTATGACTCTTTTTCAAGATGAAAGTGTCTGCTACCAGGCCTTGTCTCTTGATCTGAAGTCAGATGGTATTGTAGGCTCAGAATCTCAGGTCTGTGCTGGCTGAAAAGCAAGTTTCACCTGATGAAATAATTTTTCATTCCCAGTGACAAGCTCCCTGAAGGCATCAACGAGGAGAGGGCAAGATACAGGAGGACAGAAAGGAAGCCTGCACCAGGGAAGTGATGGAGATTGATGGAGGTTGCTATAGACACACTGTACAGCTCAAGGTGGCTTACGTGCTTGTTTGCATAGGCAGAATTAGCTACTTGTAAACATTCAGCCTGTTTGTGAAAGGTGTGCTAAGGCTATGGATTCCATTTATAGCAGAAGAGGCTAAAAATAGTCGTTGGGACCAATATAGTCATGGCAGTGGCACTTTATGTGATTAATACTGCACGTTGCCTACTGCAATCGGCATCCTCAACATTAACCTTTCTCTCACTTGCACTACAACCTGCAGTGTGGCACAGCTTGCCAAAAGATAACTGCATGAACAGTAGAAACATTTTATTTTTGCCTTCTCCCTTTAAAGCATAAACAAAAGTTGCCTTCAATTCTTTTTTTTTTTGTGAATGGAAAATACTGTAATATTTAATCTCTCTTGTCTAAAAAATGGTACCTCTTCTCAGACATTTTAATTTCATCCCTAAAAAACTCTCTTTCAAAGTCAGATACACACCACCAGATGTGAATGATTTTCTACATAACATTTCCTCAGTTTTGCAAGTAGCAACACAAAGAAAAGCAGAAAATAATGTTAACAATGCTTTACAGCTTATAAACCTTCTATTTCCTTCTTTACAGTTTTCTTCTCTCTTCCTTCTTTTCTCTGAGACATTTGTTACAGTATCTTTAACATCTCCATGAAGCTTATGCTAGAGCATATACCATTTTTACTATTCTTAAGTGCAGATGTCTGTAACCTAAGTCTATATAACAGATGTGCAGTATACTGATCAAGTCTTCATTTAAGATTAAGTTTATAGTTCAATCCCTTGAAATTACTATTCTACCTATGCAAAAAGCATTCAAGATGAACTGCCCCCTCGGTGGCAACTGTAAGGGACAAAACAAACTGTGAAAGTATTAGTAACAGTCTGCAATCAAAATTAAAGTATGTGCAATACGTAACTTTTCCCATATTTTTTTGCAGGATTCTCAAAAGCTGTAGGGATTCAGAACCAAAAGAACTTTGGAGAGGGAAATACATGCAACTTAATAGAGTAAGCCTACACAGCAAGCAATCTCATGTGAACCAGCACAAATCATAGGTTTCAGGGGAGAGTTTGATGCCCTATTATTTTTACCCCACACAAATTGTGGGGAGCAATTAATCGTAAAATGGGAAAGTTTAGGAGCAAACAGAGTCAAGGAACTGGAAGTCTTCTTGCTTTGATTGATTCCTCCAGTATGTCTGATCAGCCCTTCAGATTTGCTAAATGAGGATGTAGGCTCAAGTAACAATTACGTGATTCAAACACTTTTAGCTAGTGCCAGGGAAACAAAGGGAGAATGCCAGACCTGCTACTATCCTTATCAATGCAGATGAACCCAAATATACCGGAAAATAGCTGCTTCTGCCAAAACTGAATTGAGCAAACACCTTCAGTCTGCTTCTTGGCTAACCAGCATTTACTGGTCCTTGTCTGTAAGCCTCTCAAGACACAAAACCAATACCCCTTACCCCAGCTGTTACCCTATGGATTAAGACAGCGAAATACACATACACTTTGTTATATCACAGTGATAACTGTGATATAACAAAAAAGGATAACTAAGCCTAGTATCTACTAATTCATTTTGACAAAGGTCTATAGTAAGATGCAAAAAATAAATAGACGGCCCAAAAGTCAAGGCCCCTGTGGTTGATGCAGGCACTAATCTTGTATTTGCCAATGTCTCAAATCAAAGCTTTGCTCACACAATCTTCTTTTACCCTCACTGGCTTTAACCACTTGTGCACAGACCACAAACAGCAAGCTTCCAAAATAAAAATAAACAATAAGAGCGATGCAAACACATAACTGTAATATAAACACTTCCTTCCTAAAAACAACTTATTTCACAGAGGTTACAGGCCAAATTAAGAAACAATAAAAGAGAGTTAAAGCAAACTCTAAAAGGCTGGATGAAAAAATGTTAACTATGCCCTATCACGGTAATATACTTTCATATCCTACTGTCTCCGTAGGGCATTCAATTTCTGTGAGATACTGGGATGTTTCGTACTGAATTTTGAAAATTTGAAGAGATAACTAAATTTATCCTCTGAACGGGAAGAATAAATCACTGATATCTACCCCTAGATTGTCACAGAGCAAAAACCAAAGGGAAGGGATTATAAGGCACTACACCACCTTCATCTCCTGTTCAGCTCACAAAGCAGCTTGCTAGAGAAGTAGTTAGGGAATGATATGTTTCATTTTTCTTCAACACCTATGGTGAGGGAGTTTTAAAGACTGATAAATGTTGAGCTCCCAAACTCAAAGACATAACCTATAAGCAGTAAAGGAGGCCCATGCTGATTCTCATCTCAGCAAATCTCGATACTTGTAAAGTTAACATGAAGTGTGCAGCCTTAACTTGAAAAGGGTGATTAGTTATCTTAAGCTCTTTCCAAATTAATATTGCGTAATATCACAATCTCACAAATTTTCTCGGGCTTTGCCACATTCTGCATGGTTCTTCCCAGGACCTGGCAGTCTCTTCTCCATCATGTTTCCAAAGCCCTGTCTCCACTATTCTGTGTCATGGATGTAGCAGAGCCTTTTCTCATACTTTGTTCTCATTTACATGCAGTTTTGTTTTTTTAATCCTTCTTTGTTTAGACACTAACAATTCTTCACCATTAGAGAAGAACCAATAAAAGAGCCCAAACAAAGACTTAGACAAATACATAACAATATATAAAACCTATGAACTCTATTGACTTTTTGACTTATTGACAAGCAGGTCTGAAAAACGTAAGGACACATAGGATAAAACTGAAATCAAACAGCTCTCATTATGGGAAGTTCAGATGCCCTACAGCCTCTCTCTCCATTGCTTCTAACTGGTACTAATGGCCTTAAGTATATATTAAAATTGCTTTGATTTTCAAGGATGGCTTGAGAGGCACATAAATTTAGATTTTAGGTGTCTTTGACACAAATCAAACCCACAAATATTTTAGTTAGGACAGATGCTTTCAGTCACAGATTTTTAACAAATATGTCTCACAAAAAATATCCTTTCTCAGTCATGTCAAAGCCATTTACAAACTTCTCTTTCATGAAAATTTCCCACTTGAGAGGTGACACTAGTTTATCAGGAATAAATGCAACACAATTCAGCATACATGCATGTGCAAGGACTGCCACATCAAACTGAATAAAATCCCACAGTTGTGAGCACTTAGTCTGATGATCTAAAGAAGCCATTCCATCACTGTCTCATGTTTAAGGATGCTCATGAAACAAGGTCAAGGGCAGTAATGTGAATGAAGTCCCTAAATGCAAAACTTTACAATAAATTCCTAGAGAAGAGGAGAAAGGGCTGGAGAAAAAGGCAAAAATAGAAGAAAATAAATCAAGTTCCGGAAATTTTCTACCTTGCAGCAAAGTTCCTTATGAAAACAAAAGGCTTCCAGAAGGAAGCAGAGCATTGGCTCTTTTAATGAAACAGCTTTGTTCTCAACTATTTGTAGCTGTTAATATTGTTATTAAGATGTTGTTTTCATACATCATATATCTCGATTTTTATTATTTGTACTGGGACTACATAGCAAGGTTTTGGCAGCAGGGAAGGTGGCTTCAGGAGGCTTCTGGGAGAAGCTGCCTGCATGTTGAACAGAGCCAACGCCATCCGGCTCCAACAGAGACTCACTGCTGGCTAAAGCTGAACTCATCAGCCACAATGGTGGAACCTCTGAGGTAAGACAGCGTAAAAAAACCTGTGTAGCAGAATATGTGAGAGAAACAACTCTACAGACACCCAGGTCAGTGCAGAAAGGATGGGGAGGAGATGCTCCAGGTGCCCAAGCAGAGATTCCCTGCAGCCTGAAGACCACGGTGATGCAGAACCCTGGAGGTCCACATCCGAGCAGACATCCACCTGCAGCCCACAGAGGAGCCCACGCTGGAGTAGGTGGAAATTCCCTGAAGGAAGCTGAAGCCTGTGGAGGCTCCACACTGGATCAGTCTTCAGAACTGAACCCTGTGACCAATTCTTGAAACACTGCAGCTAGTGAGAAGGACCCATGCTGGAGAAGCTTGCGGAGGATTGTATCCCATGGGAGGGACCCCGTACTGGAGGAAGGGAAGAGCATGGGGAGAAAGAAGTATCAGAGATGAAGAATTATGAACTGATCATAAGCCCCATTCCCCATCCCCTGCACTGCTCAGAGTTGGTGCAGGGGAGAGCTAGAAGAGAGGAGAGACTACTGAGCCTGTGAAGAAGGGAGGGGATAAGGTGTTTTATTTTGCTGTATTTCTCACTCTTCTACTCTGTTACAATTAATTGGCAATTAAATAAAAGGAATTAATTTTCTCAAGCCAAGTCTGCTTTGCCCATGACAGTAATTACTAAGAGATCTCCCTGCCCTTACTTGGATCCATGAGTTTTTAATTGCATCTTTCTCCCCTTGTCCTGTTCATAGAGGGGGAGTAACAGAGCAGCTTGGTGGACACTTGGCAGTCAGCCAAGAATGACAGACAAGAATACTGCACCGTGCCAAAAAAAATCACTATTAAGAACCTACAGAACTGAAGAAATTCTGATTTACTGTGAAAACATTGGAATAGGCTCTCATTATTTAGAAAGATCTTTGACAAAACTCCAATTGACAGGTGTCCGCTTTCACCATCAGCTACACAGTAGATAACAACAAAATAATATTTGATAGGAACTATGACCAAAGTGGATGCAATGTTGTGTATCATTCCAAGGGAGAGTATCTAGACAGATGGACAATTGTGCATGAGTGAAATGGACTGACAACATGAAATTGTGGAGAGAAACATAAAAATAAAATAGATAAAATTCTGAAGACTTAAAATACTGTTCCTAAGGAAAAATTTATTTTACTATTTTACTATTTACAAAGCATAATGTCTGAAAACTAAACATTAGAATTGTGAAGTTTAAAGAAATCAAAAGGCAAAGGTGCATCTCCTGTATCTCATCAACTGAATCAGAACTCACTTTCACCAATGTACTACAAGACACGAATCTTGAAAATTTATTTTAGAACTAAGGCCCTCAAATGTGCATGTTGTCCACGTTCTTTTGCTATATGCACAGGAGAGGCAACAAGGACTAACTGTCTGTAATAACAGAACGAAAAGATCAGGCCCTAGAGTAGTTAGCCATAAATTGGTGCACACAAAGATAGAACAAGAATGAGCCTTTTAAATTCCACCTTACTTTGAAAATTCATCTTTTAATAATGAGACAAATAATCTTGTACTTTTCATCTCAACTTTATTAGCAACTATTATCATCTAAATTCTAGTTTATTTCACCAGTGCAAGCCCAGGTAAGTGTTTTCAGACAATTGCAGTTTACACACACAGTTTTTACAATATATACAACCTATACAAACATTACAAAAATAAATCATCAAAATCCATGACAAAGTGCACTTATATGCTATGTAACTTCCATAGCTCATATACCAAATAAATAATGGAAGCAAGCTAATGTATAATGTGACATTGCCTTGACTCTGCCTTAAAAGAATAATGAACATTCCAGTTCATTTTTCTGTTACACAAGCACATTAACATTGCATTTATAATCTAGCTTCTACATAGAAATCTTTATTACCATACTTCTGCTACATAATGTACATCCTAGGATATATAGCTTACGGTTATTATTTTTAATTGCTCTGTTCAAGTACAATACACCCACAAGACTTCCCAGTATCTACTAGTTACAGAAATAGAGCCCAGTTCCCAGGCAGGTCAGCTTTCATTTCCTCTCACTCTTGAACTTTCAAGACTAAAAGCCTTATGTTCTATAAAGAAGACGGTGAAATGCATGATGCAATTGTAGTTAAACTACTTTTTACTTTAAGACATCCAAATGTCCTACAGTTGCATAACAATATTAAGTGTGCAAATACCCCAAACATTCCAGAACTCACTTAAAGAGAACGTCTTGTTTCTTCACCAGAAGCTTATTTGGAGGAAAGGTAGTTTTCCAACAGAGCAAATGGAAATTTTTTTTCTTCAACATAAGTCTTTCTGCAGTGGACATCTAACAGTGCTTATTCACATCAATATTTGGTGAAGAAGAGTGACATTAATAACCATGATCAATAACATAATCAAAAATTTATAGAAGAGGGGAAAACTATACATTAGATGAGAAAATGCCTGTAGGTTGCAGGAACAATATAGGGAGGGTGTGAAGGAAGGAAGGAGAGTGAAGCTGCTGCTAGTGGCTTTGAGGGACATAAAAAAAAATTACAAAAAAAATTATTTTAAAATAAATCCACGTTATAGTAATAAGGAAAAATCAATAAAAATATGAACAAATACTTCAACAGAAAGCATCCCTAGGTATTGTGGACTATAAAAGTTCCCCTGGCAGGATGCAACACATTAGTAAGAGGAACTGTGAGTTTCAAGTCACAGGGTTTAGTACAGGAGGCAGAATATAAAGGGAGGCATTCTGCTTCTTTTCAGTTGTGTTTGATGCCAAGCGCCACGAGAAAGTCCACTGTCAGTCTCTACATTTGTAGTCGATGCAGTGCAGGATGGTTTCCAGACAGTGCTTGTGGGTTTCATCTTACTCACAAAAATAGTGTGTGTTTGGGGAACAAAAAGAAAGTGCTGTGGAGACTCATGTTTGATCATGAAGAAGCTGATGTGGATTACATAGAAGAGAACAGAACAACTGATGCTGAAAATGCCACATTGTGCATAGTTAAGACAGATTCTTATTTTTCCTGGTGAAGAGAAGTGAAGAGACTCTTCAATGAATTTGTATGTATGAATTACTTTATCTTCCTATTTAAGTCATTTAAATTGGCTTAAACCTTTAGTCCTGTGGGTTTTCCATGTCCTAAAACCTGTATATCACTATTACATCAAAATGAAGTCTGTGACAAAATTTCTGCTGGTTAGTATAGAAAGTGAACATTATGTGAGATTTTTCACTTCTCTAAGAACCCCAGATTCAATTTCAGTGACCAATTTAATGCTTCAGACCTGAAGAAAAAGCAGTAATTCACCCAGAATTGATGAAACCACAAAATGAATGAGCATATCAGCTAGAGGCATCTCTCATTAGGTGGAAGTTAATGAAGCCAAGATCCTACCTTCAGTATTAGACTATGTTCATAATACATGACCTGCAGTTTGCCAAGTGCCAAGGGAAAAATTGAAAGACGAGAGAGACAAAAATAACATTTTCTAAGATCCCTGCTTAGGAAATAGAGAACTTAAAATTGCTTTTCTAAGAATTTGATTTCCAAGGTATTTTTTGCCTTTTTGCTATTCACCTCACTGAGGAAGGCTTGTTAACTTCCAATACTAATAATATATTAATGTTTTACTTAAAGGCAGCTGCCTGCTTTATGCATTAGACTAGCACAGTGATCCAAAATAATTTCTGCAATGCATTAAATTACTTCAGTAGTTTTATAGTAACTCTTCTTGATATGTTAGTCATTCCCAAGAACATAATTTAGATAAAAACCACTGCATTAAATACAGAGATAGTACCAGGATCCAGGGGGAAGAAAGAAGACATTTTGTTAGACAAATATTGAACAAAGACCAATGCAAAATCACACTCACTGATATTCACATAGTGCTATTGGGGGGTTTTTTCTCTGTCCCTGAAACAATAAATCTTAGATACATTTCTGCACAGAGGCAAATACTGAAGGGGGCAATGGAGAGCATTCATTTTCTGCCTTCATGAGCTGGTGAGAATCACTAGAAATGAGTCTGAATTTCCTCGGGTACAAGGGTTAACATAACCAACATCACTTCCACCCTGTTGTAGTGAAAAGAGGGGCTGATGCAACCACTTCCTATGGCTGCTTACCATCAGTGGGACTGTTGAGGAGACCTACTTTTATTAGTGTTTGGCAAACACGACCACAGAAAACATGTATGGGAGAGACCCTTGAGTAAATTTAGATGAAGACATGGTTCATTTTCCAGCCTTGAGCTAGACCTTGTACGAGCAAGGGCAGCATTCTGGCAACCTCATAATATGGTAGATAACATTTGCTAGACTACAGTTTAATACTTCAGCAACAGAATTCCCAAGTCACTCTTAGGTGATTGAAGTTTCTTTGAATCTCGACCATGAACAGTTCCTCGTAATCAGTAATATTTAGCTTTGTAAAAATGGAAGTGCTTACAACTATATGAACATATTTGGAAATGGTGATTATATATGTAAATATCTGTCAACACCTAATGAAATGGAGATTTTTGCTTTTCCACATGACTGGCAAACAGCACTAGCCACTTGGCAGGGCACATGCTTAATTCAAAATATGCCTACAAAATCCAAACACAAGTATGCAATAAAAATAAATTCAGTAATATTCCCAGTTACAAAGTTACCCACTTAAAACAGATAATAATTTTAGAGCCAAACTGAGATTTTTCTAATATACTCACTATACAGGCAACATCACCACCCTGCCTTTTACTATATTTTATAAGAATATGAATAATTTTGCCTATACACACATATAGAGATAATGCATGTTGATATATATAATCACACACACTAATGCACATGCATGTGTTTTAAATATGTTTGTCATACTTTGACTTTTATGGCATCTATAAGCCTAAAATACACGTTCCTCTATTGTAATGCAATTCGGAAAGTTAAAAGTGCTTCTTGAATTAGATCTGATAAATTTGAATGCACCTAGTTTTTCTTATTGTCAACAACAGTTACATTATTCAATGCTTTTGACTGTTATACAATTATATCTCAAACCAGACAGATTTGGTGCTTTGGATTTTAGATTTGATATAAAGACATTTAGATTAAAATAATTTAACAACAGGTCAGTAGGTGTTCCTTTAAATCAGTAACTGCCTAATTACACATCTGCCTAGAATTCCTGCATTACTTTTTGCAGACACATTTTGACTTTACTCTTCTTTTGACCAGTGACCCACAGCCAGGATGGATCTGAACCCTACACTCTTTAAAACAAAACCAGCAATTAAGATAAATCTCCTTTCTAACAATAGCTAATCACTACACCACGTTCATATCATTCACACATGCCACAGCTAAAACTAACTTCACATTACACTGTCCCGGATGGCCATGTCAAGGTAACTTCATCTCCATGCCATCACATGGCACCACAGTAATATGGAGACCTGGCTGTGCACCGCTGAAAGCCTAACTTGGCCTGTTTGAAAACCCAGATTTTAGAACTGTCAGTATTTTATCAGGGTGATCCAGAAGGAAGCAAGAACTTCTAGGGCACAAGGAAGTCTACAACAAGCCCGAGGCATTCTCCAGGCTGAATTAACAGAGTGATGCATGAAGCTCTGCAGAGAACAAGGCTGCAAAGATCACTTTTATATACTCCTGGCAAAAGAGAAAGGCCTCCAGATCTGCCTCCTTTTCTGCAGGGAGTTATGTAACAGTCATTAATTCACGAGGTAAGTAATACTTGTTTGAGAAAAAGAAATGAGAAGCATTTCAAGACTAAAAAAGGAAGGACCGTCTGAAGATTAGCATCATATTAAAGAATACTCTTCGTTGCCTTCAAACATTAACCTTAAGGTAGACAAGGTAGGGTTTGATTTCCTTCTTGTATGTACTGTTGTAAAGAATACTGTTGACTAGGTAATACAACTTTTTCCTGATTCCCTGTGGGGTTTTACATCACATGTGTAACTCCCTCCAGTTGCAGGTACACCAATTTTGCATCAGCATTTAACAGGTAATTCTTCATATGCAAAACTTACAAGTACTTAACAGTAAACAGCAATCACTGGTGTAACTGCAACATTGTAATATTTTGGCATCTTCAGCCAGCACTCTTAATTTTCAGGAGATGAGCAGATTTGCCAGTATTAACACATTTACCTTAATTTTAGACAATGTTTTCTCAGAGAAGATGCTTCACTACTGACTTTCTGAACATTAAGAAGGTAAAAATAGAAGACTTTAGATAGATAATTAGACCAATAAGTAGTCCTTCCTCTCTTCCTTGTGCTACATTGATCCTTACGAGTTGAAATTAAAACATGATGCTTATAGTATCAATGTTCACATAAAGAGATTCCTGGTTAGTAGGCAGGCCATTCTTGCACTGCTTTGGGCCTAGGTTTCAGAATAAAAACTAAACTATGTGCACTACTGCAACTTTTTTACTTTATATTACTCATACATCATGAGAGTGTCTCAGAATAACTCAATACTGATTTCTTCCCATAAAACTATTTTAATCAAATAACAAGTCCATAGAGTATTTAGAAAAACTAAGTAAGCAGGGAGATTTAAAAGACAAAACAAGAGGAAAGGTAAATTGGGAGGTCTGAGGCAGACAGCATGAATTTATGGACAGCTGCTGAGAATACAGATCTGTATGTTACATAAAGCCAGCAAGAAGATAGCACCTCCTCTTGGATAGTGAATATAACCACCACTGAACTACATTTGCCCTTTCAGAATCCAAATTTTAGACTCCTAAACTGCAGGAGAGTCCTAAATTGCAATCAAGAAAACAACTTGCACTGAAAGCTTCTTTAACATGAAAACCCTATATATTAGTTTGGAATTTTTCTTCTTCGAAAGGTTTGTTGGCACTTTTTATATATGCTATTTGATACCACACTTTCACTTAAAATATAAACCATTTTTGTGCTTTTAGTAAATTTCACAAGATGAAAACTGAAAGTATAAAATAAGACACAGTTTCAGGACTTCCTGACAAGCAACACTAAAGCCATGATTTCTTCATTTTCCCATACTGCAAATGGTGTAGGCAAAGCAAAAGACATCTAAGCTATTATTATGTCACACTGAATTACAGAAAAGGGCAGTTTGGCAAGCTGAACATAAAATGCATCCTTCATTTTACCAAACAAACCTTATTCAGTGAAGAAAATGTGATATTCTAGCATAACACTAAAACTGAATGAAAATAATACTTATTTTTCAGGATCAAGAACAAAACGCCATCACAGAAACAGCATCTTCTAATTTATAGTAATTTCTACCCAGAGCATCCAGATGGAGGACAAAAAAGCTTTTCTATACACATACACAGGGAAATGTTGTTGCCAAATGCTTCCAATTTAACTTGATTTATGTGAAAACACTCTATTGCCTTCCAGGATCTGCTATTCTGAAACACTAAAAAAATAAATTGTTCAGGATATCTATCTTGCCTACATGGATAGTAGGAGCTGTGAGTTAGATTTACTTTCTAGGAATGAAAGGAAAAAAAAAAAACAAGCAGCAAAACTACTTTGCACATTTACATGAATTAAGGCAAAATCAATGGTCAGCGTCACTCCAGGAAAGGTTACGGCTCAGATTGTTTATTCTTCTCAGGTACCTCCCAGATAATGGGAAAGAGAAGGGAAAGAAGGAGGAAATTAGAAAGGAAGATTGTTGGTGCTCCGCACTTGTTTCTTTATTAATAAAATAGAATACAAACTAGGACAGCTGATTTCTTGTAATACTTTAATTGCTGTGAAAAATCATTGTCAAAAACCGGTTATCCTTTCCCTGTTGACTATGGAATAGGAGTGAGCGACAGAACATACGTCCTGTGGGTATGTACATGTGTGTACACACAGAAGGTACATTGTGGAGTCACACTGCCTAACAGCCCATTTGTGTGACAATCTAGTTTTCCTTTCCAGGTGGGAAGTACAGCATTCTGAAAAAAGAGAATTTTGTCAGAAAATGTTCCAGTCTTCAAATAACACATCAGTATATTGTTAAGTTGTATGTCTGATGCTTCCTTGCCCATCTGCAGTACCTGGGGGAGGGAAGGATGCTCTGGCTCCCTCTGGGTGTTACCAGGACTCAGAAATCCATTCATGCTCACAGTGAGCAGCTGGGAGACTACACACTTTTGCAGAATGCCAGCTGGTTGGTTTAAAACCACTAACTCATCTTAAGAAAACCAAGGAAGAAAGACACGAGCTTCAGATGGGACAGAGGATGAGACAAGCCAGTTTACTTCTTCAATAGCTTGCGTTTTGTTCTGATTTATCAGTTAAAACTTTTGGCCTGGTTTCTGGCCTTCACCCAACCTAGAGGCACATAAGTTATTTTAGACATAAAATTACTTTGCACTGCAGGCAATTAATGAAGCCAAGAGGCCACCAGAGAGCTGCACATGATGAATGTAATTGCTACTAGGAAATCCTGGAGGGTTTTTGACCTTGTTGCTGGACTTTTTTTTTAATTTCTTTGGGAATACCCTGAAAAGATCACACAGCTGGGACAACACTGTTGCCTCAGAAGGAAATTATGAGGTAATTTATTCATTAAAGAAATGATAGTTTCAGAAGCTAAAGAGTTTATGAACAAGAATGTTAAAAAGACCTTAGTACCAATACATAGGAAATTATTTATAGTAGTCAGTTCAACTTAAAATCTAACAGGCTTAATGTTTTGCAGAAAACCAAACAAGTCTCAGAAATGAAGAAACAACCGCATTCTGCAGAAACACAGACCAACGTGAGTTGGGGAACATCTGATGCCTTACAAGCAACACTGTTCAATGCAGATCAAAATAATGGATGATAATCCAATGGGTTTGTATGATTATCCTTCATGTTTTTTTCCAGAATTGAAAAGGGAAGTTCCTTAAGTCAATACAGCATTGAAAACATTAGGAAAGATCTACCAATCTACAAGCTACAATACAATCTAATCCAAGTTTAAAACACGCTCCGTTGCATTCAAACAAGCTGCAGCCACTGCAGTGCAGGTATTTCCTACACCTGGCTCCTTTCCTCTTCAGTGTTGATAGTTCCTTTATACAGGTTGGTATATTTTAGGTGTGTAGAGAGCTGCTCCAAGGAGGTTATGTCTCCTATGCAGAAAGGAGGATTAACTGGCTAAGAGCAGTGCTCCACTTGCATACAGAGAAACTGATAAAAACAACTGTTATACAAATAAAATAAAAAAAAGCATCAAAGTTATTAACAGAAAATGTAATAAGAACACTCCTTGGGAATGCTTTCAGCTACACTAGAGTTTGTCACCAGATACAGTGATAAATATGTAATCACACATATTATTATGCCCACACTGATGGATAATACTTTACTCCAGTGGCTTATTACATGGAAGATATTTCAACATCTTCTTGCAGAGCCTCAATAAAAGGGGCATCAAACGGAAGGTTTAATTTTTCATCATTGAACGAACACTCTGATTCCCACAGGAGTGCTCTCTGCAAAGGCAGGTGGATTGTGCCATCAGAGAAACGCAGCAGACCTATGCCTTGTAATGAAATCAAACAGCTCACTAAATCTAATACACACTCTAGCTGAAATCTGAGCTTCAAAAGCAACAGCCCATAACTTCAGAAATTAAACACAGCAGAAAAGCACTGATGGTGCTCTTAGATGTACTATTTTAGTGTCATCCTTGCCTCAGACAAAAAGCTTCTTCTGAAAGATAGAGCAAAGCTGTGTGGGCTTGATACTGCCATTAACTCAAGCAGTAGCATTATTTTACTGCATGCTTAACAA
This sequence comes from Serilophus lunatus, assembly GCA_013399895.1. Classification (NCBI taxonomy): domain Eukaryota; kingdom Metazoa; phylum Chordata; class Aves; order Passeriformes; family Eurylaimidae; genus Serilophus; species Serilophus lunatus. The sequence continues at coordinate 161,318 of VXBA01003776.1, forward strand.
TGCCGAAAAATGGAGATTTAGTTTTTCATGCCTAAAAAGGTAAGAAGACTTCTACATGAACTGAATTTGATGGCTTTTGCTTGTGGTTTGGTTGGTTTTGTTTGGTTTGTTTTTCTTTTTTTTTTTTTTTTGCTGGTTGGCTGTTTTTTTAAATGCCTGTTCAAGATCTTTTTCTTAAAAAGACAGGCAACAAGAATGAAAGTAGCATAAAAACAAAAAATTATGTTTTCTTTTTTAATATGGAAAACTGAATTCATACTTCCACATGAGTAGCTCTACCACAGCAAATACATTTAGAGCAAACATTGGTCTCCACAGTACTAAAAAAATGCAAAATTAGAATCACAGAAAGCTTTTAGTAGGAAGCGACCACTAAAGTTACCCAGTCCAATCCTTCTGCAATAAGCAGGTTGATCATCCAACCAACTTGACCTTTAATGTTTCCAAGAATGAGACATCCACCACTTCTCTGGGCAACCTGTTCCAGTGTATCATCATCCAGAAAAAAATTACTTCTGGTAAGCTGCAGTTGTTTTGATGTGTTTGGTTTCTGATTTGAGATTCTGGACCAGCTCAGTTGCCTAAATATGAGTGCCTATGAGATATCCGAAAGTATTTAAGTCATATTTAGGCCAACATATATGGCACAGGACGTGTAGGACACACATGCTCTTCAAGAGCTGGAACTAGAAGCTAGATGAGATTACCACAAGGCATATTAAATGGCACTTAACATTTACGGCCAAGGAACTGAAACAAGTCCTTTCAATATTTAAAAATATTTACTTTATGCCTTATTAGTCTACGTAACTTCAAAGAATGCAGTTCACAATAAGGTAGAAGTCTACAAGAACTTCTGTAGAAAGACTGGATTCTTCCCTAAAATACCCCAAATTGTCACCTCAGGAGGTGCAACTTTTGAAGCTCTCATCACAACTGAAAAACACATGGGAAATTAGGACAGTGTTGACCTTCAAAAGAAACCTCAAGAATGGTTAATCAAAAAGAATGATCCTTACTGAGGTTTATATTACATTATTCATTGTGTCTTTGTCTTCACCCGTTAATTTTTTACTTCTTGCCATGTACAGAATTAAGAAAATACAGCATAAAACCACCTCATCTGGCTCATGCAAGGCCCACACTTCAGAAGCCAGGGGAAGCTCTCTGTAAGAAATTGAAGGTGTCTGAACCCCCATGTGGGTATATAGTCTTGGTTACAGCAAACCATGATAATTCCATGCAAAACTGAGTTCCCGGAGGACCACAGACTGAAAGTGGCACTGGCAGAACAATTCTCACAAATGGATGAACTCAAAATGCTACTGTCACTCCATTCTATATGTTATTTTTTTACTTACAGAAGTCAAACAAGAAGATTTCAAGGCACAGACTACTACTCCTAACACTGTCCTTCACAGTGTTTTAAAGAAATCTCTTTCCATTCTCATATTGTCATTTCCTTCCTGTGTACATACTAGCAAACTGCTCCAGGAAGGATGATTCCTATTCTTTATATTCTGGTATCGATGGATATATCTAATTTTCCATTTTCCACACCTTACCACTCCTATCCAGTGCCTATAACATTCTCCTCGCTCTCACACACACTTGTATTTTCCTCTCCATCCTCTGTGATAAATGGACACTAATGTCTCTCATACTCAAAACCCACATCTAAATGGGAGACTCTTTTCAGTGAGGGAAGCAGCTCGGCTATAAGAAGAGCCTTTACCATTCTTAAACCTACCATTTAAAAATAGCCACTGGAGATTTATTTTTTTTTTAAGGAAAATGTTTGTCTTCCATTTCCTCCCACAATTTTGATTAAGTATCAAAATTAAATATCCTTTCAATGATCTTTCATATTGTCCTACCAGACAGCAGTACACCTTAGCTATTCTCTATCCTCCCTCACTGTACTACTTTATTAATGTGTTCTCAAGGTCTCCTGACCTTTTTCATAATTTCTAATTACCTATAGGCAATATTATAAGGAATGTCCATTAGCATAAATATTATTTTTTGCATGATAAGACACATTTTCGGGCTATCAATCTTTCCCAGGCCGAAAAGTATGTATTTTGCCACCTGTGGGTTTTACCTTATAGCTGTTAAAAACTAGCATTCCATGCAAAGAGGTTAGATTCACTGTATTCTCTTTTTATTCCCAGCTATTTTTATTCCACTACATTTGAATTTAAAGTTGAAGCTTGCTATCATGTGTAATGATTGACAGAAATTTAAAAAAGGATAATTTTCATCTTCCTTATATTCAGCAACAGTGTTTAAAGTTTGGTCTGTCATGCTGTGAAACTGGCTTGGCTCTGCAATCTGCAAATGTACTTCTAAATACCAGAAAACGTCTGTGTGAGCATCAGGCAGAAAACAAGTTCACCATTTGAAAAGGCTTGTCATTGAACATACAAGTAGGACATATGTGGTTCACAAACGCAAACCCTCCTTGAAGGAAGAAATGTCTAATTAGTTGTCTGTTCAAGCTCATGTATCCTTCAATATTTAAAGGTAAACCTGAATGTAGAAATGAGAACACTCACAGATGCACTGTAAAACACACATGCATATATATATATATATATATATATAAGTTCAAAGATAAATTAAAAAAAGGACATGTTCCGTGTTCTATGCGTTTGCAAAGCACTAGTAAATGTTGCTTGATTAGAAAATTAAAGCAGGCTTTTAGTACATAGAAATTACACAAAGAGGTCAGAATTTGCTGGTGTGCTCTAAGCTACACAGAAGAATAAACCTCCTCTTCCTCCAACCTTACTTGTCCTGCTCAAGAATTGCTCCAGTCTAGTGACTCCCTTGGTGACTGCCCAGTGGACTGTCCCTTCCTGCCACTGAGATTTTGAAGTTATACATTAAGAGAAGGTGGAGGTTTAGTTTCCCTGACTTGCAGTCAGCACAGAAGAACAGGCACAAGGCAGGAAATAAGATTCCCTCTTTGAAGAGTTGTACTAGTTTCCTCCTCATTCCTGATCTCCCCTTGCCCAAAAGAACAGCAAGGCAGGAAACGAAACATCATTTCTTATTCTGGTTACCTCTGACTAAGAAGAGCAGTTACCAGCTGCTTCTTGTGTTGACACGTGCTGAAAGACTGGTGCTATCCCAATCCATCTCTTGTAGTCTTGCTATAGAGCAAAACCTATTCTACAGGAAAGAATAAGAAAACATCAGATTAAAATCTCCCAGGTTTCTATCATCTTTTTCCCAATGAAAAACTAAGATCGCTGGTAACAGTTGTTAGAAGTTTTGAAAACAGAAAGAAGGAGCAGCTCAGCAGAATAAATCAAGTTCTTGCCATTTCACATATGGTTTCTAAAACAACTGCTTCTGCTCCCTGAAGGCATTTAACAGCGGACATAGTTTTAACAGCTGCTAAGCATATAAAATTGTCTACTTAAAAATGCCTCTTGGAACTTTTACACACAACTCATTCATCTTCCACGCAAACATATTTTGTTTAAAAAAAAACCCTAAAAATCTATTCCCACCAAGAAAAAGCTCAGAGATAATCTCAGGTAACTCGAGAAGCCTTTTGTTCTCTGCATGGCATAAATCTTTATTCCTTTTTTCCAAACATTTTCTTTCTAGGTCTATCACTTCTGATGATCAGCATCTGATTAAGACACCTTACTTAAACAGTATACAAAGACAAATAAGCAACGGCACATTTTTCAGGTAGTACTAAAATTCCTGAAGATTTGGCCTAAAGATATGACTAATTTGAAATTATATATTAATCCAGAATATATACACCAGCTTTTATCCTGCTTTTACTGGAAGTTAATACAAAAAGTGTTCTATATATATGCATGCACTTCAAAATCAGTTCCATCCATTAACATTTATGTAACAAAAGTATGTGAATACTTCAGCAATAGGGTTAGCAAAATCTAAATCCCAGAAATATTTTACAGAATGTAGTATTATTAGGAACACAAGCACATATGTGTCCTAAACAGAGATCTGTATGACCTTAGTGATTGATGTCTCCATCTTAACAATGAAGGTGAAAACACAAAAAAGATTGACTCCTAGGGGAAGCAAAGAGAGGAAAAAAAGCTTAAAACACAGGTGGCGAATGTGGATTAAGAACAGCATCATTCATATTCTCTAACAGTAGGTGTAATGAGCTTTTTGTCCAAGCCCTATCTGTAATGCAACAGTGTACTGGAGGCAGAGGTGAGACCATCATGAAGATATTTGCAAACATCTAAATTCTGAAATTGGCTTGGCTTTGAAAGTCATAAGATTACATCAAAGCATGACAATACTTATTCTAGTTATAGGTAAAGATTATTTTTGTAAACAAAATTAGCCTGCACTAACTTGTACTGTACTTCTGTCCTACAATCAATCAAATGACAACAGCAACAACAAAGCTTTTTAATTTCAACAGCCAAGGAACTTTTCCTGGTCTAGTCAAAGACAAAACAACTGCAATAGGCAGACTTTAAAAATAAAACTGATGACTGCACTATTCTCTATTAGTATGCAAAAGAACAGAATTATAAAGGCAGCACTGATCAGAATACATCTGTGCTGCACAGAGACACAGAAGCTTCCCTGTGCCCACGGAGGCCTCACATGTGAAAAAAAAAGCCCTGTCAAGCTGTCGAGATCCCTGGCTCTCAAAAATCAAAATACATCTTCAGTGCTTTAAAAAAAGAAAAAAAATACTTTGGAGGAGGGAAGAAAGTGTTTAGCAAGAGAACAGCTAAATCATAAAAATATCCTAAGTTAGAAGGAACCCACAAGGGTCATCAAAGTCCAACTCCTGGCCCTGCACAGGACAGCCTCAAGAATTACACCATGTGCCTCAAAGTATCATCCAAACGCTTCTTGAACTCTGTCAGGCCTGGTGCTGTGACCACTTCCCTGGGGAGTCTGTTCCAGTGCCCAGTCACCTTCTGGGTGAAGAATCTTTTCCCAATATCCAACCTAAACCTTCCCTGACACAACTTCAGGCCATTCCCCCGGGTCCTGTTGATGCCTTGGGGTTTTTCACATATTTCTGGGATTTTAGCTTAACAATGTAGTTTCCCTCATAAGCTTACTTGTTAGGCTTTTCCCATGATTTGTGAAGCTATGTTTAACATTCCTTCTGAGACCAAGAGGGTAACAAGACAAAACAGAGGGCCCAGAGAACCTGCAGAAGGCTCCCAGGGGTTGGCAGAGGCGAGAAAAAATGCTGGTTGGATGACACGGGGTGTGGAAGGATTGATGAATGCTATAAATGTGGGGTGATAAGGGCTGTTGGTGCGCGTTTTGCAATCTGGAAGCTTCCACTAAAGAATCTGCACTTTTACCTCTTCTAACATTGTTTGGAAGTTTTTTCTTCCTCTGGTTTTAGGCATCATTGTCACTCAGGTCACTAGAGAGAACAAATCAGTGTCAGCCCCTCCTCGTCTCCTCAAAAGAAAGCCATAGACCACTATGATTTTTCCTCTCAGTCTCCTTCCTCCAGGCTGAACAAGCCAAGCGACCTCAGCTGCAACTTGTATGGCTTCCCCCTAGACCCTAAACGTACCTGAAAATTCATACAGCAATTTTCTTCATTTTACTGCAACAGAAGTTAAAGTAGCACAATCACCAGTGCAAGCTCACTATTCAATGGGGTTGTTTAGCCTGGAGAAGGGAAGGCTCAGGAGAGACCTTATCACCCCCTGCAAATGCCTGAAAGGAGGTTGTAGCCTGGTGGGGGATTGGTCTCTTCTCCCAGGCAACCAGCAGTAGGACAAGAGGATGCTTGTCAAATACTGTGCTGCACCAGGAAAGGTTTAGACATTTGGAAGAAGTTCTTTATGGAGAAAGTGACTGGGCATTGGAATGGGTTGCCCAGCGAGGTGGTGGAGTCACTGTCCCTGGAAGTACCTAAGAAGAGACTGGATGTGTCACTGAATGCTATGGTCTAGTTGACAGGTCAAAGGTGTATTAGGTCACAGGCAGTATTAGGTCAAAGGTTGGACTTGATCTCAGAATTTTTTACCAACTTAGCTGATTCTGTGAGTCCATAAAGAAATCAGAAAAATGCACAAAGATTGTGTTTGAATTTCCCTAAAAAATTAGCCCAGTTTTCATTAATGTCATTATTTAATTTCAGCTGTATTTCAGTAATCATGGGTGTGAAACTAAACACTGCCTTGGCACAAGCAGCCTCTTTGCTGGTATCCAGCAGTACACAATGCCCTCTCCTCCAACTGCCAATATTACAAGCAATCAATGCATTCTGCTGGGCAGAAACCTCTCTAAATAAAGCTCTGCCTTAAAACCTAATATAGGAATAAAAAAGCCACACGTCCTGTCTTAAGTTAAGTCTCATAATCTCACTGCCAGCACCTTCCTAACTCAGAATATGTTATGTAATTATGAACACATCACTCATTTTGTCCTTATTCACTCCTTCTAAGATTTTTTTCATTCAAAAGCAGGTGAGTCAACTTGTCACTTTATTAGTGATGAACAAGAAGGGCCCAAATAACGTCATGGGCCAAAGCCATGAGAATTTCGTCGGACAATATATGAATATTTCGCATCGCTGCTCCAAAAACTGCCTGGAATAATGGCTACCCCAAACGTCAGTCCTCTTATTTTCTTATGGTTGTAGCTCATAATCTTACAACCAAAGGCAGTATTTAAAAATAAACAAAACAAACAAACAAACAAAACTCTAAGAAAGCTAAAAAGTTCAGCTGCTAGATCTTATTTCTGGAGCTCATGTAAAACGCTTGCTAAAGTTTACACACACAAACCACAGAAGACCAGTAAGACAGATGACAAGAAGATCCCGAAACAAGAAATAAAGCATATTTGTTCTTAGAAACAAGGGAGAAAGTGTTAATCTTAGTGAAATAGGATTCTTGCAGTATTGGCAAAGCTACTGTCAGGAAAAATTACTTGCTTCAGCAAATACCAAATACAGAAGCAGGCCTGTCAGGGTGCCAGACTAGCTCAAACAACCCCCCTTCCAGCAAAGCATTTCTACATTTAGTTCATATTTCACCGCTTTTCTCCTTTTTCTTATTTTTGCATCTGTGCTTCATTCCCTCTCCTTTGTGCAGCTATATTCCAGATCACAGCAGGAATTTGGATTTCAACATTAAAACCAAAATGGAATAAATGAAGAGGTTTTTTTGGTGTAACTTGCACAGAATGCCTTTCTGAATGACACACATGAGTAAAGCTATCACCCCTGACCCTTCATTTCCCAAAAAGAAGATCTGAATGAAAGTGTATATATAGCTATGCAAATTGTGGTTATTTGGACACAGCTCCAGAAGAACATGTATTTTCAGCTCCCAGCATGTCAAAAAAGTTCATTTCTATCTGAATTCCACAGAAAACTGAATAAAGTTCTATGTTTTAACCATGGAACAGACAAAATTAAATGAAATCTTAAAAAAAAATTCATTACAAGAATAATATGTTCTTGAAGACTCACTATACATCTATTTATACACTGATTCTTCTATATGAACAAATGTGAACAATGCAAGCGAGCACTGGCTTTGAATCTATCACCACACTGCATGCTCTTCCAGTTCTGAAGGAAATATATTCCATAAGACACTGTATCAAACTACCAAAAATCCCATTTTTTTTCCACAAGACCTCATTGCATTTCACCTATCTGTCCGCAGTTCTGAAAATCACTTATAAACAAGAGATTGATTAGTAATCAATTGATCATAATTAAACACTACGGAGAACCCGGTATTATCAAAGGACAATATTACAGCACTGAAGTTCACTCAAAACTCATCTTTTTGTATAAATAAATACCGTCAAGATATTTAGAAATGTTCTCTTAGATCCTCTGTGGTATTCAGATGGAAATATATGGGGGAAAGAAACTGAGTAACACCAGAATAAAGAAAAAAAGATTCTGTACTAATTCTAACACTAGTATACTATTTTATACCAATTCTTAGTAATCCTAGCCAATTAATTTGCACATAATGCAAGTCCTAAAGTGACTACAATATGAGAAAACAATTCATCCAAATAATACCATATAATCAAGTTTTTGTAAAAGCTGGAATATAAATAGTAAACAATTATATTTTGAGCCAATAAATTGCCCTAATAAATTGCTCAAGAAGCCGACAAAATGTGCCATAAACATAAGACAAACAGAAAGATGCTTAAGTTGTAGGCAAAAAAAAAATCAATTATCTGGGTATATAAACAAACCAATAGTCAAATATTGTATTGTATGAGTAAACTACAGCATATGGTAAAATATGGCCTGCAGAACTGCTAGAAAAAATATACTGACGAGTCTTGTATCGTGAAAACATAATGGCATGTTAATAATTAAGACAGACACAATTAAGAAAGAGCTAAACCACAAAAGTCAAAAGAAATACATTAATAATTCATATTCATTAGAAAAATCAGTTATGAAAGACCAGCTCAATTAGAATGATGTAGGTTAGGAAAGCTCAGCATCTAAACTACAGTCTAAGATTAAAAGTGCTTTCTATTTGAAATTATAAAATAAATTTTTAGTATGAGTTCAGTTTTAGCAACAAATTCAATGCAACCATCAGTGTCATTAGCAAGAGACAGTGGCATACTTTAGGTATATCTGTAAGAGCTGTTATGGATGTATTAAAATCTACATGTATCTCCTAAGGAGCCTTTCATGAAAACATATAAATAACTTATAGCTACATACCTACATTTTACACACACACACACACACCATCACAATGAAAAAAGGCATTCAGGTCCACCAGAATGTGAATTATGACAACCACATACAAACAGAAACCATGAGTACGAATCCATTTTGAATGTCACTGCTTATTCATTAAGCCAGTCTAAAGCTCAGTAACATCAAGGTAGAGCTCACCATTGCCTCAATGAGCTTTGAAAGAGATCTTTAAAGAAATAAAGAACTAGACAGCATACACTTATGACAGTTGACTGGTTTTACAAAGACCAGTATAATTAGCACTATTTTTATCCTGGGTTATCTTAAAATTTAATGTTCAGTTCGAGTATTCCAAAAAAAGCTAACTCTCTCTTTGAATGTAAAAGCAGCCTGCATAAATGGAATACAAAAGTTCTTCCTTCCAAATGGGCAAATTAGGAAAGGGGGATTTGCTTACATTTAAAGTGATTATTTCTGTTAAATCTTTTAGCTGTAAAACATGCAGACATAGTAAACTTTTTTCCCATACATGCACCATGTCAGTCTTATTTTGAAAGCCACTGTCACTCCAGAGCACTGTGCATGAGAAACTAAACATCAGACAGACTACGAGTACAAGTTTAAGACACCAACTGATCCAAAGTTGCATCACAAAGCGTAGAGGAGGAAAAAAAAGGGGAATTGGGGACTGGCAGGAAAAAAGCTCATTTTCATAGCAAAAGGACTGATATGAGCACTGCTTGCTTCCTCTGCACTATTGTCAGAAGTTTATTAGCGGCAAAGGTCTTACACAGATGACCAGGGCTGGCACAGTTACATGCTGGAGATTGAAGTATTTAATTCACCATTGGTCTAATTTCATAACATAGTTTAAATGAAACATGAAGAACAATTTTTAGAAGAGATTTTACATGAGGTGGCAAGTAATAGAAACCTGCTCCTCTTTTTTCACAGTGGCAGTTTATAGCTGTGACCTGAGAGTTGTTTTCGTCCCATTGAAATAACAGAAAATTTAAAAACAAAACCTCAAAATCCCTACCACAGTCGTCTGCCCAATAGAAATGGGAAAAACAGTGCCATATAAGATAAATAAAAATCTTAGAATGTAAGTCATCCTTGACTCGTTGTTTATTCTATTTATCTTGATCCTGCTTAAAAGAGGTAAGTCATCAAACCATATCCTTGTTTAGCTGCTTTATGACATGCTCAGTTTATACTGAGGCAACATCAGTTATTTTTGAACATATATTTGTTCCTCTCTAGATTATTTTCACACAGACTTGACAAAAAAGCTATTGATAAAGAGAAGAATCCTCCTCTTTAAACTTGTAAACAAGGATATTTCTTTTACCTGACACCTTTCCAGTATTTTTTATTGAGTCCAGGAGGGAAAACAGAGGACATTTTTAAGTTTCAATTGAAAAAAAAAGAATTCCTAGCCATGACCTAAGATTGCATTTTACAGGAGCTCTTAATCACAAGGATAACGAGTCTCTGTGAAAGAAATTCACCATGGACATGAAAATGTAAGGAGAAAGAAAGATGAAGAGAGTACCATTTTGAGCAGGCACCAAGCTGGATTAAATGCACCTGCGCTATTTCACATCCAGCCAAGGATCTGACCAAAGGTAGAGAATTGCTGTATTTATAATATTAAGGTACATAAAGGAGAGAAATACAGACTGTTGGACATACACAATATTTCTTTAGATACACCACGTGTTCATGAAAAATGCATGTGCATGCACCTACCAATTGGCTCTGGACAATTACCAAACCAGATGTAGAATATGTCCCTGATGTGCAGTTTCTAAATCCTTTACCAAAAAGTATTTCTTTTTCTGTCATAGATATTCATTTAAACAAATCACTTCATCTTCATGAATTCAAGTGGAGCCAGACTGCACAAAATTGGCAAAAAAATATTATTTTTATCAAAATCATAGAACAATCCAACTCCCCGGCAATGAGCAGAGACATCTTCTACTAGATCAGGTTGCTCAGTTATAAGCATGCTATATCAGCTTTTTTCATATCTTTTCTTTCTTCCACTAGAAAATCGATCAGCACTGTTCTGATAACCTGAGCTACGAAGTAATGGAATGCACCGTGCAGAGAAAACATTAAACAAAACTGTAGTACACAGCTACGCCACAACCCAGCTGTGCTGTGAAGGGACAATTTCTCCTGCAACTACACTAGTACTTATTTCAGAAATTCTGGATGATCAAGGGTAAGGAATAATTAAGAGATCAAAGTTGAATTCTGCAAAATCATCTGTATGGTTATATATGAACCCAAATATTGAAAAGCGTAACTACATGCACAGCTGGCACTCCACTACCTGAATACTAGACCTACATTTTTATCTGTTACACTTTATTGTTCTTGTACATCCATTTAGAGCAACAGTCACATACTATCAGTTTTACTGCTTTATCTATAGAACCAGTCATTTTTCATTGTCAGGAAAACTCTGAAACCTTTTATGAGGAAGAAAAAAAAAATTCAATACAGTGAGAATACAGGACCATAAAACTTCAGAAGTTGAGAAATTATTTAGATGATGACAACTTTTTTTGGCTTTAGCCTACTGGACTTGAAGGCAACAGTCCCAGCAATAAACCTCAAATGAAATGCTCTTTGCAAAGTACAAAACTGTATGACGACTTGGTATTTTCATATCTACAACCCCAGTAAATTTGCAGGAAAATCAATTACAGTGCAGCTTAGGTGCTGTGCACTCATCCTCATCCCACTCCAAAACAGATGACTTACCGGGAAATTTGTTAGATCTGGCAGTATTGTTCATTTTCTTATCAGAAACTCTTCCATCTACCCTCTGTCATTTAGCTTAAATTACTCATGAGCTCTAACAACTTAGCATAATCAATTTTTTCTATAGACTTTTGCAGACATTCTGGATTTCTTCCATTGCTTGCTCATAATTTTATAATGCACTTTTTGGTATTTGTAGATTTATCAGAAAACGCAATTGGTGTGATCAGTTCCACTGCCAAGGAGTGCCAGGTGGGATTTAGCTGACTGACCTGCAGCAACTGATCAAAACTCTGGAAGTACTAAATGAGAAAACGGTTTCAGTTCTGTAACTGTTATAATTTTATGGTCTTCAGCCATAGGTTGATCACAGCCAATTGCACAGAAATGCTGATGTAGGGACATTACATATTAATAGGGTTACTATTTTTAATGCCTCTAAGCAAGGTGCTGTTAAGACCTGGCTATTGAGAAGGCTGGGGCAGCATGCTGTGCAAATCCATGCTGACCTGGACACACTGCACTGCCATATGAAAATGTTTCATTTAGGCAACCACAAGAGAAATAAGAAAGAACTCATTGCTTGCCTTCCAAATACATGGAGTAGACACATACATAACACCACCACCTCCGTGTGCAAGAGGACAATGTTTCATGGTGAATTTTGTTTCAGTAAAGCTGCAGTACATAGACATGCAATCTACAAAAATTAAGCCATTAGGTCACCAGAAGAACGAACAAAACAAAAATGGAGAAAAGAAGTTTTCCATTTTCAGTTTTAAAAGTTAAGGGTATTCATTTGAGACTGATAATCTCAAAGTGGGGCTCAGAAACACCGAATATGGCCTTCAAAAACAACTTTGTTGTGAGCATGGATAATGACATGAACTGGTAACCAATTCAGAAGATCTTTTTGCTGAGCTGGGAACCCAGAGCTGTGTGCCCATCCAAGCCTGTAACCTCCCACTCTAAAGTACTCATAGAGCGTTGAGTTGGGGTCAGAAGGGGGTTAGAAAGTCAGGGCCCTGCGGGGACACAGGGCTAGGATAGAGCAAGTTCTGTAAACACTAGATAAGAACATCAGATAAGGGGAACAGAGATGGCAAAAATCAGACATCACAACAGCCTGGAACAACATCTCAAGGTCTCCTGGAAGAGGAGGATGTGCCTCTCTGCGACAGGATGATGGCAGCAACAGCCCAGCCCTCAAAGGGACGGGGCGGTTAAGAGGGTGGGCTTGGAGCGGTGGGGCCAATCCGAGCTGTGTGACGCCTGTCACTCAGAAGGGGGATATAAGCCCGGGACAGTCATGTGATCGGGGAGCGGGTGATTTGGAACAAATGGTACTGCTCCCTGTTGACAGAAAATAAACACGCCTGCGTTTTTTTACATGGCCTGCGTGTAAGGTCATTTTCCGTGCACCTGCGTCAGTAAATGAACATGTTGTCAGGAGCATTTTTTGTAAATTACAAAGATCCTCAAGAGAACAGAAGTCCAGGAAGGCTGGACATTCTTCTACAAGGAAATTTTAATGGCACAGGAACAGGTCAGCCCTACATGCCAAAAGATAAGCAGGCAAGGAAGATCAGCCTGGCTGAACAGAGACCTTTGCCTAGAACCTAAGAAGAACGAAAGGGTTTGAGACCTTTGTAAGAAGGGGCAGGAAACTCAGGAGACTACAAAGGTTTCATGAGACTATACAGGGGGAAAATCAGAAGGGCAGAAGCCTAGCTAGAACTTAATCTGTCTACTGCTGAAAAAGACTACAAAAATTTTTTTTTATTTCTATAAATATATTAACAACTGAAGGAGGGCTAAGGACACTTTCCATTCTTTACTGGAGGTGCAGGGAAATAAAATTACAAAGTATGAAGAAAAGAATGAGGAACCTTAATGCCTTCTTTTCCTCAGTCTCTAATAGTAGTATCAGTTGTCCTCAGGGACAACCCAGACCTCTGAGCTGGAAGACAAGGACAGGAAGCAGAATGAAACACCCATAATCCAAGGGGAAATGGCCAGCAACCTGCTACACCCCTTACACATGCAGAAGTCTATGGGGCCAGAGAGGATCTACCCAAGAGTACTGAGAGAGCTGCCAGAAAAGCTCACCAAGCCGTTTTCAATCAAACCAGCCATCCTGGCTCACTAGGGAGGTCACAGTTGAATGGAGGTTAGAAAATGCGATACCCATCCACAAGAAGGGCTGGAAGGAGGCTCCAGGAAACTCCATGACTTCAGTGATGGGCAAAATTTGAGCTAATGTCTGCCCTATGAAGCTTGCCTACAAATTATGGGGGGGAGAAGGTTTTCTTGTAACTTTAGAACATCTAAATAAGTAAAAACATTGGGTTTGTTTGTTGTTATCAAATACCTTACAATGGATAATGTCAGAGTAAAACATCTTCATTGCTGAAGTTGATGATATCTACTAGCTCCCAATATTCTCCATTACCCTGAGATATACTCCTAGAAAATACACATAAAGTGTAAAAATGAGGTGTTCTGCTGCTGTCTTTGCAAGCAGCTGGGCATGGACATGCCAATGTATATTTTCAAGTGAAAAAGCAATTTAGTGTGATAAATTTAAATCCTGTTACTAAATCTAGTACATTTTTATTATTAGTTATTTAAATTTATGGGTATATGCAACGTCAACACACCATGAAAAGAAGGAATTACCAATTTCCAGCATGAATTACTTGATAAAAGGGACTGTGTTAAATGCAGAGCTGTTGAATAAATCAGAAATGCTACAATGGTTAATTACAAAGTTACTTAAAGGAAGAAAACCTGCAGTATTTTACAGTGTATTAAAATTGCAATCGGTTTCTAGAGTGGCTAACACAATATTAATAAACACAATACACTTCATAGTGGACTTCAGAGAATGCTTTAATGTCTTTTAAAAACATGGTTTAAGGCCAATTCCATATTGCTCTAGCAATAAGACTACGAAATATTGGAAATAACACTCAGCTTTCTCTGAGTACTTTCCATTAGTGGATTGCAAGAGCAGCACAAAAGAAGACTCTATAATTATGCTTATTTTACTGATGAGGTGAAAGATGCATGGGGAGAAGTAATGCAGTCAGTGATACTGACAGACTAATTGCAGACTGAGTGGTCTCACTCTGCCCCCCCAATCTCAGGCAGCTCTCATGGTCAGTCTCACAGCAATTTTAGCCTAATTTTCCACATTTCTCTTTTTTTTTTCAAGTGTAATCTACAGAAACTGTATTGAACACATTAAGTTTTAATGACAGCCACAGAGAGCTGCAATTTCCCTCAGTAAAATAAATGATTAATTAGTAAAACACAGTATGTAATATATGTTCCTATTGCTAATCGTTATAATTAGCTAAAGCCCCATAGTCTGCATGGTGTTTTGCAGAATTCCAACCAAACCATGAGCATGCACTGAATAATTCATGTTCATAATTACACAAACACATAGACAACGTATCTTAATTTTCTAGAACTGAAACCAGTAAGGTCACTTTTGATAGCCCCATAAAAATATCTAAAAGTAGTTTTATGTGGTTGATAAACTATATATTTCCTAAAGAATACAGGGAAAATAGGATCTGTAGAAACGAGCCCAAAAATTTTATTTTTATTAGAGCCTTCAATAAAATTAATCAACAAGCTCAACATCTCAAGTTTGATCAAAAGCCCATTATCACTGACCAAACAGATTCCTTCCCAATACAACTGTATTTTTACACTATGTTTATTTCAGCATAAAGACACTCTCCTGCTAGGCACAAAAGCAAAACAATGTAAGTTTTGCTCATATGTCTCTACCTGAAATGTTCTACCAACGATTTCAGAAAAGGCAAAGCCCTTAAATGTCCTCTCAATTAGCCAGCCTTCAACGTTGCCTAAACTAGCTATAACTCAAACTATAAAAATGTTAATAGATGGAAATAATTTCATTCTCATCTGGAAGAGTACAGGAAAGCCCATATATTGTTTGGTTAAGAGGTATTATATATTCATTATTGTTGATCGCAGTAAATGAGAAAGAATCTATAGTCTAGGTTTCAGAACCTCATTGGCTATGCACAACCAATTAGTTGCTAGAAATGTAATAACATATAGGAATTATCAACAGAATCCGGGAAGAAAAAGTGGCAGAGATTAAGTTGAAGAGCAGTTCAGAGCAGAAAGGCCTGCTTGTAGTCAGACAGCAGAGAATCAATTTCTTAGGAGTGGGCAAACCTACCAATCTGATCCATTCAACTCCCTATTTTCTTGCCTTTTTCTTTTAAATGAGAGGAGACATTACTGACAAAAAGGTCAACACCAAGTAGTCTTTGAGAGCTAAATAACCCCAAACAAAACACAAATAGTTCAATAAACATCAGGAAGCTGGAGAGAAAAGGGAGACCCAGAACTACTTGCAAATCACAGCCAGATTGCATGAGAGCTCATACTTACTTTTAGGCTGAAGTGACTTCTATCAAGCTGCCCGTGCTGCTAACCTCTGGTAATACTTTTTCATGAAATTATGCAGCCCACAAGTCTTGGCTATGCTATTACTGCAGATTTGTCAGTTGGAAATGAACTTCCATGACAAAAAGCTGCTGATATTTTCTGGACTGCTTGGTGGATCCCCAAGTTTCCCCACTTGCAAGGGTCCTCCAGAGTATTTTTGGCTTTTTTCAAGGAGGTTCTCAAAACATTAGGGGACAATCTGCCTTATGAGACTTGCATGGCCAAAACTATAAAGAATTATTAGTAGATATTTGCAGGGTTTTTTCACTGAAAGTGAAATGGTAATTAATTCTATTAATTGAACGATTACTCATTAGCCTTTTGCTAAATAACATTCTCAATCTTGCAAGTTACTGCCATGTCTTCAATTTCCCTTTTCAAGATAAGACTAATAACAGCTAACTCACTGCTTTATGAATCTGCAGCACAGTACAGCATAGGTTGTATGTAGTTTTTCCATTTAAATTCTTTAATTACAAGCAACTACAACAAAAAAGTATATTTTACTAGCTAGTACTACATTTTGGCAGATCATAATTAAATTATTTCTTAGAAGCAGCCTTCAGTGCTTAAGAAGAAGGATTATACTGAGTAACAGGGCTAATATTTTAACTCAATTAGCATGTTATTTTTCAATAGAGGTGTACACTACTGTAATTCCTTCCTCTATGGGTAATATCAGCTATAAACCAGAAATATTGCAGCTTTTTTTTCTAGTAACCTGTGTAATTTTCCCCATGAAGTTTGCATGCTTTGTATATTTTTAAACTAGATGAAAACATGTGACATTATTATTTTTATAAATAAATAACCTTACTTTATACCCTTACAAGCTTAAAATATTTCACTTTTGTACCATATAAACCTACAGAAGACTATGTTTGACTACATCTAAAAATATCTGAGCGTTCCATGATAAGGAAAGAATTTTTCTTTTATGTCTTCTGTTCTGTACTGTTGTGAGTTTGATTTATAATATTGGTTAGGGCAGAAGTGATTTTTGGATGAAGAAATTACATCTAGTTGCAAAGGAAGTAGGGTATCTTCTCCATGGAAACCGTCTGCTAAATATGCTCAGATGATTTATTTATCAGATTTTTCAATATAATATTTCAATTTGATGGGATTATATTTCCCTATAATCTTTCACTAATAATTTAAAAGTGACATAAATGTATAAATGTCTGTATTTCTGAAGATAATCAAGTTGTGTCATTTAAATATATATTTCTAATATATTTCAAGGTCATTTTCTCTTTGGTTGTTCAAACTAGTTACTCACAGTCTTTTGCACCATATTCTGGTTTTGGCTTAATTCTTAATTTTTTTATGTGTTTTAGAGACTGAATATTTTGTTGTTACTGCTCTTGCACTCTCCTGCAGTTATACTATGGATAACACCTACTGCACAGTGGGTGGGTTTGTTAACTATGAAAAGTATGTAAACCTTGAAAATTAATTATTTGTTTCAAGAATTAGTAAATGTATTTATACCAGCAGAACTGCAATATTTCATTACATACAAATAGCTATTTCTCAGACGGGGATACGACGAAGTACACTCCCATACCATTTTACAGCATTCTTCATTTCTTTTCTATTACTGATACTACACAAGCCATTCACTGAAAACTAAAACAGAAATAACGACAGTTTTCAGTGATTGCTGATTTCATTCTGGCCATGTAAGGAGTTGTTCTAGTACACAGCTAAGCCCATGTGAAATACCATCAAGATATTATATCTCAAAGGTGATGATAAACAGGGAGGTAAATTCCAGCACATACATGTATCAGATATATCCAGATGCAGAATTAGAAAAAAGCCCTTTTAACTTCATAAGGCCAAACAAAAAGAAAAGCAAAGGACAGAGACGCACTTCATAACAGACAGAGGAGGAGATGGAAATTATAAGGTACAAAGGAAAAAGTAAGCTGAAGTCTGATTAAGATAAAAAAATAAAATCAAGGAGTTACATAAGGAGGTATTAGTAACTGCACATGAAATTCCAGCAAGTTGCATGAAACACCTTGTTTTTCTTTTGTGGAGATCAACTGGTGCATGTTTTTAAAGATGAAGTACTGTAAAGGTACAACATATTTCCATATAGAAAATAACAGTAGATTATTACATAAGTTTAACGGAACTTGCTAAGTTAAAACTGAAATTCTTGTTCTTTTAGAATTCTAAAAATTCTTCTAAGGAAAAAACTCAGTTTTTTGATCTAAAGCAGTTGGTCTCTCCTGCCCCCTTTTTGGTAAAAGCACAAGAGCAGCTTTACACTCTGGATACCCAGATGGCAGTATCAGTTCAGTTCTGCTATAGTATAAAATTTCTGACCTTCAGCATGTTGAGGCACATCTATTTATACTTCTGCATCAATTCCATTTTTCAAGACATATTAAATGGCACAAAGTACATAAACTTTACTGACCCTTTTTCGCTGCTTAGCTCATTAATGCTGAAAGATATCAATCTAACAAGTAAGTGGGTGATTACCTCTTGAAGAACCCTCTTCATTTTCAGAAGCAATGTCTTCACAGCTGTGCAGTCTTGTAGCATCAGTCTGAAGGGCAAAGATTCAATACCTCCACCTTCTTCCAGACCAGTGAAAGGCCACTCCACAGATGGGCTGCCAGCCAGCTGGCTAACACAAGGGTACCTGGCTTCTCCTTGGTCCACCTCCTTTGACAGCTTCAGAGACAGATTCCTGACAAGAGAAAACAGAAAGATCAACATAAAATATGAAAAAAGAACTTAATAATTTGGGGGTGTTAGTTCCTTTGAGTTTAAAGACGCATTCACTTTTTGAGCCTGCTAGAATGAATGGCCTTCATAATGTACACATAGACCTGTGGTGTTAGCAAGAAAATATGCATTTATAAAGGTACCATATTCTACAAGAATCTCACGCCCCTCAAAAGAAAGTCATTTTCTTAAAATATCTATAAGCAAAACTGCTATGGGCCTATTTTATTTCAGTTCAGCCTTGTGAAAAAATGAATCTGTCATGCACTTTCAAAAGCTAAATCAAATCACATTCTTCCATATGCTTTGACTTAGAACTCAAAAAGAAATACTGCCTTCTGGGATGGCCCAGTGACATAAGATGAACCTGCTATTATATAAAATGGAATTTGAAATTTAATTAATCTGTATTCACTCTGAAGTTTCATTACTACTGAAGCTATATAAGCAGAACATGGAACAAAACAACACGATGTTGTGGTTGAGAATCCATTAAAGACACAGAAAGATACAGAAAATTTTTGATGGCCTTTGCAGGTAATGAAAGACCATTATTTTGCTGAATACATACCAGCTTCCTTTAATATGAGAGGAAGTTATCTACAAGACTTTCCCATGATGAAGAAGTTCAGCAAATACCAACAACATGGTGAGAGGGTTGGAGTGCACAATAAATGAGGAGAGGCTAAGAGAGCCAGCTTTGCTCACTCTTCCAAAGAGGAGAAAGGGATCTCATTGCTGACTTGAGCAGTGTCTCCACTGGGAAGGCGCAGAAATGATGGAGCCAAGCTACTGTGACCAGATACAAGAACTTTATTTATTTACTGACTTATTTTTTACCATGAAGATGAAAAAGGAAGAAACAGAGGCTCAGAGATGCTTGGAAATACTCACACAATACTAGGGCAAGCCCCGAAGTAACCTGCTCTAATTGGATCTGTTTTTGAACAAGAACTTGGAAGACAGACCTGCAGAGGTCCCATTCCACCTGTGTGATTCCATAAGCTAAAGGTCATAGATTCTATCACCCACAATCAGTCAAAAGTTTAATAGGAGAAAAATAATCTAAATAGAGATTGCTTGACATTTTGGTGGAAGAGAATGCAATTAAAAACAGTAAGGATTTTTCTGGCATCAAAGCATTCACAACTTCAGTGCTGCACCTATTTGCTCTCCGACCAGCAGGGGGAAAGGGACAAATCTGAATGGAGAAGAATAAATTTGAGAATGGGGCTTCACTGTGTAATAGGAGTAAACAATTACCAATAAATTATAAATGTAATGCATGATACCCCTGTTCATACTAAATTAATTCAGTACAGTTAAAGATGTTAGCATAAGTGGTCAAGAAAATGTCAATTTTTATTCATTTAATGTATTGTTCCAACTTTCTGTTCCATTTGATTTTTCATACAACACAAATCTCATTCTGACACTATCTGACACTGGAAGGACATGAAATTTTCCTCAGTTAGCTTTGGTTTTGCAGGTTCCACAAACAAAAATAAGATTTCTTAAGATACGCAATTCCCAATGCCATATAAAAAAAATCAGAAACAAGGGAACTAGAACTATCTTTTAAGGATGGTTCATCTTTATATTTTCCAAGCTATGTAATAAACAGTAAAGAGATGATGTTAGATCAAGCAGTGTACCACAGAGATAACATAAATGGACTGATTCTCATAACAGCCAATGGAACCAAAATTTTCTAATCCAAGCTGCTCAAGACTCTCATAAAACAACAAAATTACTCTGTTTTAATTTTTAAGTGCATTGAAACAACTTTGAGTAAAATATTTTGCATCCTTAAAAAAAATAATCTGAGGTGGATGGTAAAGTTGCTTTTGACTGAAGGATATTAGGCCACTGCTGTCTCATAGCCTTTTTTTTAAAGAAGACTTGGGTATAAATCACACAAAGGAAAAGAAACTTATGAAACTGAAGTTTCATAACATAGGCCACTTTTAAGGACTTATGAAAGAAGCCATATTCAAACTATTGGAATCTACACTTGAGTAAGATTTATGTAGCCAGGAAAGCACATTATTTAAATTAAGTAAGATGAAAGAAAAAGTCCTCTTTCTTTCCTGACCAGTGCCTACAGATTAGTCCTTAAAATATGCTGCACATTTACTTTGCAAGTCGCGCTGAAAATTCGTCTTCCTCATGCTCCTCTGCAGGGCAACATCCTGGCACTGAGAAAGGACCAACTTAAGATGTATTGCATCACAGAACGAACCTTATACTACACACTATCCGGGAGAAGAACCTGGTATCACCAGTCATATCCTGCTCCCCAATGACAAGGAAATAAGCACTACGCTTGGAAAAATATGCTCCCCTCTTACATGGAAGAGATACAGTGTTTATGTATAAGCCAGAAATGTACTGGAGATTCAGTAATCCTGAATTTGAAATAAATAAAAATATCTTCAATTATTTCAGTGGGGTTTATGTTGACATCACACCACTGAACATATGAATTTACTATCTTTTTAAATATAGAACTTCGTACTACAGTATGAAAAGCACCACAAGAATGTAATACTGCTCACAGTCATAAGAGTTTAAAATCTAACTCAATTACTACTGTAAAATGGTGACTCAAAAGGTGGTATACTGTGAGCAATCAGATAATATAATCCTTTCTGATAGTTCACAGGTACTTTAACTGATCTGTGACAGAAAACCTCTTCACTGTCAGATACAAATCATTCTACTTGCTGCAGAAAAAAGGTCATACTAAATACATTCCAGAACTGATACGTCATCAAGTTCATTATTAACAATGTCCAGATGGTCTGTTACAGTATTATTACAGTAATCTTCTGCAATTCATCTCAAGGCAGCATTAGAAATTTAGCAGGCGGGAAAAAAAGTTCTTACTGAATTAGAAGTTTTGCTTTATTAGTAAAACACCTCTTAACCTCTGAATTTGGAGAAGGGGCTGGTTCCTTGACCGGTAGTGCAAGAGCTCTTTATACATGGCCAGCCCCCTCCATCTACAAAAGATTCATTTACTGTAATAAAAACATTTCACAGGCAAATGTTATCTGTGACGAAATTCTTAAACTGTTGATAAAAAGCCTCAAAAGGTCTATTTTAATCACTAAAGACAATGTTATTTCCTTTAAATGAGAATCTATTTCCTTTAATTCTATAATATTATCAACATAAAGTATTTCAGAAAAGCAATTTGGTCACATTTAAATATATGGCTCCTGTCTGAGCTCTAAATTTGCCTGACATACACTTAGGCTATGTCAGCTCCTACTCTAATAAAACCATACCTCAAAATGTTCCTGGGCACTGAAAGTCAGTCAGTATCAACACACTTTCGAAATGGCTTGACCCAACCCAAATAGCACTCTTTCAAACGATTCCCTGGCACGGTTTGGTTGTCATTACAGGAAAATTGGATGGGACCACTCCATTTTGGAGGATGTCAGTGGTGCAGATGTGCATTAAAGTACCATCCCACACAGATTTCACCTCAAATCTCTAAGCATGGCTGTGGAGCCATGAAGCTCACGCTCAAATTGTGACACCCAGTCAGACTCCTAAGCAAGGGAAGAGCCAGCCTTTTTCAAAAGGTGCAAGATGAACTGCAGATACAGTGGCAAATCACATCTGAGAAGAGTGGCAGGAAGCTGCTGTTAATTTTCTCCCAGGTATTACAGGCTTCACTTCCCAGATAACAAGTGTTTCTCCTACTTTGTTTGATAAAGATCAGAGTCTGACAGATGGCATGCTTAAAACACTACTCAGTCCTCTAGATCAATGACATGGGGAAACAGGGTTATTCAAATTGCTTAAGTGGTGTGAGCCAAAATCCTGCGGAATATTTACTATACAGCTGCATGTTACATCTAAGGGGACCACAAATGAACACAGAAAAAAGCAGGCTTATTGTTAGTAGACTTACTTTCACCATAAGGTCTGAAAATCCACAGAAAAGATGTTACAGATCTGTAGATGGGGTGAAAACCTGTGCAACTTGATAGCACTATGGACCTGCTGACTCGTTTCTGTTTCATCTGGACATATTCACTGAACATCACGAGTATGTATTTTCTCATTCCTAACTGATACAAAAAAATCAGAAACTACAATATCTGCATGTAGTAAAATGGTAGTGCCATTAAGACAGATTTCTATTTCAAAAGCAATCTTTATTGAAATAGTATGATAGCATTAAAATAATCAGTGACTTCTAGCATTTTAACAGGCTTTATAAATCTCGTGCAAGTACACATTAACTGAGGAAGAGACACAGCTGTGCAGCTCTTTTGAAAGCATCTTCCTAGTAAAAAGGTAGAACAAAACCAGTTTTCTTATGGCCAAAAAATTTGGAAGAATTTTACTAAAAAAAAGTAAAAGAAAAGAAAACGGGAAAAAAAGGAAGATGGACAGNCAAAGATATGGATTTGCAACTTGAGCTTGTTTAAGTTATTCTTTCCTTCTTACTGATCCTCAGATCAATGATTCGAAGAGCTTATGGTAATTAGAACTTCACTTACATAAAGATCCTCAGATTACGTGGACTTTAATCTTCTTAGTTTTCATCAGCAGTGCTCAAGATGTTGCTACAGCAGAATTAGCCTAAACTAATACAATTGGTTCCCCTAAGTCTGCTTTTCTTGATACCAGCTTAACAGGAGTGAACCCATGTCAGGCTGCTGGCATCACGAAGGCTCTGCAAACAGAGCAAAAGACCCCAGACTCTATGGGCAGAGCAGAACATAACTTTCCTTCTTCCCTGAGTCCCTGCTTCAGAAGTTCAGCCCTTAAATCAGAAGAAGCCTTAAATCACTCATTTCCAGTGTTTGAATGCAGAGATATAGAGACATATGTTTCTGTGTATATATTAATAAATAAACTTATCATGTATACATACATATGTATTTTTATAGCTGTGTGTATATAAATACATATACACGTATTTATATACATACAATTACAGATGTCATACACACTCATATAAAAACACATAAATTTTATCTTCAGATAAAATTTATGAAAACTTATACTTCAGAAAAATTAAAAGTTCTTATTTGTCCATTGGCCCATCAGTAACATATGTCCTTTTACATTATAGGAATGTTTTTACTTCCATATAGAGAGTATTCATACAGAGAGTATATCCTGAAATCCTTTTTTATACAATCTAGAGAGCCTTCAATCCACAATTTCTTCTCCCATCCAGAATGCTCTTTTTTTCTCACCAACAATAAATAGATATTTCTCCTTTAGAAAATTCACTAATTACTATTTTGATAAAGGTCCCTCAGTTGGACTATGTAAGACACATAAGTGCAATTGCTTCTGATGTTTAGGGAAAAGTCTTCCTACCTCAAACAATTCCAAAATGCGGTTCTCAAAGTACTCTGTGGCTCTCTTAAAATGATGTACATTACTTGTCCAACCCTACCACCATACCAGACTGAATCTGAATCCCTGAGTGATCTCTTACTAATCTCATCTACTAAGGAAACATGATCAATCACAAAAGGTTTACAATTGAAATATATGGACATATCTCAGAAAAAAAAAGAAAGGCCTCTCACCATATTTAGCAGAACTGAGGCACAGACTTTTAAAAGGATGTTCCTAAATATTCCAGTGGGTGCATAAAGTAATGCACTGCTGGGTGCCTAAATGCTTTGAAGACCTAGTCAAGGAGATTAAGAACTGGCAAACACTTCACTCAGTTCTGAAACTGCAGGCTTTGCAGTACTGAGAAGATAAAAAGGTAATCAGAACATAAACACTTGGCTAATTACCCACGTTAGCATTCTTTGGCATCAAAAGTTATACCTCTCTCTGTCCAACACAATTTCTCAACGTTACTTCTGTTGTAACAGGGAACGCTTCAGAAGTTATAGGGATAATATCAGGATATTAAACATCAGTGTGTCATAAGGTACACATTGTTTGACATTTTAGAACTATGTATCATTTACTGGTAATCTGATGTTACGATTTTTCAAGGTCAGCCTTCTAGAAAAAATGATGTTCAGTATCTGAAATTCTCCACCCACACTCAAGTGTGCACACAAGCTAATGGCCAGTGTGGTTATAAGTTAAGAGATTGTCAGCCTTTTCCATTACAATCACTCTTCTTTCAAAGGTTTATATCAAAGTCATAAAGATATCCTTTGGGCTAGAACCCCGTGATCATGAAACGCACAATCAAATTTAAAAAAAAAGCCCCTCCATCCTTCATCTGCTGGTAAAGCAGATAAGGGCATGTCAAGCGTTTATTTCTTTTCTCTAAATTCTACAGGAATCGAGAGCTCTGTTTATATCCCCTGATCCAACACACAATAACACAGCACTTCAGATTTCTGTCCTTTTCTTCCTTCTGGAATTAGAAAAATTTAAATGTGATAAAGAAAGATAATGTAACACTATAGAGTAATCAGATAATGTTCGAAAAATAGCTACTTGGAAAAGACCTGTGGAGCTTTTTCGCTTTCAAGTACTAACAGTGCAGTAGTAAACAAAGCATTTCAGATAAACCAGGAAAAGTAAATGAGGCTGGCTGGGCATTGAGACTTTGGTAGCTTGAGTATTTTTAAATTTTTATTTCTCCACTCAGAAAAAAAAAATCAGCAGGGGATCATTCTTGAAACTATTTTACAACTACTATACAAAATATAAATTTTAGCTTAATTATGCACACAAGGAAGCAGAACTCACATCTCTGGCTGGGATACAAACAAAGAGTACCTGCCCCTGTCCATTGCAGGGGAGTTGGAACTACATGATTTTAAGGTCCCTTCCAATCCAAGCCACTCTGAGATTCTTTTATTTGGACAAAGGATAAATCCACTCCCAGTCATTGCAATGTTTGTAAATACTACTTACTTATGACTGGACTTTGCCTCAATACAGATTAAAGCTAAAGGCATTTGGTGTTCTCTCCAAATCTTACTCCAAATGCACCCCATGGAAGCGACCAACACGGCTGACCTGGGACCAGAACCATAAAAACTAATTTATTAACAACAGTCATTGAGATGTGCCCAGAAAACTTTATAGCGTTTGGGGGAAAGGAGAAATATAAATCCATTTTGCCACTGTCACCTTCTAGATCAAAAAATTATTTCTCTTCATCTTTGTTCTTGGCTCTAAATGCTTGAGTATTGCCTTTAGAAAACGTGAAAATGGAACATAAAACTTTGGAGTTTTTACAAGATTAAAAAAAAGTTTAAAAAGCTGGAAAATCACAATGAGTATTGGATATGATGACTGCCTTCCAAATAGCATGAGTAGTGCACTCCATTTAGTTACCAAACTCAGTTCCTTTACTTAAAAATAAATTGTCAAATACTTCTTGCTACAGGTATTTTTTACTTTCAAGGCTTTTCAAAATCGTGCTCAAAAATACGTGTATTTTAAATGGGAAGAGAAAAAAAAAAAAAGCAAAGCATTTTCTACGCCCAGTAAGAAGCAATTCAATTGTTGGTCTATCTTCCCACTAAAACCTATACAAGTTTATTGGAAAGATTAAATCCACTAAAGAACACATGGACAGCAAGGCTTGCAAGAAATACTTGCTTAGTGCCAGGCAGAATACACAGACACGGGTTAAGACAGGCAAGATGGACTTCCAATGAGAACAGAAAATAAAGCAGAAAACTAATGTAATTTATAAAGGAGACAAACCACTCACTTCAAGACTTTTCTAACTTCACTTTTAAATCCTTGGGAAGTACCAAGTCATATTATTACTGCATAAACCAAGATATTATCTTTTGATGAGCTATTAAGCATTAAAAACACTTCAGTGAAGCAAGCAAGCAATTAATTTTATCTTGTGTTGGCCAAGAGGTTCATCTGAGATGCGTTAACAGTCATATTTAAAGGTCTAGTTAATATTTACTAAAATACCCCAAAATAACATCAACATTCCACTTACTTTCCTTAAATCCAAAACCCTACTCTCCTTCACCTTGGTTAGCTGATGTAGGGAACTCCTCCTGGATTGGGTCCAGTTACAGAAATGTCTCATTTTCTAACCATACCAGGGCTTGAGACCAGACACAGATATCTAAATAATGACCCTATAAGTTCTCAAGCTATGGCCACACACATTCCTCCATTAGAAAAAATGCATATGGTGTACAAGATTAGATGGCAGATAAATGCCAGCCACTATAAGAAAAAATAAAATGCCAGGCAGCTGAGCAGTTAAGAGTTAAGGGATGCTCTGTACAACAATTAGGTAGTTAAGACTCCATGGGCATTCAGAAAATTCCAAAAAGCAATCCTAAAAGTTAACAGTAACTCTACATTTACATATAGTGAAATACGTAAGTCAGTAATACAATATAATCACCAACATACTCAGTAATTACAAACACAGCTTTTTGAGTGAAGACACCATTCCATACTTCTTAATGGAATCAACACAATGGATTTTTATTTTGGCAAAAATGTATGATTAAAATAAATGTATCCCTTCTTCCTGCCCTCTAACAGTTTTAGAATAAAGAGTAGAAAACACTTATGTCTAAATTCAGGGCGTGTCCACTTACTTTATGTAGCAAATTTGATTAATATGTCAGGAAGAAACTGCAACTTCAACACCCATCCTATTTCATTTTCACATAAAACAGCTGGAACATAACGTTAGCATTAAAAGAGCTTTTACATTAAATTCTCTTTTATGACCAATAAATACAAGCATGTAATGGATGTAGGGACATAATCAATGAGGAAATCCAGAACATGTATCTAACTATAGATCCATTCTTAAAAGACAGCAATCTACTGGGGGAGGTGGGGGGAGGGCATTAGTGGTATTCTTCTATCAGATTTTTAGGAAACATTATGGAAGATCGATCTACATAGAAGTAACAAAACGACATGAGAAATCAAGCACTAGTGATACTTATTTTACTTAACGAATTTGCAGATAAAACTGTCCTGGCACAGCAGTTGCAAATAGTATTTTTTCTTGATGAGTAATGGATGCATTCTATGTATGCCTGTCTATCTACATACTTGTTTACATTATTAAGGAGACTCAGAGAACATCCTCAGTGAAAGGGACCCCACGAGGATCATCAAGTCCAACTCCTGACTCCACACAATGTATCTAGAGAAGCTGTTGAGCTTTTGAGTGTAGTGTTTCAAGAGAGACAGAAATCTTCCTCAGTCCATTCACCAATGTGAAACCTCTTGTTTCATAATTAATATTGCCAAGCAGATTTAGGTAAGAACTAGTAAGTTAAAAAAGCTAAGAAGTTAAATAATATACCCTTTCTGGCCTCCAGTCAAACTTGATCATAAACGAAGTGTATAGAACAGAATAACTGTGTAAAAGCTATTTAGGAACTGTAAGTCTAACATGTGGAGTTAAACCTTTAGCTCTGTGAAGAACACCAGGCACCAACATGAAACAAGCAGCTTACATTCAGGCACACATCATCTTAAAATAAGTCTCTGAGATCTTCACAAGCACAAAGATTTCTCAGGAACCACTCACCTTCCAAAGGCTCAAAACCCCCCCTTCTCCCTGAACAGTGTACAGCTCAGGATAGCAACTAACAGAAAGTACTACTAGCGTAAACAGAGGCCAACAGTAAGAAAAATTGCCAACTTTATACAGGGATGAAAGCTTCTTAGTTATGGGACCATTTGTTTGTTGTTTCCTTGGGAGTGTCCTCTCAAACAACCAGAGAGCTTGTATTCATTCAGAAAGGTTTCACTTACAAGGCAGATGTTGCAATGTCTGCACTTGGAATTTAATTACTGAAATTAAACCCCTCCACTGGCACTCGCTCAATTTTTTAAACAAAGGCATTAGAGACCAAACAAAGAGAAAGCAATAAACTAATTAATGTGTAAATTAACCTAACTGCTTTCTTCTTCCAGGACATAATCAATCACTATGTGCTGCAGCAGAAATGTGCTATTTTATCATATGGTGAACCTAGCCCACCTAGAGGAGATTTCTCTGACTTTGCCAGTATGGTCTTCAATGTTTTTCTTTTTCTATTGCAAATAGCTCACTAAAAATAATCAGAATATTTAGTTTAATTTTGCTAAAGCACTGCAGTAGGGCTTTCACATTGTCCTTTTATAGAAGAAAACACTTCTCCACCCTCCTTTCCCCCATAATGTGGCCTGCTGTGAAAAAGTAATTCCAATGGATTGGCAAACTGAGACCAAAGGCAGATGAAAGAGAGGGGTTTTTTTGGTAAACTATGAAGGAGCAAAGCTCAGAACTCTAAATCATACAGAAATATCTTTAAATATTTACTTGTACCCCAGCACACACAAGGAAGTAGCATGCTAAAACTTCGATACTAGCTCAGCTATTCCTTGCTTACAATATTTTTGTGTTGATACAACTTCACTTGACACGTAAGTGCTTACAAATTGTCCCATCAGACACTTCATTCTCTCCTGTCTCTCTTAACTTTCAGTATTAGATTCCCTGCCTTTTAATGCTGTATTTTTTAGATCATCATATTAAAATTCAATGTTTTTTCAGTTGTTTACTTTCTGGTTGTTATATTCTCTAGTTTGGGGACTCTGCTTGAATTACTTGAATATTTGGAGTTACTATAATTGCTTCTAGTTTGCAGTGTCAGGCATGTGTAAGGCCGAAAATATTAACACCAAGAGCCGTATTGTACAAAATTATGCAAATTTAGAAAAGGTGCATCTCACTGAAAACGTATGGCCCGGGATTTCAAATTAATGTCTCATGTCTGAATCCTTTTACACTGCACATTTTCAATTTTTAGGCAGTAAGTAACAGCATTATTCAGAATACAATTTCTCTTAATTTAACATTACTGTGGTAACTTGTACCATTAATGTGTTACAACTTGCAACAAATATGATAATGAAAAACCACACTTGTAAAAGTTGCTCTAAGGAAGTTATTAAAAATTTAGTATGATTATTAATTTATAATAGAATTTATAGCATTTCTTCTATGAAACATTAAATGTATATTATATAAAAGAGTAATTAACATTTTTAGCTACTAATTCTGCAAACTGTTGGGAGAGCAACCACAATAACTGCTGGAGTTTGTGTTTGAACTGTCCAAAGCTCCTTCTAGACTAAAACTGGACTTGCCAACTCATTTATTTTCAAGGCACTTTAGCAGTATCATTCCAGCTTTTGAGATAAATTCCTTTTTTTAAAATAAAAAGCACAAAATGTCGATTTCTGACCCAGACTGTTGCCAGCCATAGCATGAAATTTTGATCTAAGCAGACTCTACAGATTTTGAAAGCAGAAAAATAAGCATGCAAAAGACATGCCTGTGCACAGACACTGTACAATCTTTGAAGTTGAGTATTGCCTGACTTACACCTCTGATTCTTCTGTGTTGCGAATGTGAGGCCATCCTCCTGCCTTTGCTTTCAGGCACCAGAAATCCATCAGACAGTTGGATTAGCATACCTATTACTGGCCAGACTGTTCTCTAAATCAGACACACAAAAGCTTAGGAAAATGTTCGGGTGTGCATGTATCAACTGGGAAGATGCTACAAAACTACATATTGAGAATTGACAGACAAGAAAAAGAGAGACACAATTAATTGGGAGGCGGTAACAGAACAAGAAATTTGACCACTATGACCAAACTGTTAGGGGATTTTTTTCCCCTTTTTTTTTTTTTTTTTGCCCCATCCAATTTGACTTTGAATGTTTCCCGGGATGGGACACTGATCACCTCCCTGGGCAATCTGTTCCAGCACCTATCCAGCCAAACTGTAAAAAACTTCCTTATATCTAATCTTATGTCTTGTCCCATCACAACATATCCTGTTAAAAAGTCTGTCCCCGTCTTTCTTATAAGGCCCCCTTTAGGTATTAGAATTCTGCTCTAAGGTCTCCCTGGACACTTCTCTTCAGGCTAAACAATTCACCCAGTCTTTCCTAACAGAAGAGGTGCTCCATTCCTCTAGTCATCACTGTGTCCCTCCTCTGGACCTGCATCAATAGGTCCGTGCCCTTCCTGTGCTGGGGACCCTAGAAATGAATGCAGGACTCCACGCAGGGTAACACGAAAGCAGAATAGAGGAGCAGAATCCCTCCATCACCCTGCTGGCCACGCTGCTTTTGATGCTTTCTGGGCAGCAAGTGCACATTGCCCCTCATCTACCAGGGCTGCTCTACCCCTTCATCCCCCGGCCTGTATTGATACCACCTGATCCAGGTGCTGCACCTTGCACTTGGCTTCACATTCCAAAGGGTACAGATAACATGCCTAGGAATAAAAAGGCTTTCTCTGTCTCGGTCTATAAATAGACACGTAATTAGTCCGGAGCGTCTCAGCTTTAGACTAATGTCACCACTTCAATAAAATATACCACAGAATGTACTGTGTTCAGAGGCAGTCTCCGTGGGTCATTTGGGTGGATGGCCTTGCGCAGAGGTGTGAATACTCATCTCCTGAAACCAGGCTTCTGTTTCCAGCATGGGCCAATGCGAATGCTATCTAATCTTCTCTTTTGTGCACACTGAAGAGCACTTGACATTTAAAACCAGATAACACCGGCTGGTAGCAAAGGGTAAGGTTTCTGTTGACACTAAGCCACATAAACACCAATCACTATCTTCGTTCAATTGTCTTTTAAACAAAGTACAGAATGCAAATACTGCGATGTCCAAAGATGTTAAAACTGATTAAAGTCTTCCTCGCTTCTGTGACATGTCTCAAGAGGGACAATCTCATTGCAGTGAATACAGCTAGGGCAACTGGTTGAAAAGGGATAAAGTTCATTTCTTTTGACAGGAGTGATAAATATTATATATTTGACACATGTGCACTGTTTTTCACTGTCTTTGTGAGGAGTTGATAGAGGAAGATGAGTCAGATACCAAATTACTTCTTCAAAAATCTTGATGCCACAAAACCATAGGGAAGCTAGCAGCATTCATTTAAATACACAGTTCTTAAGCCCCAAAAATAACATTTCATGCCTTTCACTCTGCATCTAGCCATTTACCAAGATTTTTACCACCTAACTAAAAAGTTCTTCTACTAGTTATAATAGCAAGTTGACGTAAAGTGTGATCAAGGCTTCACACAGGAAAGAAGGCACTAAAGTCCTATGGCATGCAGAATGTGTATTTTTAGTTATATGAGTAGCCAAGAATTATTCATATTCCTCCAAGGCAATATAGAAGAGTAGGCATATTTGTCCTTGAAATTTTTCATTCAATCTCATTTATTTGTTCTCCTAATACTCCACAGTTTGTGTACCAGCATGTCCCACACTTTAACACCTGGCAGGAACCTCTCTAAATTACTACGGAGATGCTTCCACAAAGGAAGGCGATTATCTCCTTATACACACCCCCAACAAGCCACTACCTTTCTCCTGAAAGGCTTCATGCAGCCAGCACAACAAATTGACGTCATTAAGCACAAACTTGTTGTTAAGCTAAACTGACAACAGTGTGATTTAGAAGGTACTTTGACCATCACTAATATGAGGGTTTCAACAAAACTCCAAGCATAATCTGTAAGTTTTTATCTCTCCCAAAAGAGCTACTCTCCATCTTTTGCTGAACTAGTTTTTCAGCTTGGCCAGGGTCATAGGACAAAATACAATGTTTGCCACCAAAGTCTGGCAGCAGACAATTAAATAAGTTTTCCCTCAGAGACACTTTTATTAGTTCTAGAAGCAGCATTCTGAAATTTCAGTATCATTCATCAAACAAAATGAGCCCGGATGGGCTGAAGCCTTCTTTTTTTTTTTTTTTTTACACATAATTTATCACAAGTTTTTTGTTTACTTTTCTAGAACAAATGCAATGTTGGAAAAAGACAACAACAGAGAAATGCCTAGATGAAAGTACAGTTTAAGCAAAAAATCTCTCCGGAAATACTAAATCCTATAGTATCACAAATTACTTTTAGAAAACATAAAATACAGTAAGAATTAACTTAATCCACATCATTCTTTCTTCATCCCACTACTCCTGAATAAAGGCCATCACAGGAATAATTAAAAGGCAAATGAAGTGACTCATTTAAATAAAGGCAAAAACTGTAAGAGAGATGACTAACACCTTGATCCACACGACAGAAAACAGAGAAAAGCCAAATCAAACCTACTGGACCTATGATATGCATTTGCACAACACTCCAAAATTCATGGTGAAAAGTAGAAGATCTTTGTCTCCTCTTCAAGATAAGCTACTCAAGTTTTTGACATGTAATACTTGCGTACGAGTCATGTATTCTTGCTATAGCAATAATAAATAAGGAAAATATGAAAGTGTAAAGCTGATGCAACAGGAATATTAACTTCATTTTTAAAACAAAGTGAGGATAACCAAAGAAATAATTGCAATTCTCATGCCTTTAAGTGGAAGACTTGAAGCCTGGATTTTAAAAATTGTGATCTGCTCACGACCAGCAGAGAGGAAGCCTGTGGATTCTACAAGGACAATTAAATTACACAAAAATAAATGACCACCCCTTCAGAACATGAACCAGAGAATTCGCTTGCATATTTACTGCAGAGAGTGCAGAATCAATATAATTATTGAGGCAGCCACTGAAACAAGCAAAAGTTGTAAAGAAGAAAGTTTAAGATGGTGTATCATTATTAGCCTCTACCACCCTTTGTTTTCATCCTGCTTGGCTGACTGACTGAGACAGCAGGTAATGTTATTTGTGTTTTTCCCCACAGTGTCATCTAAAGCAAGAGGCTGAGTATTCTGTATTTAATTACTCTATTTCCTATTTTTATGTGCTACAACTTTTTCATAAAAAAAAAAGTTTGGCATTTTAATCAGCATTAAACTCTAGAACAACAAGATACAGTGGGCAACTACACGTGAAAATGGCAAGGAGTAACAAAAGTCATAATATAGCAATTTCACACCTTGACTGATATATATAAGCCTGTCTCTCTACATCTCTCTATACTCAACTCTGAAATCAGTGAAAGCTGTGGAAGTTTGGAAAACACATATATACTCTTTATTCACAAAATTCCTGGAATTTAACCAACTAAACCACTTTTTTTATAGGCCCATGAGGTTATCAATACAAAGAGGTGCAAAATGACTATTGAAATGTGTGGTAGCCCGCAGCTTTCTCATTTTGTGAGTATCTGGTACATGATCCCTCTTTTGTTCTTGGTCTTGACAGCAAAAAAAATTACGCCTTGGGTAAGTACACTGTTTGTTTCAATACATGTAAAACATATAGACTTATTTGCTACGGAAACACAAATTCCTCTTTTTAAATGAGAAGAAATTTTTTCAGCTCTGAACAGCACAATGTCCAGTTTAAGAGCAGAAGTTTAGAAACACCAATTACAAATAATACCTGAGGTTACTCTTATATGAGAAGTATTCTGA
Organism: Serilophus lunatus; assembly: GCA_013399895.1. Taxonomy (NCBI): domain Eukaryota; kingdom Metazoa; phylum Chordata; class Aves; order Passeriformes; family Eurylaimidae; genus Serilophus; species Serilophus lunatus. The sequence goes on from VXBA01003776.1 coordinate 195,389, forward strand.
ATTTTAGTAACAATGTAGGCAAGAATTCTACTTTATATCCCTACTTAAGTTGGCACATTTTATCACCACGCTAAACTGTTCCTTAAATGGGAAATGAAAGTACTGAGCCTCTCACTAGCACCCCTGGCTACAGAGGCAGTAATTCCACGGCAGTCATACATCTAAATGTTGGTAATAACACACAAAATGTATCTTGAGAAGTTTTTAGACAAGAAGGGAAATAACACAGAATGAACATACAAGGATTTACATTTGAAGGACATCCTTTTCCCAGCCCAGGGGACACTGTTTCACCTGTGTTTCAGCAGTCTATCTCTGTGTATGTTCTAAGAAGGAAATCAAAAGCAATTTCATATTCTTCTGAGGCAATTCAGAGCTTATCACACTACTTGTGTAACTTCAGCTGTGATCTCTCCTGACTCTCTTCACTGAATTTCAAATTTCAACATCTAAGTGGAAAAAAATTCCATTTTCAGCTAGTGTGCCATCAGTAATTGAAGTCACAAATAAGAGCTAAACAAGGGAGTTTTGAAAAAGGTCTTCTACCAAAAACCCTGCAGAGTAGGGGCAGCTCTTACACTAGGGATTGTAGGGCCCATAACAATCAGAACATAAGCAGGTCAGCTTGGTCAAGTATTACTCAATCATTTTATTCATGTGGCAAAGGCCCAATGGACAGAGCAATACCAACCCAACATCTCAGAATATCACAACTGGAAACATATTTTACGAGCACAAGGACACACCAGCACAGACAAGTGGTCTCAAAGAAGAGAGACATAGGGAAAGTGGGAATCTATCGCAGCTAAAATCCATAACAGCTGCTTCAGCTCTAGGACTGAACTAATCCCAGTATATTTTTGAACTGACATTCTGAAACTCTGGAAGAATATTGCCACCAAAATGTTTTTATTGTCTTCCTGTATTTCATGTCTGTAGAAACTAGGATAAAGATTTAGATACATAAAGAAGGAGCTTCATATAGCAGAATGCTGGGCTCTACCTGACAAGACAAAGGCTACTGCTGATGAAGGGAATGTTTTATGTAAAAAAGCAGCTTTCACTTTTTAAAGGTGTGAATCTTACCCAAACAATGTCAGTGTGTATTCACTGCATGAGGTCATTAATGCTGTTTCTTGACGGATTAAAGATTCCTGTCATAGGTGCACAAATTGCACTTAGGTAGTTGAGAGTGCGAGAAATGCAGCATGAATGCAAGGGCTCAGGTGAAAGAAAATACATAGAGCAAGAGAAAAAGGACACATAATCAAAAACACTCAAGGACTTGTAAGTGAAAGCAGAGGATATAGAAGAAAAGTTATCACGTTTTGTGCTGCTAATCCCCTAACTACTCTTCCAAACACACTCCAGTAATGCCAGACAGATGGCAAAGAGTGATTTCAGTAGTTCTAGGTGAACACACCTGGCTAAAAGCCTTACTACTCATTTGTTTCCTTGATTCTATCAAAGACATTCAAGAACAATTTTCCTTAAGTGTTTTTAGCATTCACTTATACTTCTTCCATTTCACTTACTTTCAAGAGACAAAACCTTGCAAAGGCACAAAGAGGCTTCTGAGCTGGAACTTACTGGGGCAACACAGTTGTATAAAAATATAAATATTGCTTGAAGATCTAAATGACATTTTTCCCCGAATCTTTAGGGAGAGCTGCTTAGGAGCAAAGAAGGAAAATAAAAGAGTATTCCGAATGCAAAAAACAGGAAATAGTTTCGTGGTTTGGATTTTTTTTCCACACATGTGATGATGAGACCTGTTATTGCTGCATTTTGAAAATCCTGCCAAGCATCAAAGCCCGAGAGCCACACCACATCACCAATCCACTACTCATCACTGCTTCTCAGCAGAAATAACAACTGGAAAGAAAAATAAACATCAAGACAGACATTTCATAAGGAAGTGGAGCATAGAAGCTGAAACAAAACCCTCACCAAAGCACTAACAAATAAATAAATACACAATGAACCAGTCATGGAAAAGAAAATCAATAACTGAGAATGAAATTTACAGTAAGACCAATTTAATTCTAACACAGAGAATGACAGCTCTGGAGAGCAACAGAAAGGAAGTGTAAATAGGTATAATCTATCAAGTACTCAGTGATGAGAGACAACTGGAACAACATTTGCATCTGTGCCTTACTTTATCACTCATGACCACCCAAAACCCAGAAAAAGAGAACAACACTTTTCTACAAACTACATATCCTGGCCCTGCAATGCAAGTGCATGTAAGCGACAGGATAAAGCAGACTGAATACAGGTATTTTGTGCTCACCTTCAGTTAAGCATCACCTGTGATACAATATAGCTCCACACAGACCAAATAAGAACTACAAGGTAAGCATACAGCTGCAGGCAAGTCCTGACTGACAGCTAAGAATAATGGAAAATCACTGTCACCTGCACACAGATGAAAAACATAAACAGACTATGCTTTCCATCAAAACTGACTTGAAGAAGTGTCGTATTTGAGCCCCATCTGGCAACGAAGCACCACGCTTAACCCCCCGCCGGCGGGATGGGAGAAATAATGGAAGAGTCAAAATGAAAAAACCTCGTCAGCTGAGATAAAGACATTTTAATAGGTAAAATCAAAAGCTGCAAACACAAGCAAATCAAAGCACAGAATTCATTCACTGCTTCCCATGGGCAGGCAGGTGCTCAGCCATCCCCAGGAAAGCATGGCTTCATCACATGTAATGGTGACTCGGAAAGACAAATGTCATCACTCCAAGTGTCACAACTTCCTCCTTCTTCCCTCAGCTTTACGTGCTGAGCACGATTCCATATGGTTTGGGATATCCCCTGGGTCAGGTGTCCCAGCTGTGACCCCTCCCCCTGCTTGTTGTGCACCCCCAGCCTCATGGGGGTGCTGGTGGGAGGGTACAAGGAGCAGAAAAAGCCTTGACACTATGCAAGAGTCACTCAGCAGTAAATAAAATGTCTCTATATTATCAACACAAAGCACAGACCCAAAGTAACTCCTGTGAACAAAATTAACTCTATCCCAGCCAAAACCAGTGTAAGAAGTTTGGCATCAGCTTTTGCAACAGAGAGCAAAGCATTTCAATGAGGCATGCAAGTTGGCCTGTGAAAACTGTTAACAAAAATTGTGCATTTCTGTATTTGGGCATGAGAAAAAAAGGAAGACTTTAACTGGTGTTTTTATATCTTTTCATCCCTTAAGGGAGGGGGAGAAGGGGAGGAAAAATGTAAGAAGGAAATCCTGATGAGAACATGAAATTCAGCACTTATTTATCCAGATTTATTTCTTTTATGAAACCATCACTTTTAGACTTATTTGATTTCACTATACATTCTAGAGAGTTTACAAATCAGCTTCAGTTCAGAAAAACAAAATTAAAAACATGCCATTCAGCAAAAGTAGTTCCTTCTCTAAGATTCCTATGCTGTAATTTTATTTCAGATTACAGTCATCACATTAATCTTCTAAGTATAAAGAATATTACTTCTTTCATATCTAGAAATATTCAGTCATTTGTTTATTTTCTTTAAATCCCCTCCTGCATAGAAGAAACAAAATAATGGCATACAAGTTACACATCACTCTTGCACATGAGACAAAACGGGCAGAAGTAGACACTCAGCTAAGGAGAATTGTTTTAAATAGAAATTACATGGGGAAAGAAGAGAAGAAATTGATATATATGACAATAACTTTAGGAACTTCAACTATTAGCTAACTGCTGTTGCAATTCTAATTGTATGATCACTAAACCATTTTAATCTGATGAAGAAATTAATTGAAGATTCTCTGCCATACGTAGTGTTTCTTCACAGATCTCACATTTACAACCATCTTCTTATATCCTTATAGTGAAAGTGTATAAAAGCAATAGGTGATATAAACCTCTCTATCTAATCTCACTCAGAATAAAATCCAATGATTTATTTCACTTAATGTGAAAATCCTTTCTAACCATTAATATTTTCATAAAGAGTTCAGTCTCCACCATCAGAAAAATTTAAACCCCGGAGGGAACTTCTGAAGCATAAACAGGATTAAGATTTCTTGACGCTTTTTATGCAATGCATTTCATATCCCAGAATGAAAAATCTTGGTGTATGAACAGTTCCCATAAGCCTTTTCTATGCAGATGCTTTTCTTTTTTATCCCACAGCACAAATTCAGTATAAATAGCAATGACAGGGTTTCAGCCTTCATAATGTTAGCTTATAAAATAAATATTAAAGATCGCATAAGGGGACACTTTCCCTTATAATAATGTACAGCAGACAGCAGGCTTTGGTTGATTGATTCCCTATGGAAAATGAGCCAAACATGCTCTTCTGTATGAAGTACAGAGATGAAAAAATTCAAATTGTGAAACCTTTGTTCTCCTGCATGTAAATTGCCTTCTCGGTATCGTGTGCCAGAAGGGCTTGTTATGCCAAAAGGAAAGCAGTCAGGAGGAAAAGGCAACAGCAGGAAGTAGGATGTGAGTTTTGTGTCACTCTAAAATGGATAGAATACATTAAAAATATGAAAATCAGTAAGACAAAGAATGCTGTAAGCTACTGCTGCAGCTACAAGATGTGTCAGGTATCTCTGAAACTGAGGCAAGCTTTGCAAATTGTGATTTTTTCCAAAATGAGGCTGATGGGGCAATAGCCAGGCTGACCTGCTGGCAAAATACAAGAAATCACTTCCTTGTGATCTCCTTGCCTTGTTCAGCAATACTCCATGAACAGACATGGTCACACATCTTTGTATGAGCAATTTTCACCAGAACACATTTTTTTAGACTACAATTCTCCCAAACCTACAAGGCTGGCTGCACTTAAAAGGCTCATCTTTCAATGAAGTTCAGCTCTGTGTCTATTTTTTCAGTCAGGTTAACATTATCTTTGTTTGCTTTCTTAGGAGATGTGAACCATTATCAAGCGCAGAACACCTGAAATAGTCTATTGTTTTATTTTTCTTTCTTTTATTATTCAGTTGTTACAGCAACTGTTTAATTCTACTTGAGTGAGCTCATTTTTGGCTGTAAAAGCAAGCATTCCACTTTGTGCTGCAGTTGGAGCTCACTATTCGAAGCCTCTTTTTCACTGGAAACATCAAAAGAAGTTTTCAGTATTGAACTAGACTGAACATACATTGAAAAATTCAAGGTAAACCATGAATGGAGTCTGCTATGTCCTGTCATCATCACTGCTCTGATGATACAGAACCTGTAATTTAATTGTATGAATGAAGTTTCTGCTTTGGACTAGTGTAAAGTCACTGGAGCAAGTAAGGAACCCACTTCAGAGTTTCAAACTCTTTGCTTAGCTTTGTTTTCTGCTTTTTGCAAAAGTGAGACCATGGGTTTTTCCCCCGGACAAAAGCGTTGATATCTGAGCAGGTAGGTTAGTCACAGAGAGGTGCCTGCTGCACTAGGCATGAATTTGTTGCCATTCCACCCACACCCCTTAAATAGCCTTCTGCTGATTTAAGAGAGGACAAGAGATCCTCTCTACTATGTGTCCTGTCTGCCTGACAGGCCTGTCTCAGGAAGGGGCGGGTGCAGTTTCAGTAGCCTATTTCTCTCTCACACTCCCTGATACTCCTCCCTTTACTCACCCCTCCCTGGAGCTCCGTCACTAGGCAGAGATGGAATTCCTCTGACGGGGCCCACCTTCCTCGAGCACTCTCATAGCTGCGATTTAGTATTAGAATAGGAGCAGGGCACACCCTGCAGCCTGACATCTTTATCTTTACCAAAACTGGGAACAATATAGCAGTTGATGCTTGAGATTTTCAAATCTAAACATATTCTGCCCGTGGAGAGAAGGTCATCCCTGATACTTTCACATTATGAGCCACTTTATCTATTGTATTGTTTTTTCTGTGGCCAGGTTTTGGTGGCAGT
>VXBA01003776.1:201910-261910 GCA_013399895.1 Serilophus lunatus
TAAAAGGTGTCTCTTATTGTCTCTCACTCTCAAGCTCTGATCTTGTTAGTAATAAATTTTGACTATTATTCCCACATGGAGTTTTGTTTTGCCTGTGATGGTGATTAAGAAAGAATTTGCTGTAGTCCTCATCACAAATAACGAAACCTCTCGTTATGTTCTCTCTCTCCTCTATAGCTGGGCAAGGGGGAGTGAGAGAGTGGCTGTAGTGGGCCCCTGGCACTCAGCCCAGGTTAAACCACTACATATATCCATTTGCATCCTAGATTGACCCTGGTGTCTTCTGATGCCCTGTTTCATTTCTGAACTGAGAAATGCAGACAACAGCCATCAGTACTACCTCTGAGAAATGCCATAATTTCAGGAAATGAACCACCAAATTAAAATCTGCTTTACACCTTTTCTTCCCTCTCCCCTCCCCCCGCAATATTCCCATGCAGCTGTTTTTGCATGAAATGATGCATGACATTCCAAGAATAAAAGTGATAAGGATTCACATTACATATAAGGAAGAGTACATTTATTCAAACACAGATAGAATGGCTGCTAATCCAAGAGAACAACAAATCCAAAAGAAAAGATATAGAGATGACTTATTACCACTGTAGGTGTTTGAACTGTTCTTCCTACATAGGAGCCTATTTAAATGGAAAAATAACTCTGTAACTCTGCTGTCCACAAGCTTTTTTTAACAACTGAGAATTTGAAATGTTTGATTTGGTGCAGGAAAATATATTCAGACAAGACCAGAAAGTAAGGGCTTATCTATGCAATCCATACTATATTCATAGTGACTCTCTTCAGGACTATGGCCTGTGGAAGGAAAAAGTCCTCCAATTAAAAAAAAAAAAAAGTTTCTTCTATATCAGTGAATGCATTTGAAAATCTTCCAATGAGAAGTTTCAAGTTAGCTGGTTTTTAACAAACAAATCATAGCAGCTTCAAAATTAGTAACACATTAACATCTTTTCTTATTTCCTGTCAAGCAAATTCTGTTTCTTTCTTCATGTTTTTTTCTTCACAGGAGGTATTAGACAGTGTATTGAAAGAGAACATGGCATGATGCAGCTGAACAAAGCCCAGGGAGAGGCAGCAAATGACTCGCATCCTATTCACCATTTTGAAGCTTCTAAAGAAGGAATGAAGCAAGATGAATCTGTGCCAGGTAAGAGGTTAATCCTTAGCCTTATCTTTCCAAGTTTAAAATCCATTTCTTAGGCTTCCTCAGTTATGGATTAATCACCTCTTATTTAAAGTATTTTTGAATTTTTTTTCCTTTTAATTCCTTCCTCTTTACTTTTACCAAATATACATTGTCTGTTTTCATCAATATTCATTAGATTCTTTCATAATTTTCTTTTCTCATCTCCACCTCACCAAAGTGAGTCACCCTACCTCAATGTTGTCTCCTACACTGCCAATCTTGTGCCATCTGGTATCTTTCAATAAAAAAGTATCACTTGAGTGGCAGGTAGAAATTTGTTACTTTGTAAGAGACTTTCTGTCAGGTCTCTGTCATTTTCCTAGGCCAGACTGGACCTACAAGACCTAGTGACTTTGTAACCTTTAATTTGACCTGCTGCTGCTGTTCTTCTCATAACTAAATCTTTCTCTTTTAAAGGGCATAGATACCTTTCAATTTGAACTTGAATCCTCTCCTTCCATCCCTGTAACCATTCCAGACTGTGTCTCAACCTCCTGCTCTGCACTGGTACGGCCTCACCTTGAATACTATGCTCAGGAGGGCAACAAGGACGGTGAAGGGCTTTGAGGGGAAGCCAAACGAGGAGCAGCTCAAATCACTTGGTCTGCTCAGCCTGGAGAAGAGGAGATTGAGGGGAGATCTCATTGTAGTCTACAGCTTCCTCATGAAAGGAAACGGAGAGGCAGGCACTGATCTCTTCTCTGTGGTGACCAGTGACAGGACCTGAGGGAATGATCTGAAACTGTGTCGGAGGAGGTTTTGGCTGGATATTAGAAAAAGGCTCTGTCCTAGGTTGAAGTATATTCTATTACCATCTCCGTGAGCTGTTGAAACCAGGTGAAGCAGTGTTCCTTGCCTCCTCCCTCTGTACTATCTTCTGTTAATGGGCCATCAATGCCTCGCCCCATGGCTCAGAGATAACTCCCTCCTGGACTATCTGCTGTTAATGGGCCCATCAGGCCTTATCACACGACTCACCATCCCATTGTGAGATGCTTCGCCCAGAGGGAGGAGCCAACAATTCCATCCTGGATATAAGCTGAGACTCTGAACACCACAGGAGTGCTTACCTACTGGACTCCCAGAGGACATGAGCTACCGTTGGACTTTCTCACCCTTTTCTTTCTACAGGATCACTGCCACAACGGAACTGCTTTGCTTGGACTGCTACCACCACAGAGTGTCAGGGTGTATTCTGACATTGTCAGTGTTCTTGTGCTACTGCATTTATATATTTCTTTTAATTTTCTTTTTTCTATTAAATTATAATTCTGACTTGCGATCTCACACTGGTTTGATTTCAAACTAGTACAGGCTCTTCACCCAGAGGGTGGTTGGGTGGCTTCCCAGGGAAGTGGTCACAGCACCAGGCCTGGCATAGTTCAAAAAGCATTTGAACAATAGTCTCAGGCACACGGTGTGACTCTTGAGGATGGTCCTGTGCAGGGCCAGGAGTCGGACTCTATGATCCTTGTGGGTCCCCTTCAGATCAGCATATTCTGTGATATTAATATGCCCTGGTTGCATACCCATATCTTCCTAATATAGCTTATACGCTGCTTTGCTACTCCAAATTTTAGAAGAAATCTACATTATTTAAATATATCTCAATGACTTTATATGCCATTTATCACACTGCCTTTCCCCCCTAGTATATCCTATATGCATCTATTTATCAGTACAGGGAAAAAAAGCCTTCCCAGCTATCAGTCCTGGAAAGATAACACACACCTAATTAAATAGAAGTATCTTTCAACACAGGAGCTTTGACCAGAAGGATTCCTTAGGGACATAAGTGTTTCACAATCAATTTGGATGAAAAGTTCTATATTAATTTTAAGCAATATCTTTATCAATAGCTACTTGTCTAGCTGGATTGAGAAAGAAGTTTGGCTTAAGACTGATCTGACTGCCATGTGTAACCAGCATTCCCCAATGAGTTCTTTTCAGAGAAACGAGAAAGACCACTCATCTTGATCTCATGACAGTTCATAACTTCAACATGGGTATTCAATGCAACATTCAGCAGACTCATAGCTTTTGCTGTTGTGTTAATAAGGTGGTCTTATTTTTTTGCTTTATATATCAATAATACCACAGGAGAGAGATTTTACAGAACAATCATAAAAAATGCTTTCTCACATTACCTTGCAATTTCTCAATTTGAAAAGTTGGATGATTTATCTTTAAATAGAAAAGAAAACCTAACCTAGCAAGGAAAAAAAGCAATTTATAAGGAGATGCCTACAGTAATACAATTTCTGTAAAATACTATGACCAGAAACAGACTTCCAGAAGCAGCAAAACAGCAGAAGTTTCAAAATAATTTTCCTACAGATATTTTAAAGGCATCTAGCTGCTTTCCATTATATATATTATTAATGCAGTAATAAGAGTAAAAATTTATGTGGCTTTTTCCTTCCCAAGACCAAAAAAAACCAGTTTAGAGGTGATCAGTTTCAAGTTGCAAACCATCAGTCTTTCAGTACAGAAGTTCTGTGTATCAAAAAATCAGTAGACTGTGTAGAGACAAGGTATAGAGACAAAAAACTAACTTATTTGGAATTACATTTTGTAGGAATGTTGTAACAGCCAAAAAGAGACAATAAAACAAATCCAAAAGCCCAAACCCTTATCATCTTTTTCTTTCAAAGTTTAAATCTGAAATGGAATTCCAACCCATACTCCAACAGAAGCATTCATTTCGCTGTTTACTATCGGTACCTCTTTGATCCTTGACCCTTCTTTCTCCCTTATCTTTCCTTACCATAGTTTGGAACAAGACAGATGTTGCCACTTTCAGGACTGTGTTACCAAAAAAAAAAATCCACACCCATGACACGCCATTCCTTTCTATTACTTTTCCTCCCATTATGAGCTAGAGGATTACAAAAGACACCCAGTAAAGAAAGAGGCAAGTGATAACTGCTACAGGCAAAGCCAAAGCATTCAGGACACCAACATTTTAAACACTTCTTTTAAAGCTCAGCTTTCATGGCATTTCTCTCTTAAATTCAACATTAATATAAAAGATTTTCAAAGGCTGCAACTAATTCTTACAAGAAATGGAAATAGTCTAAAAAATTCTTCTGGACATCAGAGTTTCACAGGATTGATGAAGTATTGCAAATGAGTCTTTTATTCCTGTTTTACACTGCAAAAGACAACCCACGTTTTCACAAGAAATTTGAAAATCAGGTCACAGACAGAATTACTACTGTGTCCAAATTGCTTTGAAATATTTTTTTTTTGCCTTTTGATTTCTAGGTTCTTAAAGGTGCCACCTTGGATATTGTAAACTTCACTGCTTATAACCAACTGCATGTTATAGAACCATGCTTCTTATCAGTAATTTCTTTTTTTATTAAAATACACCTGCCAAAATACTATGTAACTTACACAAGGAACTATAAAATCTTCTCTAAGTATTACAGAAATCTGATGAACTTCCTAGAACGCCTATGACACATTTGGAATATCTTCTGTGAAAAGTAAACTTCATATACCCACATAAACTACATTTTATATTTAAAATCTAATTTAATCTTTATCTTCTAAAGCTATTGCCTCAAAGCAACAAAACTCAGTTGGCTTTTGTAACAACTTGGGACTCTCATAGCAACAACTAACAAAAGAATTTAGTTTTTTAAGCACTTACAGAGAACTGACTTGAATGCCATGTGCTTTTGGTATGACATGTTGGAACATGTGCAGTTATGCACAGAAGGAATTTGGTTAACTTTCTCACAGTTTTTTTAGAAGAGATACAATAGATGAGAAAGTTGGCTGCTAAAACATTCAATCACAGCTTGTAACCTCATTGCTATAAACTTAACCTATTCCTGGCTTTGCAGTTGTTTTTACTAATCCGGTCATGTGAGGTTATTATTTTTACCCTTCATTTGCATTGAGGCAAACTCAGAATCATGCCTAATGAACTTCAGGAAGTAGTAATACCACTGAACTTTAGTTAGACAGATATTCAAGGTACCACTTACATGAAAAAATTATCTGTATCGTACCTTGTAAATATGGAGGGTTCCTGTCTTTCTGGGCACTTAGCACCCATCTTTTAGTGCCTGCAGCTGTCAAGAGCTTATTTTCCATTCTAATTTACAGACTAAACCTGACTAATTTCTACTGCTGAAGCTCTTATTAACTGCCTCATGTAGCTGCCCTAATCTCAGCTGAGTCATTCATCTGCTGTACTCTCTGGCAATGGCTTAGAGAATCACAAACCTGGAACATTTGGCATCATTTTATAAAAGGTCACCTTTGGTTTCTTGAAACTCCTACAACCGAACAAGCATTTCTTTTTTAGTGTCACCAAAGACTGCCTCAATTTCAGTTTGTATAGATTCTGTGGACTTAAAGAACAAATCAACACACATAAAATTTCAGACAGTTAATTAGGCTTGTATCTGATATACAAAATGCACATCTCAGTTTTCTAGTCCTGACTGTGCTTTCTCCTTGAAGTTCAACACTACAGAGCTTTACAGCTCTGAAGGAAGTATCTCAAGCAACAAGAGAGTACTGTACAGATTTTCTGGATGCATCCTGTAAACTGGCAATAAATCAGTCCCAAAAACGTTAACTTGACTGGGGACAATAAGAACAACAAGGAACTTGCTACAGCACTGTAAGAGGTTAAGGGAACAATAATACATCATATCGTGTTTGGGAGGGAAAGCAACTCTCTGCTGAGAGATACCTCCCATCTTTCAATTTCTTCCACAGACAAGGGGAAAGCAGAAAATGTGGCAAAGAAAACCTGCAGCTTCTTTAAGATCCAAATACTGTGCTCCTTTTTAATTGCAGCTTTAAAGTACCAGACCACTGGTCTGCGGTGCAATTAACATCTTGCTGTGCTGGGTTTAGTTACTGAATCAGGCTCCAGAATTACTGACATGGCATACTGCAGTATCTTAGCCGTATGTTTTGTGCATTGCTTAAGAGGCACAGCTCAAAATGTGTGCTTGGGAAGTTCTTTCATTATGGATTATCAACACAATCTGTTCCCTATCTGTCACCAGTCAAGAGACTGGGTTTTCAGACATGCAGTTACTTTTGTCTATAACAAGTGGCTTATCAAAGTCTAGGCTCTACTATGTAGGCCATATATCTACTTTCTGTGACTTTCCTCAGCTAACATGAACCTGTACCCTTGTGAAGTGGGAGACCACTTCCAATAGCAAAATTAAGCTTTGTTTATAATGCCATTTATTCAGCACAACTAGAATATTATGAAGTCTTAGAGAGAGCTATTTATTTACTTATTTCATTTATTTTTAGTACTGGTGACGCAGGGGGGAGTTGCTTTCCTTTGTGTTCTATGAACAGGAGAAAAAGTAAATTCAAACATTGATTGTCTACTTACCAATCTACTTATAGAAAATAGAAAAGTTTACTGGTGACTTGCACTGAGAATAGAATTCAACTATAGAAAATCCATTATACTAAACTTAACCAGAGAAAACCAATTAAATTAAACCCAGTAAGGGTGTTGTACTTACTATGGAGCTCACTTTTGATGTGAAGTGCCATACAGTGCAACAACTGCTTTTTTTTGGTAGATTTCTCTGTTAGTTTCTTAAGTGTGCCTCTCTACAATGAAAAGAAATCAAACTGCAAGAAGGATAGAGTGAGTTTTATCAACAGTTTCTGAGAAAATAGCACTGCGAAGTTACTTCAGAATCAGTCTTACAGAAGTAGTTTCAGTTATTCTGCTGCTTATCAGGAAGCAACAAAAATCTGAATTCAATTGCCTAGCACTATTTCTGACTCAAGCCTGCACGACAATAAAAACCCTTTAAAAAGTAAGCTTAATACCCATCAAATTTAGAATATTTTTTTTCATACTCTTAGGCAAACAATACTAATTAAACCAAATGGTTGAAGCATGGTTCACTTTTGTTTTAAAAAAATCTTCATGTAAATGATGATATAAAGCCAAATGTTTCACAGTTAGAAATTTATGGCTGTGTATCATTTTATTGGCACAGTAAAAGGCTACAGCTATATTAATATCTCTGTGTATAAAGTGCCAATTTGCCTTTTAACATCCACCCTCCTCTACCCTCCTGTATTGAGAACCATGAAAATCAGTCTTTTGCTGGCTTTTGAAAACTGCTAACTTCCTTTAGCTCAAAAACTTTGATTTACTTCCCTTCTCCCCTACATCTTGGGGCAGGCATAAAATGCCCAGGAGAAGTTAGAATGTAGCACTTGAAGGATTATTTACCCATCAATGTTCACTTCATTTGTGTGCCATTACTAAGATACAATGAGGGCAACAAAGACGGTTTAGTAAAACTAAGCAGCATAATAACAAGTGCCTCTTGTTGTGTGTGCAGCACAATAAAGGGAAGATAAGCACTCATATTGCTGAAGTGATTGAAACTTGTTCCCTCATATCCCAGAGCCAATGCTTTCTTCTTTTGCTGTGCAGTGGGAAGGGTGAGGATGACATGAGGTGTGCGGACTGCACTATACCCGCACTGTCTCCTCCTGGCAGAACACGTACTCAATTTATGTTCTTCCTTGCTCCAGCAGCAAAGAGTGGTTCTGCCAGACGTCTGGTAAAACATCTTATCTTTCTGCTCTGCCAGTCCAGCTTTTTGGACTAAAGAGTTACAGTATGCATGCCATAGCTTTTGAACCCAGCAGTTCAGGGAAACTTTCAGGGAGTATCTCAACTCCCTACCACTTCCAACAGTATCCAAGCCCCTTTTAGAGACGGTAAGCTGTGAGGTAAATGAGACTGGGATAGCAGTGATCCTAAGAGAAACAGTATTGGAAGAGAGCGATACCACAGGCAGTAATGTGATAATCTACTGTGCAGAAGACACTCTACTACAATTCCTGTGTTATCAACTAAAAAGGTCAGAAAATGTAATGCTAAAATTATACAGTAATTTTCAGTTGCTATTAGTAAAATTATTGCTTTAGGAAAGTACCTAAGAAACAGCCATTTAAATAAAAAATGATGGCTTTGCAAAGCTGGAATCACTCTGCTCCATCTGTCCTGGGGTGAATCGAAAGAGAACTCATTTTATGTTCCAAGTATTTACAGCCTGGAAAGCACCATATGGATTTTGGCATGCCTTAGTTTAAAAAAACCAAAACTCAAGTACAAATCATTAAAAAGACAGACCAAAGGATTTTTTCTTATTGTGAAAAAGTAGGTCTACATGACTGAAAACGTTTAAAAATAACAGAAGTTGTCAGTTACTCTGAAACAGTATTCCACAACCCCTCAAGTATTTTTGCTACCTTTTGTTAAATTTCTGCAAGTCTTACAGGATTTCAACAGAAAAAAGGCAATTGCAAAGTAAAATCAATTATGTTTTGATACTTGGTGTAATCTTGTCAATAAAATATAATATTTGTCCCTAGAATTCCATTTTTACTTAGCTTCAAAGTAGTAAATACTCTAATATGATGCAACTAGAGACCGAATAGTAAGGACTGAAATCATCAAAACATTTATAATTAAGGCAGTGTAATAAAAAGAAGCAACAATTTGTGTTTGTGAAATAAATTTTCTTGTCTAAATAGCAAGAAAAATGCAAAACTCATTCCAGGCAGCAACATTCAGATGCATAATTTCTACTTTTTACTTCCCCCTTCCAATTGCCTAAAGCAGTAACTTACACAATTTTTGTTCCAATGCATCTCTTAAAACATTGGGATGTAGCATACATGATTTGAAGCAATTTCTATAATATATTTTAAGAGATTCTATTATATGCTATACTCAGAGTACAGAATAGAAAGGGCACTTTGCTTCATTATCACTGTTTATTATTTATGGAGAAATAAAATCAAATTTGGAAGAAAACCAGGATCAAACATGCTGAACATGACAAATATACATAATAAAGAGTGCAAATAGGAGCAAAATCTTCATTCTACAAACAGTAACAACATTCATGATGAAAATGGTAAACTCTGGTATAATTTGCATGCTTTTGTTTTGGCATTCTGCAATAAATGACACTTCTTCAGACATAAACTGCCTTTTAAAAATAAAACAGAGGAGAATTTTAAATGCAAATTTTTTATATCTCAGCACAAAAACATCCTTCGTTAGAGACGATACTGGCATCAGAAATTATAATTATACCACAGAGTTTCTTGTTTCTGCAACTTAAGGAGTTCAGAATTTCTTGGAACTGTTTAGCACTTCACTGCATTGATGTCAGGCTGTCTAACTTCTCATAAAGGGAGGTTACACATTAGGCACGGTGCCTTATCCTAAGTGTTAGAGTATCATAGAATGGTTTGGACTGGAAGGAACCTTAAAAGATCTTCTAGTTCCAATCCCCACCCCGCCATGGGCAGGGACACCTTCCACTAGACCACACTCCTCAGAGCCCCATCCAACCCAGCTCAGAACACTGCTCCTCTGGGCAGCCTGTGCCACTGCCTCACCACTCTTAGAACAAAGAATTTCTTCCTAACATCTAATCTAAACTTATCCTCTGTTATGAAAGCCATTTCTTCTTGCCCTGTCCCTACAGGCCCTTGTGAAATCTCTCTCTGGCCTTCTTGTAGGCCCCTTCCAAGGCCCCTGCAAGGCTGCTCCAAGGTCTCCCTGGAGCCTTCTCTTCCCCAGGCTGAATAATCCCAGCTCACTTAGTCTGTCTGCAGTATTAATATGAAATTATTTAGAAATATAAAATTAAAAATATAGACTGATACATTCATCCCTGTTCATTAAAGATGATACTAGTGTCATACTGATGCTTTTCCAACAGTTCGCATTCCCTACTTCTAGCTTTCCTTACCGTTAGACAGCACATTTGCCCAGCAAAATGAATACAACAAAAATCATTATTATTCATTCTGCTTCCAAACAATTTTGATAATCTACAGGAAGGGTATTATAATATAGTTTTGAGAATGAAATATGGTATACAATGCCTAGGGGAGCTAACTGGACTAGACTGGAAAAAATGGGCTTGACAGAAGTGAGGGGGAAAAAAAGCTAAAGTTTTGCTTTTTCCTTCTTAGAATGAAATTAAGTAAGCTTTTGGAGCTAGATATTAAAATGGCACTGTAATACAAAAATATCTTGTTTGTTCAATTCAAACTAGTAAGGCCCATTCATAACATATTCCAGTATTACTATGTCTCAAAAAGGTGAAATTTAATAATGTAAACTGGTATGTTATTTTATAATCCTATTCTTTTTTTTTTTTTTTTAAGAAGTAGTAGTACTGGAGATAAGATAACCATCAGGTCTTGCAAATAATCTGTTCATACTTGCCTAAATTAACCACTTCCTTCACAAACCTATCTCTCATTTGGAAGTGATATAAAGAAAAAACTGGATTCTCTTCCTCTTAATGGCTGCCTAGTCAGCCTTTATTTAGGGATATGTATCAGAGAGATTAAGAAATTAAGGAAAATGCTTAAATTAATTCACAGCTTGAGATATTATTATATACAGCATGCAATGCATAGAACTTCAGATAAAATTGTCATGAAGCTGTAAAAGACAAAAAGAGGAAATACTATTTAGTAGAAATAGTCTAACTCTTATTTCACTTTCTTGACTTCTACCTGCGTTACTACATCTCTTATCTGGTAATTTTATTCATTTTAGACATCTAAAAAAAAAATTACTCATCTAAGTAAAGTAAGGACAATTAGGCAAAGAATTACAGGCAATAGGCTTCTGAAATTATTACCCCATCAAACCCTTTAATCCATGCAAGTTATCATCAACATAAGTACTAAAAATATGTCATGTATTTTTAGGTATTCCTTAGGAAATACAGTTTTAGGTATACTTGAGTTATATTACAAAAATTCCCTAAAGGAGCTAAGAATACATAAAATATGAAATTTAAAGAGACAGCCAAGTTTTAAATGTGTTCATTGTCATTATGAAGAGAGAAGCAATTCCTGACACCAAAATACAACTTCCATGACATGAATTCCCAGACATTTCACCTATGTCCTACAGAATAGAAATTGGAATTGGTCTGATATAATTTCTGTTAAAGGATTAATCTGCTTTCATATGTGTGCAACATATACCAGACAGATGAAACTCCTCTGAGATTAATTACGCTAAAATTCATTCCTCAACATACAAAAGAATATAAAACTAGGATTTTTGTACATACTTCCTTTTCCTGGAACTACAGTATCAGACTTTTATTTAATTTACATCACTATTTTTCAGGTTTAGCTGCTTTAAATCACAATTTTCAGACCACACAAGGATATATCCTATCACCTATCTAGCTGTTTAGAAGTCCTCATATTGTTAAGGACGGTAATAAATCTAAAATTGTCAGATAAAAACACCTGACAGGATGGATTTCAATGAATGAAAACAAAAAATACTTCAGAACTTTGCAACTGTAGCATCACATAGTGACACTCAACTCAGTACCAGGTACCCAGTAGGGTGATGACAAGGCAGCCTGAGGGCTTTCAACAGGACAAGGCTGGATTCTATCACTTTCCCATCACCTCTACTCATCACCTTCAAAAAAAATCACTTTATATTCAGCAAGATCTCCAGCAACTTTGTCATCATACTTTATATGACATCATGAAGACAGGAAAGTACGTTTTCAGTTTAACAAAACCCGCGAAGTAGGAGGTGTTTCCAAACTGTACAGTCCTTCACTAAATGCGGAATCTTACAGGCCAAGAAACAGTAAAAAACTTCAGGATCCTGACACCATTTGATCACCACTATGTCAGTATCTCTCTGTTTCAAAGAGCAGGATCCCGTTTAATCACTACCAAAGGCAAAAAAAGGAGCATGGCTTCAAGTCCGTGCAAGACTGCCAAAATCATAAGCAGCTCCACACAGCCGTCAGTGAGAAATCAGTCATGCAGTATGATTGCACTCAAGTTGCTCTAGGCACTGTAATTTGAAATTTCTTTAGTGTTTTCCAGTTATGCTCCTATAATGTGACACTGGAAGAACAAAGGTTAACTTGGGCATTTTTGGGCTATCTACTTCATACTTTTACACAGGGAAATGCACAGAAATACATCCTCAATAAGAACATCTGTGCAGATCTTTAAGGTTCAACTGTCCAGATTATAAAAATTTTTCAGCTTTTTCACAAATACAATCTGAAGCACTTTTCCTTTGTGACCTGCCAATTTCAACTGAAGCTCTTCAGATGATCATTTGTAACAACAGATTTCCCAAAGTGAATGAAGTTTGATGCAAAGAGGGAAATCTTTCTTCAAATGCAGATGTTCTTTATATTCTTCTTCCTCAGAATAGCAGATGCAGAAGCAAAATAGCATAAATTGATTGACCTCAGCAGGAATAATTTATGCTCCTGAGCCACTTTAAGTGCATAGCCAGGAGGGAGCTGTCTGACTGTATGAATTTTTACATGTCTTTCAGCTAATTTACAGATCTAGTGTAAAACTCAAGGACATCATCTAAAGAACTTTGGGTTCATAAACCAATGAATCAATTATACTGATCCACAAAGTATTCCATTCATTCCCAACAGAAACAATCTTCATTTCACTGAAGTGCGTCAGAGCAACATAAGAGAGGGCAAATATAGGAGTATTTTCATGGTATGAAATGCACGTCCCATTGCAGCAGGAGGAAAGCCACACGATGACCTTTTCTAAGACATACCCAAGAATTTGTAACCACTACAATCAAATACTGGAAACCTGAGTGGGAGCACCTATTACTTGTGATCCACTGTAATTATCACAAAGTTAATATCTACATAGAGGTCTCCATCAATTAATGGTACTAGATCTTACTTTTTCAACTTTCCACCTTCCAGAAACTCATTTATTTTTAATAATTACTAATATGTCCTTCTTAACAATTACTAATGAGTCATTTTATGAACAGTAAAGGACATCTTGAAAAACAGGGTCAGATTTCACATGGCTTAATTAGTTAAACTCCATTAATTTTCATGTGAAGAGGCTGATTTGCAGTACTAGAAAATCTCGACATTTACTTCAAAACACGGCATGACGATAAAGATCCATTTTTGATACAGGTATGTTGCCACAAAAAAAAACCTGTCCACAGATGGCAAATTGCATTCATTGCCATCCCCTTGCAGAGTCCCATAATCTGCCAGCTAGGGGAATATTCTCAAAACGTACAAAATCCAGAACTAAACATTAACATAGGGAATTTAAATGCCCATGGTAAATATGTTCCCTAGTTTTAGAGTCTCAGCCTCTTTCCCCCTCATATTTCTTAATTATGTATGCTCTATTTAATTTACTTAGGAATTTACAAAGGAAAATTACAATGTTGAAAATACAGAAAGTATTAGAAGAGAAAATAAATTAAATAAATCTAATTAAATAATTAAAGAGAAAAAAACATATTTATTTTCTATTGTGGTGTTCTTTAAAAATTACTTGTAATTGTTTCAGGTTAAAATATTTCAGAAAAAAAAAAAGTATTTTAAACTTCCCCATTAAAACCAATGAAAAAAGTCCCAGAAACAGTTTAGAATTTTGTTAGCTCTGCTGCTGGCATTGTTCCTTCAAAAAAGAAGAATTAATATTATTACCATCAATTCAGTTTTAGCAGTTTCACAGACATTTTCCTATTCCTGCACTGGTTGTATAGTGAAACAGAATTCATCAGTTTTGCAGAAAAAGGAAATAGTTCATTTCGAACAGAATTTGATCAGATGAGAAAAGTCAAAGTATCATACAAACACCACCTCGATCACCATATTAGATTAGTAGGGTAATGGAATGACAGTCTACATTCATCTTCTAGTCACACTACAATTAGACAATGCACTCAAAGATCCCCTGAAGGGCCACATTACTGAAGACAAGGTTATTATAAGAAATAGTAGTATGTAGTTGTGAGAATGTAAGGTGAAACAAGTTAGTAACTTCCTATTATCTACTGGTAAAGCTGCTTCATCCGTATGTGGAAATAAATTACCTTGGAGAAAAAAAGCTAAATTCAACAACCAGTAGTTCATGTGAGGTACAGACAGACTACAGATGGTGACCCTAAGCTGCACATATCATGGCAACAGCAAAAATCACCTCCCTCTATTGGGAAAACAGTAATTTCAAATGCTCTTTTACTGAAAAGCATCCTAAGGTAGAAAGCACTTAAAAGCATCAGAGAAACATTAATTTAAGTACTCATACACATTAGTGGAAAAAGAAATCTATGAGGGGCTAAGCCTCTCTGTTTCACAGCCTGATAATAAGAATTTAGGAGAACACTTAGATGTCCTGGACTCAAAACACTCCCCTGCCTAAGGGATTTCTGATTTAGATGTTTCTATTCCTCCTCATGATTCAACCACAAAACTACAGGAAATTTTTCAGAAAGTATTGAATGCTCCACTGATTTTCTTACCAATTTGAACAGAAGAGCTCCAACAAAAGGCGAGGAAATACCCTCAGAATATTAACTTAATTCAAGAAGATCTACTCGGGTATAGGGCTTCACATCCTCTCTGCCAGAAGGACTGAAATGGAGGCTTCTCAAATATAGTCCAGTATTCAAGTCATTGGCCTACTGAATAAAGCAGAAGTTTGCAATTCATCGTTTCAAAAATCTCCTGTCAGGTCAGTTATGACATTCTTTTCCAGCAGAAAAACATTTTGTTCAAGTGGAGAAAAATTATCAGAATCAAATCATTGAGCAAAGAAACCAGTAGAAATACTTATTGTCAAGTTAAAAGGTGTTATAATAAGAAAGAGAGTTGACAAAACCTGAAACTGCTCTTAAATGTGTGTTCATTTGCTCTTTGAAAGAACACTGTTAGCATCCTTCTAACATTTGGTTCCACAGGTGAAAAAGTCAAGGCAATGCCTTTTCTGTGAATCCCAAAGGAGCTGAAAAAAGGAGCCAGATGTCAAAATTAACTGACTTTGAGCATGCCCAGAGGCATAAAGTTGGGCACCACACATTAAATAAAGATTTTGTGAATAACAGAAGTGCCTGGAAGTTCTTATTTAGATTTTTAAAAACTGTTCTGTTACCATAATCTCCTTAGTCACTGTATGAAGTAGATTTCTTCCTATACATTTTTTCTGCGTTTTTGTAAATAGTATTATTTAGTTCAATGGGTGGTTTGTCAATTATGTAGAAAAGTCACAGCTCGCTTCTGAATTCTGCAGGATTTTATTAATAAAATGATTCACTCAAATGTTACACGTTCTTTAAACCCTGAAAAATATTAGCAGTAGACATGTAATAGACTATGCAGTGTTTTTACTGAATTATTCATCAAAAATTGTGCAAATACCTAACGCCTTCTTTGTTCAAAGCCTGAAAAGACTGCAATGCATCTTGCCTCCATTCTCACGTAGGCCAATTTAGAATAGTTTTATTCCTTTAGCAATAGGTTGAAAAAATCATTTGTCTTAGAAGAGGCATGCATTAATATATCACGGTATACCTATTCAACTAACAAAGTTTTCAATGGAAAATTATTTTACATAAATGCATAATGACATAGCTGCAGAGAATCACAGAACATCCTGAGTTGGAAGGGATCCACAAAGATCATCAAAGTTCAACTCCTGGCCATGCACAGGACCATCCCCAAGGGTCACATCATGTGCCTCAAAGCACTGTCCAAGCACTTCTTGAACTCTATCAGGCTGGATGCTCTGACCGCTTCCTCTAGGGATCCTGTTTCAGGGCCCAACCACCCTCTGGTTTAAGAACCTTTTCCTAATATCCAACCAAAACCTCACCCGGCACAACTTCAAGCCATTTCCTTGGGTACTATCAATGGTCATCCCAGAGAAGAGATCAGTGCCTGCCCCTCTGCTTCCTCTCATGACAAAGCTGGAGATCTCTATGAGGTCTCCCCTCTGTCTCCTCCTCTCCAAACTGAACAGACAAAGTGACCTCAGCCACTCCTCTTATGGCTTCCCTTCAAGGTCTTTCACCACCTTCATAGCCACTAGGCTCTCTCTAATAGCTTAATATCCTTCTTATATTGCCTAAAACTGCCACAGTATTCAAGGTGAGGCCACACCAGTGCAGAGTAGAGTGGGACAATCCCCTCCCTTGACCGGCTGGTGATGCTTTGCCTAATGCCCCCCAGGACACAGCTGGCCCTCCTGGCTGCCAGGGCACTGCTGACTCATGTGCAACTCGCCATTGGCAAGGACTCCCAGGTCCTTTTCCATGGCACTTCTCTCTAACATGGTCCCAAGTCTGTACGGACATCTGCAGTTGCTCCATCCCAGGTGCAGAATCTGTCACTTGTCTTTGTTAAACATACAATCAACAATTGCCCAGCCTTCTAATTTCTTGAGGTCTCTCCGCAGAGTGTTTCTGCCTTCCAGGGAGAAAACAGCTCCTCCCAATTTAGTATCATCAGCATACTTGTTTAGCATCCCTTCCAGTCCTGTGTCTAGGTCATTTATGAAGAACATGAAGAGCACAAAGCTGAAGATGGAGCCCTGTGAAGCCCACTAATGACAGGTGACAAGTCTGATGTTACTCTATTCACCATAACCCTTTGTGCCCCACCTGTGAGACAGTTGCTCACCCATCACAATTATCGAGCTGTGTGCTGGACATTTTGTTCAGAAGCATACTGTGAGAGACAGTATCAAATGTTTTATTGAAATTCAAAAAGATGACATCAAGTGCCTTCCCTTGAGAACTAGGTGGGTTACCTTGTCATACAAGGAAATTAAGTTTGTCAAGTAGGGCTTTCTCCTAGTGAAGTCAGGCATGTTGGTCATGTATTTCATTATTTTAAATATTAAAAATTTTAAATGTGGAATTATCTAGACTTTCACATAGGCTGCAACACACAAAGGTGAGTAAATATATAGTAAATCTTGAACAAGGAATCAATTGGAGAAAACAGTATTTTAAATTAAAAAAAAAAAAAAAAAGAAAAAAAGAAGTACCATGCAGATAACACCAGATGAAGCTAATACACAGCTAGTAGCCACTAGGGTGGTCCACAGTTACCCCAGTCACACATATACACAGCAAACTCTTTAGGTAATGTGCCCTATCTTAATCTTGCATGCTTGTTTCATACCAGCACAGCTGGGTTCTCATCTCTGATAAGGAGTTCTCTGTGTGACTGTTATAGTACCAGGTCAACAAAAATTGTCCTCAAACACACCAAAGGAATTATAAATTACCATTTACAAGTGAGAGCAGCAGCAGAGATCTTGTATTGTTTCCAGGAGCATAAAAAAATACAAAAAGTCAAACCTTAAATTCAGTAACACATGGCCTAGGCAGAAAAAGGGCTTCCATTTCACAAATAGCATTACATGATATTATAGATAACAGCACTGAGACACACGGTCTGTCAGCATATAAAGAGCACTAGAAATCAATGGGAAAGGTTAAGAAAAACCATATGCATTTCACATTTAAAAAAAAATACCAGGTATTTTCATTCTTTATAACATTTGTGAAGATGATGTATACAGAATAATTAACTTCTGCTAATGGCTGGAACACTCCATGAGAATAATCAGACAAATTAAACATAATTTATCTCTGTCTGAAAACTATCACTGATTCAATGGCATACACACAGTCCTCTCTCACAGCCTTCACATCAACAAAAGAAAAAAATGTATCTGCTAAAAATCAATAAAGCTCTATATCATCCTGAAGAAAAGAGCCCAGATTGCTACTGCCTGAGTAGGTTTGTGCTGTGCCTGCTCTAACTTGGCTGCTTTTGTCACGATTTACACCCCTCTTCATGTGAACTTGATTCCCTTCATGTGAACTTGATTCCTTCTTTATTAACTTGCCCTAATGCCAAATAACTAGGGAACAGTGTCTACAAATTAACCTAGCATTAAGACAACTGTGTTAAAACCCCATCACCTATAGTGTGCAAGTTTTCTGTGATGTTGCTGGGAGCATCTGCCAGGAAAGCTGCTCTAGATTTTCTCTTCCAAGCTGAATTTTATATGCCAAGCTTTTTGAACCTTGAAGCTGACATCTACCAAATGAGTTGTCAAGTTCCAAAAGAGATTTTCAAAGACATTCAGAAAATACTGTGCCTATAAAAGAGTTGCTTCCAGGATTCAGAAAACCCTTAGTAGCAACTAATTCATTCCATCACAAATTTATTCCATCTCACCTTTGATTGAATCACCAAGTACTTCTCCCTCTTATCTTATTCAGGCTTTTGGTATCTTAAGACACCAGGTCCTTGTTCTCAAACATGAGAAGGTGTCTTCTCCAGCTACCTACTGATAAAACAAGGCTTTAAAAATACTTCTAAAATATTAATAGTCATAAACAACAAGTGATATTCTGATTTTAACTTGTATTATTGATTTCTGTTTTTTCCTGGATACATACAAACTATGAAGCTAATATTGATCTGAATGGCCTTATTTTCTTAATTTTATTCCCTATCTACTCTTCTCTTTTTACATGCTTTGTCTCTTGGAAACAGTAACAGATAAATTTCTTCTCAGATACAACACTGCAAACATTATTAGGACTCAAAGATGCAGGTTCTTAGTAAAGAATTTACTTCTTAAATGGTTTTGGGGAAGTTACTTACTGATCTTTTCCATACCACTACACTCACTTAAAAACATAACTATCAGCTATTTTATAGCGTCTAGAGATCCACAAAGACATACTGAGTTAAATTCTTTCACTGCTTTACACAAGGTGGTGAGTTTACTAGGGCTGAGTGATTCACTTTTGCTACAGGGATTTTTCCATGGAATCACTGTTTCCTTACAAGACTCGAGTAAGTAACCTAATACTGCCAATAGCATTTACAGGGGAAAGAGGTGCTACAGAGTGGTCTGAAATATCCAGAACTCTGCTTTAACTATCACTCTGTTTAAAATATGGAGATATTAAGCAAACGAAGAAATAAAATGCAAAGGGAAAATATGCAATAGGAATCATATAAGCTCAAATTATGTTCCTTTCTATCTCCTTAAAAAGAAGCATCACATTGTTATGATGATTGTGATTGCTTTTTTTTTCTGGCCTAGTGATGCCTTAAAGCTTACATTGCTGGGATGCAGGTAATGACAATATCAGCACAATTCAAATTTGTGTTACCCAATGAACTGTCAGCCTTAATTATTTATATTCTTCCTTTACTTGCTCCCACATTTTCATAATTTTTCTTTTTTAAATGCATAATGTATGGTGTAAGTCCTTTCCAAGGAAAATATCAATAATATTTTTAGTGGCAGGTGGTAGCTGAAGCCAGATGTAGACTCACTGACAAAGTGGCCTAGTCTATGCTCAGACCTATGTTCCACAGACACACTTTCCAAGAGCTGACAGGAGTACAAAACTACACAATAAAAATGCTTCACTGCTAAAAATTATTACTAGTTGCTAACAAAACTACTCTGTAACACCTTGTGATTGGTGTCTTGACATTTCCCAAATCACTACTCTCCATAAACTCCAAATGATTCACAAAAATCAATGGCTACTGGCAGAACAATATTTTACACAGGTGACAGGCAACAGGCAGTGTAATGTTATCTTTTCTAACCTGTGTGGCAGTACAGATGATATTACTGCTGCATTTTTGGGCATACATGGCTGTTAATGCATATAAATATACATGGAACCATACAGATAAATAAAGAACAGCTGCTGAATCAATGGGATTACAGACTCAGTGCATGTTCACTACAGAGGAATAACAACAAGGAAAATAAGGTTGAGGCTAGAGAGAATAAGCACTACTCAAATATATGAACACATCACTGCTATGTCATGTATTCTAGTTCTTGACAGGAAAAAGCCACAAATAGGTTTCACATACACATGGAATGCTTGCTTACATACAAGAAAATAAGTTATCCATACTCATTCACATAATGATATCCCAACATAAAATCTAATTTCCATCAAGAAAAGTGATGACTGCTTCAGAGATCATTTCTGGTAAGGCTAAGCCCCTGTTCTATGCTAGCAAATAGGCACACCCTCTTGGACTCTATTTTTACAGTAAGTAAATTCAAATGGATTTTTATTAGAAATATAAAGTAGAAGAGGTAGGAATTAACTATAGTGTTAAAAGAGAATAGCAGTGAGACAAAACAATAATTTCATACATAATTGAAGAAAAATTGATAAGATGAAGGATATGAGTAAGTTAAAAGACTGACAGTAGCAACTCGAAAAAGAGCAGCAAGGTGTAATTTGCATGGGCTCTGATTTTCCAGAATTCTGCATCCAATTTGTGCTGCTTTTCTTTGGCATCAGATGCCTAGTCTCCTTATTGCCTCTTAAAATCACTTATCATATATAGAAAAAATAATCTCCAAATTTGAATGAAAGCATATCTAAGGATCTAAACAGTTCTTGCTACTTCCTTTACTTCCAAAGCATCTGTCAGCAGAATAACTAAGTTCTAGCTGGTACTAGCATGTTGTAAAGTATGAAGTTGAAAGATTTGTGCTTTAAAATTAAATTGTTGACATGAGGGAGTGAGTTTATGCTGTGAAGTCCTTAGTTTTGGATCTGTACAGAAAAGAGAGTAACAGAGAATACTCAAGGATATTCTAAATGGCACAGACACGGAAAGACAACCCGAAGCAGATCACCTGGAGTCAGAACTACATTCATGGGGTAATTGAGTCTGGGAAGTAAATATAAAAACAAAGAAGCTATAGAAGCACTTTTCTTGTTTATGTTTTATTTTCCACAAAGCACATGTTTTCTTTGGATTTAATCACCTATGAAAAAATAACTCTATAAGCTTTTAATATTCTCAAGCTCCAAACATTCCTTCTTAGCAAAAAAGTTAGAAAATTTCATAGCTGTTGATATTCACTGATGTTAACAGAGGAATCAACCCACAGCAGCCATTCAGCCATCGGACCCAGAAAGTGTGTTGTCCAGCCTTTGCTTTGGGATAGGCTGGAAATGGGATGGTATGAGTGAAACAGGATGAAAACATTACATTAGGGCACATTTGCTAAACTCACACAGTTCAAGCCAGAAAAAAAAAAAAGCAATTAATTGAGGCTGTGCTATTCATGGTATTAAAACCAAAAACACTGTGCCAGGACCACTACAATAAAGTTGAAGAGCACTTTTACTCCCTATCCTTTTAATATCAAAACAAACAAAACATAGAACCAGATCACTTATGATCTTCAAGATTCCCAGAGCATAGGCTGTAAGAAAACAGGGATAAAATTTAGAATATATCTTAAGGAAAAAATTTTCCTATATTCAGTAATTAAAGACAACGGGATGCTTATACTAAATCTCACTAATGGTTAATTGCTTCTGAAATATTAAATGCACAAGCTACATCTGAAACTAGGATACTTAATTCCAAGAGTCTCTCGATGCTGTTACTAGCTATCTTTGACCTCCACCAGCACTTTCAGCCCTAACCAGAGTATTGCTAATTATCTTGCTTTCCTCAGGCCCATTTACAGTCTTAAGTTTCTTGATGGTTCAAATTAACTCCTACTTGTCTCACAGATCATTCCATTATGTACAGAAAAGTGACTGGATACACTTTCACTGGAGTAGCAAATACAATAAGGCTGGTTTTAAGTATACCTAGCTATAATATTCTTAGTAAAAGAGTATTTGAGTGAAATTTTTGTGTTAATTTTAAGAAAGAGGTCAAGACATGATGACCTGCTGGTCCCAACTAGGTAGGGGAATCTATGAATTATTTGCTATGTTTACTCTATGATCAGAATTCATATTTTCCACATGAGTTGTGCTGTTGGCCTTGGTTTATTTATGCCAAGTACATAAGAATGAAACTCACCATATCAGGGTTTTATGCTGGCAGGAGCAGCAACAAAATAAAACAAAAACCTGTAAACTGGAAGAAAACCAGGTCAGATGTCAGGTTTCTGATCAGGAATTAAATTCTGCTGTAATTTGAGGTCATAACATGTAACATAAAACCTCATCAATATTCAGTATCTTTGTATATGCACATGGGGAAGTAGAGGGGGGATGGTGAGAAATCTCCATGAAGGCTTGAACTAGCCAAGATTTTTCTATTTATTTTTTTTCTGAAAGAGAAGAATCACAATAGCATTAAAAATTAATTAAAAAACTGCCTCTGCATGATCTAATCAAGGCTCCTGACTGAAAATTATGTGTGTATTGCCTTATTTATACAATTTATATTATAAATATTACATAATTTATACTAATTTATTTCTAGATAAGATGAAGAAATATAAACAAGAAGTATGTCCTCCTGTTGATATTTAGAGACAGTTTTATGAGAAATAAAATAGTAAGGGAAGTTCACTCTTTTCACAATTTCCTTCACTCTGAGACATAATTTATTAAAATATTTTGATTGAATCCCAGTACGATCAGTGTTTGCAGCCCTCACTGACATCTGCAAAAAGTTACACATCTTTTCAAAAGGAAATGCTTCATTTCTAAGAGATCTCATTTGCAATTTTGGCGAGTTCCCTTCAAGCCAATGACTCACATTTGTATTTGGTCTCACTCAAGTGTATTGGGAATTATACATTCTAGTGTGCACTCAAGGACTGTCTCTCACTATTCAGATTTAAAAAGCAAAAGCTGACAGAACAACAACATAACTATAGCTTTAATTCTTGCAGTGCAACTACAGCCTCAAGGGTTTACTCCTCAGCAAAGAAAACTGGAGGCTGCAAATTAATCTGGCTGAAAGTTCCTAATATTACAAGTAGTAGGGGATCATTAAGCTCTCAGCAGCATAGGGTGATAAATGGCTTTTTGTAAGCTGTGACAACCAAATATGAACCTAGAAGACCTTATATGACTCAGGGACTGCTGAGTACAATCCTGGGTGTGTGCTTGCCAGGGCTTCTCCCCACAGGGGTGTATCTCAGACACGTATAAATCTATGGCAAGGAGACACATGTGTGCAACCATTCCAGAGAGAACCGTGGTTTCCTTGGAGTATACGGTTATGTGCACAGTTCTACTCCACCATAACCTACTAACCCTTAACTTAACAGTGACCATCAATCTGATCCAACTCTTTCACTAGAACAAAAAACAAGTTCTATATCAAAGTTTTGAGAAGAGTGCTGTTGGTATTGTTATTGGATTCCAGAACCTTCTGAAAGTTCAGCATTAAAGAGGAGTAACTGTGAAGAAAAACTGACTGGTCCAAAAGCAGAAATGGATAGCATTAATTCTCCTCATGATAGCTTTTAAGTCAAAACTAATTTGTCAAAAGTGAGTAATTTTGAGAAGGTAATCGGTTTCACTTTGTTAACATACAAGAATCATTTGCTCTATACTTGTATTTATAAAAGAGCTTGTTATATGAGGACTAAAGTAGCAATGCCATTCTGTACACTGTTAAAAATAAAAACAAGGGTATAATTTTTTTTTTCCATCGCACCTCTGTTGGTATAAGCACAATCCACAAAACTACCTCACTTCAAGATTCATCAAATTTAGGAAACAAAGAAAAATTTACAAACTCATATTTTTTTGCAAAGAAAATCAATATATCATTTCATGATTAGTCTGATTTACTCCTCTCTATATTCAAATGCCATCAAAAATATTTCATTTATATAACCCATTACAGCATTGAATTTTCCTCATTTCAAACAGCACACTGCCTATATAAACATCCTACTTTTCCTAACTATTTCAAGCATGTCCACTATTGTTTCATAAATAGTGGGTGATGTATCATTTCTAGTTTAGGCAAAGCACTGTGTTTAATATGGTATGTCACAATAACTTCTCTTCTGCATGCCATTACTTTCAAGTATTTTCTCCATCTCTCTTATTAGTCAGTCATAATGGCTTTTCTTGTTTGTGTCTCACTATTGTGCTTTTTTTTTTTGCTTTTTTCCTATGTGGGTAACAATATTCCAACAGAATTATTTCCTCCCACCTTTGGAGTGTTATTGAAGTCAAACTTCTCTTGTGCTTTATCATCCAGATTTGCCTTTCTTTTGAACGTTCATCTTACTGTTCAATATTAACCTGTGAACTACCACGCCAAAAAGAAGTCCCTAAGTAAAATAGAAAGGTACTGCATTACTTCATGTTTTCGTAGCCTAATATATCTTACATCTCGCAATTCTCATTTCTCTCATGTGATCTAGTTCAGATGAATGAACAGTGAAAAGACCTTCCAACTGATTTAATTGAACTTCTGCCCTTCACATAAACATAATAAATAATTCCTTTATGAAATAGTGTTTGTCTATGTCTACCAGTTGACAAAGACAAATATTGCCATTTTTTAACAAATTGCAAATTGTTTAGATCTAAATTTAACAGTAGCTAACTGAAGACTCATGGCAAAGGTTAGAGGGAGATCTAAAATCACATATGCCAACTAATACTTCCCAGGAGATATTACCTTTGAATTTTTAGTGAAATATTCTCAGTGATACTGTTAAGTTTCTTCTGGATTCAGACATCATATAACATTAATGTGTCTTTTCCACAACAAATTTGCTTCTTAATAAAGTTGCATAGTAATGTGCATGTGTGTAATAACACTGAGTAGTACAAATACTGCATTGAAAATATTGCTTGATTAATGAAGTCATGCTACTGCTGGCAGTGTGTCAACTAGAAGACTGCTGTGGCTGATCTCAGCACACATCAAGACAATCCCTGCTTCAAGAAGATCACAGTATCATCTGTAATAATGAATTAACAATAATAACAACTACTAAAGCCTTAGGAAACAAAACAAAAAAACCAAAACAAAACAAAACAACAACAACAAAGGAGGTTGCTGACTTCATCTTTTCTTTGGCCTTTAATTTAAAAAAACCCCAAACCCCAAACCAAACAGGTAAAGCGATTTTCTGACAGTAGTTTCTGTCTGGTGGATTATGCAAAAGATGCTCTCCTGTGGCAATAATTCTATTGAGACCTTTCCTGGCTCATGGCCCAGTGTCAGGACTTTGTTCCAGGAAAAAGGAGAAAATCCAGGAAATAGATTCATGAAATGGACCAAAATACATTTCCGTGTTATCACTAACAGTGTGCTAAAGAGGAAATTAATACGCTCTTTGCATTTGTAATTCAGTTCTAAAATATATTTTATACATGCACATAAATTCAAGCATATATCTACCCCAAGTTCTTTGAATACAAGACAAGAATTTCATTCAAAATTTTTAGAAAGTGTTTAGAAGCCTAGCTTTACTGAATACAGTAAGAGTTTGACATTATCTCTACAGAAGTAGATTCACCTCACAGCTATTTTATAAATTTCATATAATTTCATAATACTATATTTAAGAATGTAGTCATAACTTCCAAGAATTTTCTTTCTCTTTATAAAAAAACTCTGCACAACTTGTGCTGTGTTCTATGTGAAACAGTACTAGGAGGGGGGAGAAAAAGCAAGTAAGGCTCTTTGTTTTTAATCCCATCTTGTATATGAATTCATCTTGATCAAATGCAATTATCTGTTTTTTCCTAATGAAAATTGTATTTCTGGGTGGTAAAGGTGTTTGGGTGAAGAAGGTAACATGGCCAAGATTTTTGGACAGTTGAACAAACTAAATCAGTCTATGTGGATTTCCAATACTTTCACAACACAGAAGATCCACAGTAATTAAGCAGGACAGACTACATCGTCCTATGCTAGTCAATAAAATTTAGGGGTAGACAAGGTGTACTTTTGGAAGGTGAGTTTTGGTAGCTGCCAAAGAAAAGTAGCAGTAAGAAACTAAGAGTTTTGATTATTATATTTGGTTATTGATATACTCAAAATAAAATAAAAAAAAAAAAAACACATAAAAAAACTTGAAAAGAAAACTGTCTCTTAACTAGGGCTATCTGATATGTTGCCTCAGCATGCTGAATCCATCAAAAGAAGTCTCTCACTTTCATTAGTGTAAAGAATATTGCATTCAACATTTCATTTTTTTACAGCACTTGAAGCACCACATGACGAGATTTCGAGTTAGTCACAAACAATATTACCCCAAAGCAATTGATTACCACTCCGCCTGGTCTCAGTCTAGAGCTATTAATAGGCTTCATATATTAATCCAATATAGATGCTTGTGTCATGCAAGTTGTTCACAGGATAATACAGAATAAAATGCTCAAGCAGTGGAGTAACTCTATTAATAAAGTGTAAAAATTGAGTCCTCAAGAAACAGGGGAAGACAGATTTTTTATTTTGTTGAGTCAAGGAGTTACTAACAGACCATGCAACTTCAGGAGATGACACCTGGTCACAATACAAAGGGTATTTGTGTCTCCAATGAGACATGCCAGTTCTTCATTTATCAGTGTCAAACCATCCCAAGTGATAGTTATAGAGCTCTTCAAATGTGTAAATATATTTAACTGGAGGTCCTGTAAAACTCCAACATAAAGGATAGTATACACTTCAAGGAGACTGGGACAGTGCAGATGACACAATTGCTGATAAGCTAGGTCAGAAGTGCATCCAAACAGGGGCAGAAAAATATAGAGACAGAGATGGCAACTTTTAAAAACTGCTATGACAAAGTAAATTAAGCTTTGGGTTTTTTTTAATTTCCTTCCTTTTTTATTATTGTTGTTGTTTTAAATAAATATTAACAGTCTTTATAAATAAGGAAAAAAAAAGAAAAAGTTATTTTTTGGATCGGAATCTTATACGAATTGAAGGTTTCATGCTATTTTAATAGTATCAACCATCTGACACCTACAGACATGCAATACTGAGTAAGAGAGTGTTGGTCTTCAGGAGCTAAGTACTATTGGTGAAGAAGAAGAATTTTGTAGCAGTGATGGCTAAAAAGCTCTCTAACATTGAACAACATAAGGAGAAGCTCACCTGAACACTGATGCAGTTTGTGAAATCATCTCACTTTTATTTTCTGTCAGATTTTATCTAGATGTCCCTAATAATCCAAAGCAACTGTCTGTGTCTTAGCATCTTTACAGACATGTCACAGGAATCAGAGTCCTCAAAACTGCTGTGACTGCATCTTGTTTTCTTAAAAATACTACCTGAATATCTGCCTTTCTTTCTAACAATAGCAATGGAAGGAGACAAGGATAATATTAATTTCTGTTACTGGAAGATGCAAATGAGATGCAATTATAGCTGGCAGGTTTTCCAAATGCTGCTTGGCAGAACTGGCCACCTGCTGCAGCAAGAAGTGGGAATGACAGTAGAAAACGCAGGAGATGACCAACTTGAAATTATCCAGGAATATGTCATGGGATTCATCCTAGAAAGCCACTCCCCAGGTTACTGTGTAATCACTTCCCAGATTCACAAGTCAAGGGACAGTCTAGCAAATTAAACACAGTGAAAAATTTAAAACTTCTCCATAAGAGCTATTAACATCTTCCTCCCACAAAAATGATGCAATAACCAGTGGAGCTGCTGCAGCTCTAACGGCACCACGGGAGCACGCAATGATTTATTTTCTTGTTACTGCAGTCAACCACGAGTAACTGAACGGGTTAATGCAAGAAGACAGAGGGAATGACTCTGGGAACAGGGACTCAAGGAAAATCTCCTGCAACCAGTACAATGCCCAGAAAGGGAGGATCTAATCAAGCAGATAAGCCTATACACATATAAGCTCCAACCCAGAACTTGCAATCTAGGTATTTTAAACATGCAGAAGAGCCAAAAATTTGGCTCTTTGCTGTAGACTCTAAGCCAATTACAATAAAAACATTTTTTGCCTACTCAGTTTACCTCCTCAGTCTTCATTAAGAAGAAAAAATGAAAGGGCAAAAAAACTGCTCTAACTTTACTTGAATGCAAAATGGATTCCATCAAATGGAAAAAGAATTACAGCTGTGAGACAATTTCACTTCAAGTCTTTGAAATATGTAATTTTCGGTTGGAAGTAAATCTTGTTACTAAAATTGTACTTTACTTTTCAAAAAAGCCAAGAGAAACCATTAAAAGCTTGAAACAAGCAAAATGTTTTGACAATATCCAGTTTATACATCTGCCAATAAAGGCTTTAATTTCAAATTGGAAGAAAATAGTTTTAAACTGCCAAGTAACCAAAGTGTAACTCAAGCTTTCTGAACTGTTTATTCAAATGCTCTAAAGTTGACTACGAAGAACATTGAATGCTGTAGAGAACAATAAGGTTCATGAAACTTGGGCATTTAAAGTTGAGCTCTTACAGTGAAAATAAATTTGAGATCACTGTAAAAATAAAGTTATGTATCAGCTCATCATACGGAAGTTACAAAATTGCATTATTTACAGAACAACTTCTGAGCTCTTAGCCTAACTATACGCAATGAAGGCAAATAAAGGCAAATCTAAATTTACAGCTTTTAATGCAGAGCAGATCTAGCAAAAGAACTAAACAACCTGACAGTTTACTGGTTTAAATCTAGAATGCTCAGTCTGAAGAAAATGTTAGCCTCTTCTCGTCTGTCTTCACCTCAGCGCTGTTCACTCAGCTGTTTCTGCTTTTAAAACTGACAGGCATGAAATAACAGTGAGTGATGTTATTTTTGTAAGAATGTAAAATACTACAATTCTGGATTTCAATAAGGCCAAAGATCTAAGGAAAAGTGTTTTATCCATCTCCAGAGCTTGGCAAAGGTTTCTACTGGAAAACAGATCTGAGGTGTCAGTGCCCATTTCACTGAAACTTCTCCAGATGCAGAAATTTGAATACCACTGGCACTTACAGAGAGAATTTCTTCCATGCTCAACAAACTCATTAAATGATGTGAAGGTCCATAATGTTGCTGATAGACTGTAACATTTTGTGACTGGTAATATAAAGTGACAGAGCCTAATTACTATGTGATTCTCAGACTCTTTCTTCAACCTGATTACTGCCCACAAATGGCTTGAAAAGTTTATTTTCATGGATGACTGAACTTTCTATACCTACTCTCTACCTGAAAATTCTAATTGTGAGGAGTCAGCAACCAATTCAACATTAAATAAACACTACTGACCCGCATACATAAGAGTTAACATTTTCATTCTTCAAAAGTACAGAATGACAGGCCTGAGTCCATTAGTCTTCTGGGGAGAAAAGAAATATTCCACAAACACAGCTATGAAAAATAAAAGCTTAGCTTTAAACAGATGTGAAGTTGGAGAAGAAATCACTGGAAACTCCTTGTTAGAATTGTGCCAACAGTTAGGTGGTTGTTTACCAGATTATGTTGAAGTTTAGTCTTCCCATATGCTGTTAAAACCATCTTTGTCAGAAATCATAATCCCACAGGCACATAAAAGTTATTCTGTAAAGTCAGATATACACAATTTGTAAAAGATCTGATTGTGCCAACAAGCCACTCTTTTCCCCATGTTCTCAAAAGTCTGTCCCTGAGGCCCCACTTTTCCGTTTGCTGAAACAACAATTTAGTATCTAGCTCCTTTCTGAAGTGACAGAAACTACTCACCATTGTGCTGTTAAGGCAGAAGCTTTTAGGGAACATAAAAATCCCTCAAGTAAGCAGAGACATACAAATGGACGTGTCCCCCTGCTGAACAAATGCAGTGTTCCAAATTCATACTTCCATGGGGTTGCCCTGAGGGCAGTGCTTGGCTTCAAAGAAAATGCACAGGAGGAGCTATGGAGGGAGTCTGTCCAGTTGTCTGTGCTTCATTTAAAGCACACCAGTATGGCTGGTGATCCTGAAGCATATCAGATTTCATTTCAGCTACAGTTACAAAATTATGTTACTCTAGACTTTATCACTGTCCTTTTAAATTGAAAAAAAAAAATTAATCTCCAAGGCCACTATTCAAGAAGGAGCTCTTTTTTTTTATCTTGTTTTACCCACTTGCTTTGATTTATCAGGTTTGTTACTAAAAATTCTCACAAATGAGAAACTAAAGTAACTGAACCATATTTGCATCAAAACAACTTCACTGGAGTGCATGAAGCTTAACTCAATAGCTTTACTATGATTGATGCAATTGTTACCAGCAATGGGAAGAGAAAAAGGGGAAGAAAATGCGTGAGAAAAAGTACAATGTCTATAAGCTTGACTGGCATAAATGCTCTTCTCACTTTCTTCTGTGTGAAGATTTGTTTTTATTTAAACTACAGAATATTTCAGAGAATCTAATGTGATCTGACAGCTAATCTTTAATTGTGTCACTATATAAAAAAGGGAACAAAAAAAGCCTACAGACACTGTATTATCTATCATACTTTGAGGAAGTTGTATAGGGCTAGAGCAACTCTTCTTCAAAGACAGGTTATAAGAGGTGGGATTATTCAGTCTGGAGAAGAGAAGGCTCCAGGAAGACCTAACTGCAGCCTTCCTGTACCTGAAGGGAAAAGAAAGCCAGAGAAGGACTTTCTACAAGGGTATATAGGTATAGTACAAGGGGGAATGGCTTCAAACTGAGAGTAGATTTAGATTAGACACCAAAAAGACATTAATCACTGTCAGGGTGGTGAGGCACTGGAACAGGTGAAGTTCCCAGATAAGTTGTGGATGACCCAGTTCTGGAAGTGTCTGAGGCCAGGCTGGATGGTGCTTTGAGAAAACCGGTCTAGTGGAAGGCGTCCGTGTCCATGGCTGGGGGGTTGGAACTAGATGATCTTTAAGGTCCCTTTCAACTAATATCATTCTATGATTATTTTCAAATCTAATATATAATTCAAACATGCACTGAAAAGACTGCATGATAAATTGCTACAATCCTTCTTGAGATCCATCCTTTCATAATGAATTGGTATTTCTGGTGCAACGGGTAATCATCCAGTCCCTTTCTCATGTTTTAGAGTATATTTACAGGCAGCAATTGCACTATCACATGAAGAGATCACTCCAAGCATTGAGCAAGACACCACACAAATGCCTCTAAGCACTGTGCCCCATGGCATGCTGGAGTCACTTCCCTCTGATTTGCCCGGGGCATGAATGATCTCATAAACCAAAAAACCTCTACTGAGTATGTCCTGCCTTCAATTGCATAGGTTTTTATTTTCAGAATCGAGACAAAAGCCCTTCAATGAATGTGTAGTACAGCGACAGACATTGCTCCTCTTGAACAGTATAGCTGTAAATATGAACAGTTCAAGATCAAAGTTTAAGTGGCTGAGACACTGAGTCTCCTGTGACTTAGGACAACCTTATAAATATTTTGGTGCCTAAAAAAGAGAGACCTCCAGGTAAAAATCTAAAATTCAACCAAAATAAAAATAGTAAAACGCAGCATTTTAGAAGTCCTATTCTTTCTTTAGAAGTTTGCCCTTTTTTTTTCGGGGGGGAAATCTAAATTTCACAAAGTTTCAGTAATGCTGACCAGACAAACAAAGTTTAAAGATAGACCTTGTACTTTGAAAAGTACTCAGGTAGGGGAGTAAATAGAATTTATACACCCCTGAAAACCCAGATTTGTTTGTAACCTCCCACCGAGCCACAACACGCATTCAGCTAAGTATACACTCTAATCACACACTCTAAGATTTCTTACTTGATGAATTACAATCAGTTGGGATCTAGGCTATGTGTGCACCATATTCTTCGCTGTGTGCAATGAAACATGGTATAAAACAGTTCAAGTATTTGAAATAGAATCATTTATTGTTTCTTGTACTTCCAAGCACTTTTGGAAAACACTACCTCTAGCCACTGTAATATACATTTTTATCCTATAATTTCAGCATCTCATTTTAGAAGTATTTTAGAAAATTATAGGGATTTTTACATCAACTTTTGGAAGAGATTTTTAAATCAAACTTTTCTGGAATTCGTTTTGCAATCAGAACAACAATTTTCTCTTTTGGAGAAAATGCTACTAAATATAGAGTATGCAAAGCTAGGCTAATACCAGAAACATCGGGTTTGCACACAATACTTACATGTAACATATTTTTTAAAGCCACACTACGAAGAATGAGAAGGCACCAACAAATTAAATACTGTTTTCATTAACACCAAACAGCAAGTAACTTTTCTGCCATAATCACTCTTTCTTGCATAGGTTATTTGTTCATCAAAATATCTTCTTGTGGCTACCAGTCTCAAACACACCTTTCTTTACCAAAGATCTGTATCAATTAATGCCAAGTACACATAAGATCTGTCAGAACACAACATACTAAGTTCAAAAATTCTGTTGTTCCTAAAACACCTGACAGCATTATGAAATAACCTTATTGTCTACTAACTTTTGTTAGAAAAGTTACAGCACAAAATACAGGGTGGCTTTTGCATAGAGCAAACTCTTTGGAATGAAGTTCAGTCTCAACAATAAGGTAAGACAGTTTGCCTGCTTGCCAGCTTAATATTTTGCCTGCAGTAGATCTATAGATCTCCTAAATTACCTTCTTTCAAACATAGTTTTTCTCAGACTGTCCACAGTAATGCATTTAATACACAACTAAAGATGGAAATAAATCATAAAAATAGACCAAATACAATCTGTAGCTGCCATACAGACTGCATCCTAACTGGTGACCATTCAGGTTTTCTTGGACATGCATATGTTATGTGTAAACTGCAGGTCACAGGTGATTTACAGTCAGTCCTGAATCTTCGTGCTCAGGTTTGATTTCTACAGAATCCATGGCACATATAGGAGGGGAGGGATGATGTGCACGCAGCTGCCACCTCCATGGAGAGATGGGACACAGCTGGAGACCATTCTTGGCAGTAAGGGGAAAGGATGTTTCTAAACACAACCTGCTTCCTTCCGTACGCTAACCCCTCCATTCACTTCTGACTCTACCTTGGGCATGGATTCCTATGTTTTCAGAAGCCTGGGTTGCCTACTAGGTTCAAAATAGGAACTGCTTAGATAAATGTCACTCTTCCTAGCATCTGTTGCTGCCATTTCCTCAGGGCTTTATTTACCTGGCTGCACTTTAGAGAATAAGAGAAGCAGCAACTGTCTCTTTTTTCATTCTTCTTTTTTTAAGAAACTATACCTTAGAAATACCCTCCTCTCAACCTTCCCCTTCTTTTCATACAAAAGAATATTTCTGCCTATCTCTCCACTCCCCAAACCAAATGAAACTTAAAGATCCTCTTATATTTCAGCCCACCTTAGAAACAGAAGATGAGGAAAAATTAATGGCTTCTACTTTAGATCTACTCTTATACCTTGCTTATATTCAAACAAAAAACAAAAAAAAAAGGCAAAAAGTCCTCATGAAAAATCATCTGAAAGTCACTACTTTAACATGCAACAGCAAAACATTTCAGTATGCCCAGCAATAGAAGGGTTTAACAAGGTGCCTACAAAATCTGTTTTCTATTATCACTTTACAACTATAACCTTGGCACTTACATATACACACAGATTATGAGACATCATAACTCTTAGCAGAAGCTAAGAAAAAAAACTCAAACACCTAAATGAACCTGATCCAAGGTAGTCAAAGTTTATTCACATAAGCAGTGGTCCAATACAATCTGTCAGTATCTAAAAAGCACAGTAATTCTTGTCACATCAAGTTGTTAGTCTGCCAGTGAGATATGACTTATTTCTACTAGCAGTGGCGACAACTGGGTTTAAAATATACTTCCTTTCCTTTGGTAGCTCTACATACACACCTGCACATTGATATAATTGTAAAGAACAAAAAATATCCAGACTGTATGTTTAAACAAACAGGTTAAATTAATAGGTTAACCCTAACTCTAACCCTCACATATTCTTGTGAGGAATAATGGGCACTCATTTCTCCTATTAGAGAGGAAGAAACAATTACTCTTATGAAGAGTCTGTAAAAGTTCACAGGAAATACGCTATGCTGGATTGTGGTCTTCAGTTTGCAATCAATGTAGGTAAAGAAATAAAAGAATAAAATCCATGATGAAAGAAGTAAGATCAACTTGACAAAATAGCGCACATTTTGTATCTGAGGGAGGACTTTCATACAATTAAGCCTATGACTTTAAAAATAATTGACAAAGCTGTTCTTCAGGGCTATTCAGATAACTCATCTAAAATGTACTCTCTCCACAAACATTAAACCAGAAAAAACAAGCTAAATATGTCAAGTAAATTATGCAGAGTGATCCAGTCACTGGTGGTGAGATACAAAAGACACTTAAAGGTTGTGACATTGAACAAGGTAACAGATGCCGAGAACCCAGCTCCTTGGTGCAGAAAGCACAGCCGAAAGGCGCCGCAAGTTATTATAAAGTGGGTAGAGAAAAAGAAGTTGCCTAAAAGTAGAAGAGGCTCAGAACAAGAACCCCTAAGCAACCCGTGTGAAACACTCATGGAAGAAGATCACCTTAAAGCTTTTCCATCTAAGACGACTAAATTGGATGTCAGAGACATCCCCAACTGTAAAATCTGCATTGTCCAACAGCTGCTGTTACAGACTACAACTGCCGGACTGACGCTAAGAAGCGTATGTATGAGGGGAAGCTGAGAGAACAGGGTTTTTTCAGCCTTTTGAAAGTCTCACTGCTGCCTAAAACTACATGACGCCAGGTACAGACAATAAGGAGAACACAGTAAGATGTAGCAGAACATAATAAATTCCTACTAGATACATGGAAAAAAATAATTCTCATGGGGGTTGTCAAACACTGGGAGAGGGTTTCAGAAATGCTTTCACATCTCCATCATTGAAGACACTCATAACTCAAATCGACAAGATTTGGCACAACAAGCTCCAAATGCTGCACTGTGTAAAGGGCCAGATTTGATATCTCCAAAGACCCTTTCTCACCGAAATTAGTCTATGACTCCTTGACTAAAATATTATCGTTGATGTTGTTATTATCACACTACTTAAGGTCTTCCTAAATCTTTTTTTTGTGGATACGAACATAGTTCTGAATGCCCAGCTACCTCTCATTCCAACAATAGGTCTCTCCCTACTGCTTTGCATACTTACTCATTTTTTGCTGGAAGTACCACTTGTCTTGATACTGTCCATTACTCCACACTGAACTAAAACTCTCGACTGGAAAAATCACAAGCCATTTCTCCTTTGGCCAACTGCTAACTTTGTCTCTTCTCTCTCCTCCTGTCTTCCTTATTTCCTTGTGTCTCTAATGATTTCTACTATGTGGGTACATAAAAGTAAATAAAAATTAAGGGCTAATCATTCAATAACTCACATTTTGTACTGAATTGCTAGTAGTGAACATTAACTCAAGTATTTTGAATAATCTACAGGTTAATAGGCGCATATACACCATACATAACCATCATAACAATACCAGGTAGTTGCTAAAATATGACAAAGTTCAGATTGTCAAATAAAAGATAAATTTACACAACAATGAAATACTGCTAGGTTGCAAAAACTGCAAAAATCCTGTTCTCTTATAAAAACAGTAGAAAAATAATAATACAAAGACATAAAAAAAAAAGGAACAAAATTTCCTAGGTTTTGTTTTTAAATTTACAATAACCTGAACTCCTTCTGAAATAAAATTGATAATAAAATATATAAGTTAATCCATAACCTATTTTACAGGTTTAAAATTTTAAGTAAGAATACAACTTCATTCTTATCTTAGAAAAAGCCTACTTCCAGATAAATACTGGATTTGTTTAAGAAAGATACAGTGTAGTATTATTATCTCAAATGTGCAAATTTGAATTATTAATTTACACTGCAGTTTGTTTCATAACCATGATAAAATATTAATTCAAAAAATAAAATGCTTAGACTTTTTCAGAAATTAGTTTAATATATCATCCTACAAAAGTGGTACAGCTACAGCATTCAGGAAAAAAATTGCACATGAATCTGTAATTCTCAAACAGTAGCAGAAAATGAGCAGGCTGAACTGAAAAATATATCTGACAAGTCTTTGACCTGAAATATTTGGAGATATAAATTATATTTTAACATGGCCAGGTTTTGTTGGCAAATCTTGCAACAAGTTGACTAATGCTCCAGCTGCTATCAGTGACAGAGCTCTCATGGATTCCAAGTAACTGCTCCCATTCAGGGAGGCAAAATGCTTTCCCAGCCCAGAGGAATATCTTAAATTCTTTCATAAACATACACAAAAATACAAAGAAATAAACGGAAAATAAAACTGTGACTCCCTCTGCTTTTTTTCTGCATACTTCATGCAGTCATTTCTCTCAAATCTCCTTCCAAGTGAGTTTAATGGGAAGAATACTCAGCAAAACCAGTAAATATCTTGTGAAGAAAGCAAAATTATACTGTATTACACAGCCAAAAGTAGCATAAAAACAATTCTAAAATACACCATATAAATCCCACATCCCAAATGTGCATCCCCTTGTCATTCTCCAACAGATACTGGAAACCTTGCCTTGTTCGTGACGGTGAAGTTAAAAAAAGATTTAAAGAGAGACAAACCTAGATTCTTCTTAACACCTATAAATCCTGTAATTTATTAACTTAGCTCCTTCCATCATGACTTTTGATCATAGAAAAGGTAATTAGAGATTGCAGCCCCTAGAACCTTGGAAAGCAGTCATGATTCTTATCATGATAATTACTTATGCTGAGCTGAGAATGGTAAGATACTGACAAAATAAATCACAGAATAAGGAGGAAAGGGGGAAGAGAAAGACAGAAAAGCAAATCAACACATCACATAAGCCAACAGAGTCAACAAAATTATTTAATTCAGGCCTTCTCCACTACTAACTGCTGTCAAAGGACACTCGATAATTTAGCGCTGGTTTGTCATATGGCTTTGACAAGTAATGTCTGATCTTCATCATCCCATCACAGATGACAGGGGACAAGACGGCAATAATATGCTAAAATTTAAGAAATGACAAACACTTCCCTCTGTCTCAAGTCCAGTGGAACTTTAACATGCTCTTTCACAAGAAGATGTAATATAAAAACATGAAAAACAGAATACTGCTATAGAGTCAACTCATACTGATGACAAAGACAGAGCCATTTCCTCCAGCACAGGGCTGTATGCCACATGGAAATACAACTCTGCACTGGGATGGACAGTAACTTACATGACAAAAGCTCCAGAATTAAAATCTGATGGCATCAGTTTGTTCCACCACTCCAGATTGCTCTGTTTTCTGAGTTATGGCTGCTAAAGCAAAAATGTGAAACTGAAACATTAAAGAAAAATACCTGACTCCATAAAAATCTTGAAAATTTAACTCTCAGAAATGCCATGTAACCAAGAAGCAGGAATCATATTGTGATGCGTGCATGGAAGAAGACACTTTTCTCACTACACATTTTTCTCACTATTTTTAATATATATTAAAGTCTTCTCCAGTGGCAATGACAAAGCATTTAGAGCTTTCCCACCAAATGATCCAGCTTCTAGATCTCTTTACCCCATTCCTTAAAATACCATGTGTTTCAGAAGAAATTCTTATCCTCTATTTCACTGAGCTAAATTTTATGCTGCTGTGGTTTTGCAAGATAACAGTCTGTTCAAGATTAACAAGAGGCAATGACAAACCTTTTCTTTAAATTATTGTGGCAGATTAGGATTTCCACTTGAATATGTCTATTTCATAGTCTACATTCAGTGCCTCTATCTAATTATTCAAACAACTGATGCATATTTGCAACAGAGATGTACACCTCCACGAATCATTAGTTACATCTATACACCCTAACACATAGTGAGCTCAAAATTAATTTAAAAAAAATGTTAAAAGAGATGCCATTTTATGTGTGATGGTAGCATCACAGTAAACCGCATTAAACTGGTATTCAAATGGATGTATTAAAAGCAGTGCAACATGCAGAACTGCCTCACTGGATGCTTATGGTGCTTCTGTAGAGCTAATCCTGCCAAGGAAGAAAATTATTATTCATTACATCTGAGCAGTTAAGCATAAGGTAATATAATGAGGAAGCTCAGCTAGCAGGCTACTTAACTTTTGTTCCTTGAAGCACTGAAACCCTTATTAAATTTCTGTACTGAGACCTAAGGAAAAAAAAATCTAACTCTAAATCTAAGCACCTTATAATTAACTGGTGCTTGCTAGGGAAAGCACTGTAAAATCATCAATTGCAGTAGCACAGCAGAGGAAGCCTTTAACAAATAAATAAAGAAACCTGCAATGACAGCAAGCACATTTAGTCAAGATCTGCATGCAGATGCAAAGATCAAATACAATTTTCTCGCATACGCTTCATGCAACAATAACAATTGGCTTTTAGGATGCTACTGTTTTCTTGTAAGGCACAAAAATGCTAACCTGAGGTCTCATTTAAAGTGTGCAATTCTTGTAGCAAAGGCTGTCTTCTTTAAAGAGCCTTCCTGGGCAACATTACATCAATTCACTATACCTTTATAAGGCACAAAACGAGTTGGTGGAGGGTGAAAACGAGCAGAAAAAAAAAAAAAAAAAAAAAGGAAAAAAGGTTTGTTGAAAAAACCCCTAAGTCATAATGAGTCCTCTTTGGCTATGATTACCGAATGATTAATTTTTGTCCCAAACTTCCATTAATTCTTTCCAAGGGATTTAATCTTTTCCAGACAGCTCTCCATGAATTAGCTTGATATCGTCTCTCTGACTTGTGTGCACCCACATCATTGTAGGATTTGAAACTCTATTTTATTCATAGAGAATCCCCT
Source organism: Serilophus lunatus (assembly GCA_013399895.1). Lineage (NCBI taxonomy): Eukaryota > Metazoa > Chordata > Aves > Passeriformes > Eurylaimidae > Serilophus > Serilophus lunatus. The sequence continues at coordinate 240,523 of VXBA01003776.1, forward strand.
GGGAATGTGTTTGCAGTTAGCCTGGACTAACTGTACCAGCTCTCCAGCATCCCAGAGATTTGTCTGGTCCACCCACTTTTTACTGGATACCTGCAAAATGAAGTAGTCTTGTTCAACAACTGCTGGAGAATCATGGCATGGGTACAACACTAGTTTTGCCCAGTCACTCACAAACTGAGAGGTACTAAGCAGTGTGGAGGTGATGCCAGAGCATCGCAGCTTATTCAGCTGAACCTCTACAAATGTAGCTGCTTGTTCCTATCTTCTCAAAACCATAAAATTCTGTCATAAGACTCATGTTGGTGATTTCTGTCTCAGTATTTGCTAGAACATCAGCAAAAGGAAAAGACAGCCTTGCCTCATTTTGGCTTTTCCAACTGTTATCCCACCTAGAAAGCAGCACAATTTGTCAGAGAACATATTCATTTTTCAAATAACTGATTTTACCAATATTTCTCAGTAACACATGGCACAGATAGGGGACTTATCTCTCCACCCTAAACACCAGCTAAGCATCTAGTGAGATGACACTGGGACAGCAGAAACACAAAAAGGATGAAAAAGAGAGTGAAATTAATGTCACCACTCAGTCTCTACCAGGAAAATCCTCAATTGCTGTGTCAAGCTCCCATTTATTGCAGTATACTAAATTCTGAAGGCAGAGTTTGGCCACTGTGTGCACTTCAGGAAAAAAAAAATAAAAGAAAGCCATAACAGTTAAATACCAACTTGACTTTATAAAGGAATTATTATTTATAAGCAGGACAAGAATCTGTAAATGTATTATCTGCTACACAACAGTATCCAGTTTTGCATTTATCTTGTTCCTTCTGCAGTGAGCAGGCAAACGTCCGTGCTTCAGTAACACTCTCATAAAAAGTGCCTGATGGACTGCAGAAGGTGTTTCTACTGCCCTGGAAAATCACATAAATCAAATGCTGAGCAATTGTCATTTTCCAGCCAAATGCTATTACAAATAACTGTTTATATAGCCTTATCATTTTTTTTCTACCTGTCAACTATTGAAAAAGATTCACTCCCTAAATCACAGTAATTTCCTTTTAGCTGTCAGACAGGAGATTTAATATGGTGATAAAGAAATAAATGAAAAAAGTGCCCTTTACTTTTTAAAAGAGTTGTATAATTTTGTGTAGCTGTTACAAAAGCATTGTGCTCTCATTTTTTAGTTCATGTCCAAACAACAACACCAATTTATTGTGACATATGACATCCTCTTTGCAAACTTTGATACGAATAAATTGATAAAGTCTCTTCGCTCATACTTAGAACATAAAATTTAGTTTGGAAATTATGTCTCTTATCAGACAGCTTTCAGGGTTTTTTTAAGTAGAAGTACAAAATCAGTCACTCATAATTTTATTAGAATTAGCATTCAAAGCTGAATATCCTTCCTTGCCATTTGTAATATCACACAGTTAATGCAATTTACTGAAAACACAAATTCTGTCAGGGACACAAGGATTCACTCATTTTCACCTAATATTACAACAGTACTAACTGTATAGACTATTGTGCAGATGGCAAATTTGAGGGGTTAAAAATTACATAGATTACCGAAGATTTGAATATAAATTAAGTCCTGCTCAGTAGTCTACAGTTTCTCTCCTACATTCTTATATGCTGTCATGCAGATGGCAGTAACAGGGACTGTAGAAGCTGCTATTTTTTTCACAATTCCAAATAATATTAAATAATATTAAATTTAAAAATACTTTTCAAAGTGAAGCTGTGAAAAACACATTAAGTACAGTAAAATGCAAACAGAAAGAGACCATTCAAATTGTGGTTACCGAACATGAACATACACAGATACTGTGTTGATCAAGAGTTTTAAACAGAGGAAATTACATATTTCTACATGTAAATAATACCTTTGAGTTGTGATCATCCTTTGGCAGTATTGAAATGGTATATGTAATTGCTAAAGTCAACAGATTTTCTTCAAGAGCTTTGTTGCTTATGTTTACTATCCAATTTTACAGAGATTAGTTTCAAAAGCCAGAATTTTTATATGGCAATATCCCCAGGGGGATGCAGACATCAGTTTGCATAATGATGTTTTAGAAGATAGAAGAGTAGCTCTAAGAGTCTTACAAAGAAATACAGCTCATCCCTTCAAAAATGCACACAAAGGAGAACAAACGAAAAAATAATCCAGAATGTATTAATCTTCGTTTCCTCTCTTTTTTGAGGGTTGGAAATAGAAATTTTAAGCACTAATGTTATTTTCAATGAATAAAACGGTCTCCTGTGGAGTTCTCAGAACAAAAACATTCATCTTCCCAAAACACAACTTTTTGTGCCTGGCTTCATACCTACAAATTAAAATAGTTCAATGCTACTATGGCAGACATTAACCCTGTGCTGCTCCAGGTGGGAGTTCTGCAGTGGTTAAAGTGGCTATTTCATATTAGCTTCTTTTCAAATATCATTTTTTCTCAAACCTCACATATGAGATACGAAACACTCTTATTAGCTGCTTTTCACACCTGCACTTGGAAATGACAGACAACTTGGTTAGGCATACACCTTCACACTCAGTAATACATTATACCTGATGCAGATTTATAAAACAGCTTTTTTTGCAATGTCTTCAGCTACACTCTCCCTTCTTACAGACAGGAGGTGATCTATGGCAGAGGGCAGCCAGGTAGACTCTGGATTTATGAGCAGATTTTCATTACTGACTTCCCAGGTGAACCATTTCAGTCATGAAAGAACATTATTAAATGAACTGACTGACAGATCCCAACAGGGAGAGGTAAGGGCAACATATGTCTTTCCAACCTTTACTTGCTCAAACTGCTTTTTGTCCTTCCAGCATCCCTCAGCTTTACAGGATACAAAGTTCTTAGAAAATTTCTCCCTTTCACAAATCTTATTCTTTCTTGAGATAGTGTCAGTGTTCCCATTGGCCACATGATGCTGAGAAAGACATACTGACCTGAGAGAATTCTAGAGATAGGTTTTCATCACGAAGGAGTCCCCCCAGTAATCAATTTAACCAAGCAGGTATCACTGACCATATCTGAAGCGGTAATCTTCTACTGTATAGAATTTATTGGTGTTTTTTATTGATGGCACCAATATAAACTTGAACTAGAGCACAGAAAAAAAATTAAATGTTATGACAGATCTTCTTCATTGTCCTTGTAAACCCATTCAGATTCAGTATTTAAGCATTTGTGGTAATGAGTGTGATTTCCACTGGACTTATGATTTCACAGACCTGAATAGTAAGTGAACAAAATATGTGCGGATAAAATGTACATTTATTAAAGATCTTCCCGGCAGGCCAAGAACAGTGCTTTCAAATCTGTTCTAGATTCTGTAAGCAAACTCTACTATTTCTAGTCACTTTTATCCAACAGTCACAATAATCCTTTTTTCTAAGCAGAAAATAAACTGCTAATTTAAACCAGACTTTCCTCTCAGCCCAAGCTGGATGATGTCAATAATACTGTTTGCTGGAGTTTTTTCTTTCAGTTTTGGGGACGTTTACTTAATTCCTGAGAATTACAAGAAAGAATTGTGCCCTATTACTTTTCCATACTAAAATCAATGAAGAATCTTACATTAAATACATTGTTGTGTTTGAGAACAAAAAAGAAAAGTTTGGGGTTTTTTTTGCAGAGCTTCATTTTCATTCCTTTCCTTCTAATTCAATAAAATACTTCCATATTTCTGCATTTTAATACTGTACCACAAGAAGTAAAGGATCCATATAATTTTCTGTATTTCTATAATTTAAATGTAATTAAAAAACAAAAAATACTCTTGCATAATCATAAAGGATTCTCATGCCATCAAAAGACTATATATATATATATACATATATATAAAAATATATAATCAAAATGTTCCTTTAAAGAAACACTTTGGTCAGATTTGCTTTCTAGTAGTGCAAGCAAAACCTGATGTTTGAAGCAATCCATTTGAAATGGCTGCCTTTGCATTTCTTGCCCTTCAAATGATTCAGTGTGTATCCATACCACAATGTATTGGGAAAGGTCTTTTTGAGACAACATGCTAAAGAACATGAAATAACCCCACTCTTAACAGATTTCTGTGATTGTTAATGCTACAGTAAGATTTACTTCCCTCTTCAAGTTTAAGTATCCAAAGGCTGATTAAAATAAATAAAATCTATCACAACATCATATTATTATAAGAAAGGCAAGAAGAAAGACGGAACAAAAGGTTTAAAATAATACATTTTTAAAAGATGGATAGTCCTCAAGTTCACTGTAGCCATCTGTCATGAGTCAGGCACAGGTACAGTAAGCTAATTAAATGTTAATGAAATATAAATAATCTGCTGGTCTCAAGCATTAGCTAAGGAGTAGTAACTACACAACAGCTGCTGCAGCTCACTGAAAATGCTCATGTCAGCATCTCAAATAACATCTAAAATGTGGATTCTAAACATCTGAATGAAATAATAATGACTTCTTCATGTAACTCATTTCAGAGGACCTGCAACTATTTTTGCTTTAGACAGAGGTGAAAGGTCCACGTGGTAGCAACAAAAGTTGAAGAGTTTCATGGAGCAATACAATTATATGTGTGATTTTTCATCTGCTGTTTTGTTAGAATCCTTTTAACTAAAGTACAGTGTCTGTAAAAGCAGCATTGTATTAAGATGATAATGAAATCGGTAAAAGAAACTCATGCCAGGAATACCGTTAGAGACACATAAGCTTTGCTCCTCTTCCACAGCATCACTGTCAAACTGTGCACTGGGCAACGATAAGATTTAAGCTCAGTCCCCATTTAAAGCCTGATCTTTTTTATGCACAAACTTCATCCTGGCCAGAAAGAAGGCTTTACATCTACCTTACATCATTAAACAACTTGGAAACAAACAGATCCATCATTGCCTGCATGTTTACAAAGGCAGACACAAAATCAAGTATAAATCACTCCACAAAAAATTCTGCATGCAATATTAATGCAAGCATTCCTATGTGCACACAAACACTCGTCAGCATGCTTTATAAAAACACACCTAACAACTCATAAAACTTATTGAGTGATGGTTTCTAGGGACATTATAAGTGACCTGTTTGAAGCTACTTGTATCAGTGCTGTATCAAGAAAAAGCATTTCTACTCCATACCAAAACCCATTCACCACAAAGATACACAACATTACTGCAAAGAGGAAGTATTTTCCTGCAACAGGTACAGCAAAAGCACCCTTGAAAATACAGAGCCGTGGTACAGAAATTCTCTCTGCTAAGTGCCAACAAGGTCCATCTGACACAAATTGTGACTCAAACTATAAGGGAAACGTCTCACTCTGCTGTTGAATAATTTGGCATCTCTTGAGCAAGACAGAAATTTGCAGGAAGTGAATTAAGAAACTTGACAATCAGTATCCTGGTTACATTCATCTCTTTAAAATAACATAAATTAAAAAAATACAAACATTCAAAGAGTGTAAAAATCAATTAAAAACTCGAGAATCCTTGATGTACTGAAATCAGGGGAGTTCTTGTTATAACAAACAGAAATAGTAATTCTATTTATTATAGACATAAAACACCAACATTCGTAAAATCCCTTTATACTGTGTGTGTACATGCACAAACACTGGCATTTTTATGTAGGAAATCAGCACTTCTGTGTTCAGATAAAAAACCCTGAATACTGGTTTTGAATCACCAGTCAAGACTTTTCCAGCATTTGGAAAATACAAGGTTTTTTCAGCTCCTTGACTGAGATCACTACACACATCATCAGATATCATCATCTCATTATTACATACATCATCAGCGTGTGTCCACTGTCAGAAATATGCTCACCCATTCAAAAAATGTGATTTTTAACTAGAACAGGTCAGACATTAGTTCAGCGTTTGCATTGCCTGCGCTGGTGTTGAAACTGTAATGTCTATCTAGAAAAAACACTTTTTCCAAATTAATCCAGAAAATTCCTACTAGAACAGCAGGCGTGAGGTGCTGTACCACTTAGTTCAGTAATGAACAGAAATCGCCTTTAGGCTCAAACCTGTGGGCTAAGCAACATCAAAGCAACTCACACCAGGGATTCAGGATGGGAAGCATGGAATCAACTGCAGGGAGAATAAGGTTATCACTGTGCAACCAACCAAGGAGGGTTTATCCCCAAAAGCACCATGGGATCTTTCATGACCACAAATGGTCTGAATCACGTTTTTACACTTCATTCAACATCAAGCACATCATGACTCTGAGCCCTTAAGATCTCAGTTTGCAACTAAGTTGTAGAACAAAATCTGATAAACCACCAGCACCAACCTCTTTTTCTTCAGGAATGTCCTACCCAAGAAGCATCCAATCAGGATTATTTAAAGCCAAAGAGCATAGGATCTTTAATCATTATGAGCAAAAAGTAGAGGAAAATCTTGCTTATATTGTGCTTTATACTACAACTTATGTAGTCTTAAAAAACATTATTAGGTGATACACTCATTCCAGATTGCAAAGTATATTATGAAAGAAGATGAAACACAATGGAATATTACTGTCATCTTCAAAGTTCTCCTACTCAGCTTGGGGAATGCAAAGAGATTTCAAGCTTTTCTCCTTTTTTTTTTTNAGTTTTTAACATTTAGATCATATCTTTCATCTTTTGAAGATGGCATTATGTTCTTTTAATCTTTAATATTTTGCTTCTTTTCAAGCTCTTGTCCACATCCAGGGAGGCAATTAAAGACAGTTTTTTGGATGGATGTGTGCAACTGCAAATAGATAGGTTTAATGAGTCTCACTTATACCACCGGTGTCTCTGATGGAAGACTTACTCAAGAATGCATTAGCCTTTGAATTGAGCAGTATCTATGGACCATTAAAAATAATAACTATCACACTTATTTCTGTAGAAAAAATGCAACAAAAGCCATAATATTATTTTAGTGTTTTATTTTCATTCTGTATAAATTCCATGAAACCCCCAAGAGCTTTCCTAACCTTTCCTATCAAAGAAGACAATAAGGAAAGTCATCACAGATATGACAGGCATGAAGCTTCCATTTATTTCCCTGAAGTATGGTGAGAATATGTTTTATCCAGGACACTGAAAGCCAGAAACTGACCTTTAGCTTTTTTACCTTTTCAGCTGCAATCTGAACTCAGACTTTGACTCTTCTTTTTGCAATTAAATGAATGCAGTATATTAGCCTAAAATATTCGTCATTTGATTTAAAGACTACTAATCATGAAAACAGGATCCTCTCAATTGTAACTGTGTGGCATTTTTAGCTCTCTACCTCTCTGAGATATAGTAAGATTACTTGATAGATCATTACTGGAGAACGAATATTAGGTGCACCTCATGAAGCTCCAATATTTTTTCTAAAAGGATGATACTAGGCAATTTCCAAGGAGAGACAGATTCCTAAATCTTAATTTATTGTCTTATCATTAATAAAGTCAAAATAATTTCTGCATGATCACTGTATAGTCCAGAAGCAAGGCTGTTCAAAACCAGCACTGGAGTAGACCAGAACCCCCTTTCTGCAGAATTTAAATATCACATTCATCCTGACATGACAGCTGAAGGCACATTAACTGATAAACTGGCTTTCCAAACTCCATCTATACTATAATTTTCGTGCCATATTGGGCACAAAAATTTGATTGTGAACATCTAGTAATTAAAAGCAAATACACTCGAGAATACAGTGAAAAAATGTCAATATTTTCTATAGAATCTCAGCTGGTCTCACCACTGCTCATTAATTCAGAAATAAAAGTTAGCAACTCTAAACTCATTCTGCAAGACCCATATTTTCAAATAACTCTCTATTAACAAAAATTTTCCCCTTCTTTGCCCATGATGTGGGGTTTTTGGCATCCTTAGTTGCATTTCACAGGTGTAGTTTAGATGGAGAGGCAAGAAAAATTGTAACTGTACTGCTGGTACACTGCCAGTGCCATGACTGACAGGTGGATAGGAGGAAAAAGAAATCCCGTCAGCAACTCAGACACAAAACTGGTGTTTCATGGCATGAAATGCTGAATGAAACAGAACATAGTATCATGTGAAGAGATGGGACACAGGGATTTATAAAAGCCACACTAAGCAGGCAACCTCTCACTCCAGACTTGCCCCTCCCGTTGTTGACTACACATATTTTACAGAAGTATTTTAATTAGTTCAAATAAATAATAATGAAAGCAGTGCTGAACTGTGGGCCTTCTCCAGCTCCTGAGGCCTTTCTGTTAGTCTCTTTTTTTTATCAGGCTTGTGTAACTGAAGAGTGTGTTTAAAAAAACTTAACAAACGACTTCAATATTCTTTTCATTGGCAGCACAAAAGCTTGTAGCTTTCTTCCTTACTATTAAGAACTACATGGCAACATGAAGGAGAGTACCATAGAAAAACTGTTTAAATTCTATCCTACTGTGAGATTAATAAAGCATAGAAATGTGACATTACTACAGATGCACAGCATTAATTCCTTCAGGCATAGCTTTCAAAAACATATTCCATAAAGTTATAGAAAAAATACTGTATTTTATTTTGGGGAAAGGGGTGGCATCAATGTTTCACTTCAAAAGTGAAACCTGTACAACATTTCTTTTAATTTTAAAGTAATTATAATGGGAATGATTACTGAAAAAACCCAGTATTTTCTAGTCAACAGATTTAGGATTTTCAGAGTACTGAGTCCATTCCCACAGCTCTGCTAGCATGCCTACTGTGTCACAACATGCAGCTGTGCTGTCCCCATGGATCTCCCACATGACCACAACCCAGCTATGACAACTACTCTCATCTACTTGTCCACAGCATCTACATCCTTCAACATTTGCTACGCATTTAGCTTCCATACACTATACAGATGGTTGCTGCCCAGTATAATTAATTTCCCAGGCTTCTCAGGGAATCCATCCCATCATTTGGCAAGGAATGCAGCTCTCCATCTGACTCCTAGCATGAATAGAGATTATAGTGCAGGGAAAAGAGTTCATGCTTTCACACAGAATAATTTGAAATATGAAAGCCAGTATTTTGATCTTCAAGTAAAACACCATTGTTGGTGCTCTTTGTAAATTGGAAAAACATACATTTGTAAACCAGGATTAAACTGAATTGTCATTACAAATTATAAATATCAATGCAAAATAAATACCAATTCAATGGTAAAAAATTCCATAGTCGTAATCTTTTTAACCACTGGGGTCTTCACTGAAAACGTAACAGCTGGAGCCATTTCACATCCGTCTCCTCCACACACGCACCAGAGCAGAAGCCCTGGTAAGGTGCTGCTGTCACCATAGGGATCTACCAGAACAAAAGCACAAGTTGTTTGTGTGTGTTTAACTTCCACCCTCACGCTCCAGACACGGCGTTACCCACTGCAACACCTTTTATGCCCAGTGAAATGCAGATGATCTGCATGAGCTAAGTTTGCCTTATTCCCTTCTGGGAATAAATTTCACATAATCTTGAATTTCAGAAATATGTCCTGACCAGATGAAGAGGAGCCGAGAGGCAAGGCTGGGAGAATGAAGCTGGGCAAAGGCAGCAGTCAAGTAACTGCATAAGGTTTTCGAGCACCTAAGACTGACAGGGTTATTCTAAACTCCAGTTTTAAATGACAAGTTGGTGGGTGGCAGCAACAGTTTTGGTTACTACGAATGTGAGTAGGCAGAGGTGCGAGCAAGGAGTTTACACAAACTACATTTGTGACTGGTAATGCAATCTGGCAGCAAATCTCTGATTGAGGACAGCCATAAAGGTAAAAACCCACAGCTTAATTCTACAACTGGCGTAACTTCAAGAAAAAGGTCTGTGAACAGGAACTGGGGCCCATGTAATCACAAGAGGTATGAAAAACGAGTCAATATGAATACAAGTTAATTCGCATCTTCAGTAAGGTTTTACCATCTGGAGGTAAAGATTCAGCTATGCATTTGGAGTGAGAACACAGGTTGTAAATAGCCATGTTAGAGGTGAATATCAAGGGCTCAGTGACATATTTTATGGCAAAGCTTGGGATTTTTTCATTCACTTTAGCTTGTCTATAGCAAGTACTATCAACTGCACATGGCCATGTGCCCTACAATTCATTAAAGTAACATGTAATTGCCTGGCAATGCCATATTTTTTCATCTGGAGAACTTGGCAGTACTAGTGAAATACTGAGGCAATGTAAGAATGCAGTATACGATACAAATACAAATTTTAGAGTAATACCGTTTCGGTAACGAAACTTCGTACCCAATCACAGATTTGACAGTGAAAAAAGTAACAGTTTACTTATTTTGTCTGGTGTTAATCTTTGTTGCTATTCCCTAAAGTCAAGTATATTCACATGGGCTTATGTTTTTATATGAAACTGTGCTTACTGCTCCAGGGATTATTTTTTAACATTACTTTCACAGGAGGGGGGAAAAGAGGCCAATTTCAATTCTCAATCACTCAAGTGAATCTTCAACAACTTCCAAGGCATTCTATATATTTGAACAAAGGCAGAATGTTCACCAAGGAGTTTTATCTGTGTAGGCATATGCATGCCTGACATCTAAAAGGGCAGGAAGTGCTCTCCACATGATTTATGTTTTCACCATACATCCACAACATCTAAATACAAGATATATAAACATGGAAATACTAATTTTGTATTAGATGTTAGTCACAAATCAGAACAAAATATATAGTCTTCCAGAGATTCCATCTGCTTATACTGTTCATCATCACATTGGCTTTGAACATCAAAAACATATACTGTTGTGTTCAGAATGAAAAAAAATAATTCTTGAGAAAGGATAAGGTTTTTCTCTGGAGCTAGATTAACTTATACAGCTGATCATTTCAAATTACTGCAACTTCTATTGGCTGGATAGAGAGCACAAAAAAAGGCATCTGAAAGCAATGTTTTCCAGTATAACATTTTTGTATGTGTCATACGTCACCTAAAAATCTTATGAAAAACTAATGTAGTTTTTATATTTCGCAACATTGGCAAATTACTTCCCTGCTCCTCAGATCTTGCACACTACCGCATACTAACACTACTAAAATCTTTCAAGGGAATATTTTAACACTACTCTTTTCTCGCATGCAGATATAATTCAAGTAAGATTTTTTTTCTTCAATGTGTTTATAATAAAATGCTCACAACAGTGAGAAAATTGAGATTTAAAGCAATATTGTTTTGCTTCAAACAGCATGAGTTCACTGGAACAAGCAAAAAAAAAATCTTAAAATCATCACTTCGCTACAAACAAGCACCTCATACATTCTGGATTAAAAAACAAACAAACAAACAAAGCCTGAACCTCGTAGGTATTTTCAGTTGGCAGTAACAATGAGTTTAAAGAAAAGAAGAAAATCTATACAAACAATGTTCTTGTATCCTTCTTTTTCCTGACCACATTTCCATTCTATAAATGAAATTATACATTTCTATTTCATTGTGCAGTGACATTTTATGAAATTCTACTTGTGCAATTACTGTCAAGCACACTAGACATCAACTGGAGTTTTGACTAGGTTGTCACGAATGAACCTCTACAAAAGAAAAATTAATAAGGGTGACAGGTCTACCCTTCACAGTGCAAAGACAATATAACTGATACAGCTTCTGTAGCCAGTGGTATTTTAGAAGTGCAAACACAGATTGCCGTGAAATACATTCCAAAGTAGGTTGAAGAAAGAAGAAGCTGTATCTCTCACCCTTGTAAAATCTCAAGACTCTATTAGAATGATTTTTCTGCAGTTGTTTGTGTAAATCAAATACATTATGGAGTTCACCAAATGTATTGGTTTTTCTGTGGCCAGATTTTGGTAGCAGTGGGGGGGGGCTGAGGGAGAGGCTAGAAAAGGAGATACTGGCAGCCTATGAGGGGGTTCGAGCCGCCTCAGAAGTCATTGGAACAGAAGCTTGTCTCCTCTTGGCACCACGATTACCTGTGTTGCACTGGATGTTCAAAGGGAACAGAACGCCTCTGTGATAACATATTTAAGAAGGAAGAAAAAAAAAAGGTAGTTGGAAATGAAGATGGCTGCCGGAGAGGAGCAGGGTGAGAGTTTGTGAACAGCAACGCAGACACCAAGGTCAGTGCAGAAGGAGGGGGAGGAGATGCTCCTGGCGCCGGAGCTGAGATCCAGCTGCAGCCCATGGGGAAGACCATGGTGAAGCAGTGACCCCCTGCAGCCCATGGAGGACCACAGGAGTGCAGAGATCCACCTGTAGCCCGGGAAGGAGCCACGCCGGAGCAGGTGGACGCTGGGGAAGGCTGTAGCCCGTGGGAGACCCAAAGTGAAGCTGGCAGGGGACTGTAGCCTGTGGGGAGAGGAGCCCACTTAGAGTAAGATTCTCCTGTTAGGATGCGTGGCTCGTGGGGCCCACGCTGGAGCAGCCTGTGCTTAAGAGACTACACCCTGTGGAATTTTCAACCATGCGGCAGCAGTCTGTGAAAGGCTGCTGCCCATGGGATGGACTCTCGCCGGAGCAGTTTGTGAGAGGAACTGTATCCTGTGAGGGATGGACCCCATGGAACGTGGCTGGAAGGACTCCTCTTCCCAAGCAGCGGCTGAGAACAGCAACTGACCACAGCAACACCTCTCCCCCCCACCTCGCCTTTTTCCCAAGCTGCGGGAGAATAGGTTGGATGTAAGAAGGAGGGGGACTGGGAGGTAAAAGGTGTCTTTTAGTGTCTCACTCTTAGCTCTGATCTTGTTAGTAATAAATTTGATTATTATTCCCACATAGAGTCTTGTTTTGCCTGTGACAGTGATTAAGAAAGAATCTGCTGTAGTTGTTATCATGAATAGCGAAACCTCTCGTTATATTCTCTCTCTCCTCTATAGCTGGGCATGGGGGAGTGAGAAGGTGGCTGTAGTGGGCCCCTGGCACTCAGCCCAGGTTAAACCGCTACACCAAATTAAAGCAATCAATGGCCCAACAACTAAGGGGTGGGCAAGGAGTGTCTCAGACCCAACCATCTCCGTTGGGCCTGCCTTCTGCTTTTTTCTGTATATCATCAAATATACTGCAGACAGATGAATACTGTGAAATTTTAAACCAGAGATTTGGGCTCTTAGCAACTTTCATTGTTTTTTGTTTTTTTTAAAAAAGTATATACAATAATGCCAAAATAGTTTTCACTGATAAAAACTTGAGTCTTTTATTATCTGCCTAATAGGATTCCATAGAAGGTTCCTTAGAGGAAACGTGGAAGGATTATCCCTAACATTAAGGGCACAGATTAGCTTCCACATCCTCTGAGCTTGCTAGGAATAAATACTCCTTTGGGTTCTGTTCTTAGGACATGCCAAATATCGATTATGAGATTTCAGAATAAAATTTGGATTTTATTCTGGAAAAAAACAGCCTTAAACTACCTGAAAGAATGCATTATTTGGGTTAGAAATATCACTAAAAGATAGCATTACATTCTCTTAGAAAACAGTGCTTATACCATGCTTTTATAAAGTATATAGATAATCAGTGAGTTTCCAAGAAAGTCTCACCAGAAGGTATGACAGATATTAAAAGCAAGACACCAAATTTTTAAAACCGTAGAAATATCTAGTTTAGCTTTAAATGTGTATCTAAAAACCAGGTTAGCACTAAGGCATACTGTCTTTGCCTAATGTTTTTTGTATGGAGACATTCTTTCCTACAACAGTCTTCTCTTAATTTTAGAAATTTATTAGTACCAGAATCTACAATTCAGCATTAATTAGAGTCAGCTATGCAATTTAGTCCTTGGGTAGATGAAGCTCCAGTGTTACATGTCTAACAATGCCTCCAGATCCTTAGATCCCACAAAGAATTGCAATTCTTTGCTTAACTAGATTTGCTCATTCCTGCATTTTGAAAAACAGATTAGATCTGTTTTGCACTCAGTCCATTACATTCAATTAAACATGAATGGTTTTACCACAGGTATGAACGAGTAACTCCTATTCAGCTGAGCCACTGACTTCAACTCCCACTGATGAATTTCCTTTCATTTGAAGAACAAAAATACGACCAAAGTTCAAGTCCATATGAGGCAGAAGTGAATTTAACATGAGGTGAAGATGAGCACTGTTTCAGACAGGATTTCGATCAAGAGGGACTAAAAGATGCTTTAAGATTTTGATGTAATAGAATCCTTTTCAAGTGAAGAATTTCATTTCATGAATGATGCACCCCTAAATTGGCAGTATTAGTATCTTTTTTTGAATAGAAAAGGTGGATGTTTTTAATGTAAGAGGAAATACACATGCAACTTTAAAAGCTGGAAATGTACTCATAGATCAAGATTTTGGTATGACTTGACTCAACACTTGCGCAGGTCTCTTTCAAACAGCAGCATGAAAAATGAGCTAAGAGAGCACTGTTGTGGACAGCTGTGGTATCAGGAGTTCATGTAGGACTGTCGTGGTTTAACCCCAGCTGTCATCTAAGAACCATAAAGCTGCTCACTGACTGCCCCATCAGCAGGACCAGGGAGAGAATCAGAAGAGCAAAAGCTAAGAAAACTCATGAGTTGAGATAAAGACACTTCAATAAGTAAAGCAAAAGCTGCCCATGCAAGCAAAGCAAAGCAAGGAATTAATTTACTGCTTCCCATGGGCAGGGAAATGTTCAGCCATCCCCAGAAACACAGGGCTCTATCCAGCACAACAGTCAATGGGAAGGACAAATACCATCACTCCAAATGTCCCTCCTTCTTCCCTCAGCTTTACATGCTGGGTAGGACAACATATGGTCTGGGGTATCCCCCCAGATCAATTAGGGTCAACTGTGTTCCCTTCCAACTCCTTGTGTACCCCAGGCCCTCCACTGGTGACAAGTAAGAGAAGCAGAAAAGGCCTTGACACCTGATTCTTCTTTTTTAAAATGTTCTCATCTTCTGTTTTCAACCTGTATACTAAAATTCCTAATGAGCAGAGATCTATTTTGATGAGTATTGAGATTTGTTCATAGTTAAGATTCACTTAATGGTTGTTCTTAATGAGCTGATTATTTGTTTTAGTGATTGTCACAGAAGGATTAGTTTTACAGAGCAAATACAAAGAAAAGATGCAAAGAGTAGTAGACTAAATTGGTTATTCTGTAATTCTGCAAGGGTGTTCACTTGGAGAGGGATGGGCTTTTACAAAAAATTACACTTTGGCTAACATCTACTGTGTTATGCTAAATTTTCTACATAATTTTTCAGCACCTCAAAATCCATGAAAACAAATGTTTGGGAACAGTAAATACCGCAAAGAAAACAACTTGTGCTACATCTTTTGGCCTGAAATACGTTAATTGACTTAAAACACATCTGTTACCATGTCCTCATCAAAAAATTAAAAAGTTATAAATCAGCTACATTATGTTTGGCTAGGTACTAGGACTGTGAGTGCAAAAAGTTGCAAGAAGAGTTTCAAGAAGATTTGCCATTAAAAAAAACACTTTAATTCTAGTGATAGCAACTACGCTTTTGCAAGTTTCTTCTTCATTCTCCTGCTCCAGACGTTCACTACTCTCCCTCCCTCAGTGGTCTGCTTTAGGTTTCTGCTCCAAAATTATGCTGAAGCAAGCAGATAGGCGGTCACCTAATTTCAAGGTGGGGCTGGGATGAGGGACATGGTGGAATAAGGTAGGCACGAACCTTACTTTTTATGATCCATAGCTGAGAATATCTATGGTGTAGGTAGATGTTGCACAAACTCGGAAAACTGCTGACAGTTTTCAACTCCAGTAAACTGTGCAACTACATAGAAATCTTTCCTTAAATACTCTGGTAAGATTTAAGACTGCAGGTTAAACCTTCCTTACTGCTGGAAGGTTTCAGTGTGATGCCAAATCACAACGAATAAGGTTTGAAGCCAGCAGAAGGTGACTTGCCTGGGAAAGCTTCTGTTCAAGGTGTAGAGCTACTACCTGGACCATTGGGAGTAACTTCTTTACTTCTTCAGAAGGTGATTTGGAATCTTTACCTATCAGAAGTGGTTAAGATCCAGATTAAGCATCCTCATCTGGAAAAAGTAAGATCTTAACTATCTAATAACTGATACTTAGTTAGAACTCCATTACTCTGAAAGATTTGAGTCTTCCCTAGTGAAATCACTATGGGTAGCAAATGGATTTCTAATTATGATTAATATCAAAGGTGAATTTTAAATGCTCATGTAATAAAGGTAAGAGATTGCCAAATTTCTTTTTAATGGTTAAAACGGTACAAGAGATTTTATCACTCTACAATCTTCACCTCGAGAGAAAGAAATAGTTTAAATTATTAAAAACGGAGAGTCCAGTCTTTGTAAGGACACAACCTTCATCTGTTTGAATTAGTTTTGTCCTTTGTGTCTTCCCACAGCTGAAAATTTCTGACAAGTTCTGCTGGAAATAAGAATGCTTTTATCTTTAATTTCTGTGTTTCAGTACTTGTTTTTCTAAAGTTCTTTAAATATTGCCATGCAAAGGTACTTATATTTACATTTCACAGACATGTATCATCTCAGCTACTTTACTGAATGAAAGAACACTGGATAAAACAGCACAAACTTGCCACACAGATTTATGCACAGGCTTAAATTTCAATGAACCAGTCATTTGCTTAAATTTGAATAACTACGCAGATCTTCACAGTACTGTAGTTGAATTTTTAACATATATTAAATTCATTATGACACTTTCAGACTTCAGATAAAAGTGCATTTATGGTAAGATGCATTTTCTGCAAAACTCAGTACATCAGAATCCGTGACTTTCAGACATGGGAGTAATACAGAAGAGAATTTCAAATCTTCTGTATTTTACTTATTTTCTCTTTTCAGTGGGTGATTTGAGCATCAAAGCATGCATATGAATCCAATTGGCTCTCATGAACTTTGTTGACATTATAATGTTCTAATACACAGCCACTGTATTTTAGAAAACAATCCCAACAAAGTCCACTATTTGCACCAACATAGCATAAAATGAATAGCTACTTGACTTCAAAAGGTACTACTCATACATGCTAAAGGCTCCCATTTTACAAGCACACACATGTATAAGGACGTCTGTTCTCTATCAGTTTTTTTAAATTAGAGCAGCAGCACTACTCTTGACCAGTACAAATTACTGGGCAAAAACATTCAGCATAACGCAGCATCCAGCATTTTGTCATTAAATACAGAGACCTTTTAATGTCAGGAAATTGAAGTCTACAAAGCGAATCTCAACTGTTCAGCTGCTTTACCACTGTATTTGCATTAACATAGGAAAATGGAGATTGTAATTAGTCTTTGGAAGACAGTCTAACAGCTGCCACATTTGTATTTATCTAGCTAAGTAACTCATGGCTTAAAGTTTCTGCTTTTAACTACCTTAATTCATCACTATCAGGCAGAAGAAGCAACCTCGGGAAAAGCATGATCTTCAATCAAAGTTTCCCTACAAATTTTGGCTTTTCTTTATTTTTGCTTTGGCAGATGGATAAAGCCATTCTGAACTAAACTTTAAAAAATACAGCCTTTGACCAATACATGATGTGATGTGCTCACACAGCCACCAATACACATTCAAAGTGACAGATCTTCAGAAGAGACATGAATTTTTCATAGGTGTGCTTCAATGAACAAGTTTATCCCTATGTCATCAATATACAATGGGATTCATAATACCAAGAAACCTGAGGAGTAGAAAGCAAGGCAGCAAATCTGCTTTCTGCTTATCAGAATTCATAGGATAGACAGGGCTGAAGTGCATTTTTTCAGCAACAGTCCTGATCACAAAATATGTAGCATTGTTAGGAAAGAATGTCCTAATATAAGCAAGTACAATTTCAAGATTAGATGCCTCACAAAACACAGCTCTATCAAAATGATCAACTGCTAATTCCTCTTGTAAAAAACCTAGGATGGAAGAACTCATATTCTTCCCTTCACTATCAGCAATGGTGTAATAGATCAGCAATCAGTGTAATAGATACAAATCATCAAGTTATTTCCTACAGAATCTATGGAAACAGTGTTACAACAAAAAAAAAGGGAAAAGATCTAGACCACACTTGATAAAAACCTTTCCTACAACTGTATCAACCAAAAAAGAAAAAGAATTGAAGAATTGTTAGAAATAATCTATTATTTTCAGGTAGGTAGTTCACAGTAGGTCACTATTATGCTAACAGTGGTATGCAAACATACTCCAATCACTTTAGGTAGTATTTTATTTAAGCTAAAATACCCAACTTTTTAGTAAAACTATCAAGTGAATAAGAAAGTTCTAAGTTAGCTCTTGTTTATAGAGTCCTATTTTAGGCTTCTTTTCATGGCATTGTATTGAACCACTGACACCTACAGGCATAGTTGCACATATTAATACAAGAAATACCTCTGCAGCTTCTCTGTTATGAGACAAGACACCTCTGAGCATAAGCAATGAAAGTGCCTAGGACAGCCTGATTTATTGGCAAGGTACATGTGAATCCAATGCAGACAGCACAGGCATCCCATTGCATGTGCAGCATTTCTCCTCATTCATCCCAACAAAAATGCAGAAAACAAACAGATAAAAATTCTTTCTGCTTAACCAGGAGTTCACTAAGCCTGTGTCATTATTCTGGTTTTACCCTGGTATAAAGAAAAAGTAGGCAATAAGACTGACCCTTATGGATCTTATGTATTGTCAGTTAAAAAACCCCAAAGATACAGTGCCTATACATATTCCTTAACAGATTTGAAATTTTTACAGTTTCCAAAAGCTACTGCTTTGAAGATGATCACAGGGCAGTGTGATCTATTATTAAGTAAACTCATTTATAATCTCTCCTCTTACTTTTGACTACTTACTACTGACTTTATTTCATTATAAATAATAAGGCACCTATATTTGGAAAATATTTTAGAAAATATTCAGGGGCTAGGGAAAAATTAGTTCAGAATTAAGGCATACTGCTTCCTCCACCCAACTTTAAGCCAATTGCAGCATAGAAGAGTACCTATTGCTCAATGATATGTATGAAAATCATATATACCTATTTTTAAGACAAGATTAAAAAAAAAAAAAGTTATTTCATCCCATAAGAATGAGTCTACCAAACTTTCCATAGAAGTATGCTTTCTCCACAGACAGTGCTAGCAAAAATAGGGCATAAAAGTAAGCTTTCCAAAAGATCCATTTTGACACTTACTTGGTAAAGGTCAGTTAAAAAAACAGGTAAATGTGGCAAATCAGGCCAATGCCACCTATAAGACTAATGGACACAAGGCTGCTTTTACTCAATCAAAAAGAAACCCGTCATTTTATGATACACTGACTACCCAAAGTCAACAGAGTACCTGTAACATCACTTATGAAGCCTCAGTAATGTCTAGTTAGCTTTCTCCAACCAAAGCGAGGAAAAGAATCTATAAAAATGTGCACATTATCTTCTCTCATCTAAAACCAGGTTTCTGTCTTTTAATACTTTCTCTGACATGCTCTGAGGTGATCTTTGAAGCAGCTGTCAACAAGCAAAGCAAAACAGCCCTTGCCTTCTGTCATTGCGACAAAAGGTGTTCTCCCACTGGAGGATGCCTATCCACACCCATTTCTCCCAGACACCTACAGACCGTGGCACAGGCTGAGCAGTTTCTCATTGCTCTATTCTCTGTCTATCAGTGATACTACCAGGTCAGGCAATGGCAAACAGGGTTCATGTGAGGAAATATTTCAAAGAGATAATGCTGAGCACTAAAGTCTTTTCAATACTGGTAGCAATTTGTCAGCAGGCGGCACAACAGATTAGTCTCAATACTCATTAATTTCATCAGCTTTTCAATGTGGCTTTGATAAGGCTCAGGATGGCAATGAAGCAGTACACAACAATCATGGCAGCTATACATTTGGAGCATATGGCCTCTGCAGTGCTGCTCGGTGGGAATTTCACAGAGGTCTGCTAACATGGATCAGCTCAAAATCATTTGTAACTCAACTTGTTATCATCCTTATCCATGGAGGAGGATGTCAAGTCCAATGAATATTGGGAATTTGAGAAGGCCACTAAGCCATCCAGCATTATCTCACGCTACTAGTTTCGTATTCACTTGTTCCTGACAACAATTTGAAGTTAGAGGGTATTAAACGATCTAAAAAATGAATCTGGAAGAAAGTGAAAATCAATTGTGAAGTGACGTCTTTTCTTCCACCCAAAATCCAAAATCCAGAAAACCATTTTATAACGCTCTGGCTGCAAGATATAAAATACTTCCTCGCTTTTTAATGGTGACTTGCAAGAAAACATGACCTGAATACTCAGGTACAGTAAGGGTCCCAAACAAGCAAAAGTGAGTCTACATGTAGAGACGCTTTCCCCTCAGTCATGATTGTACACACATTTGTTAGTTCCAGGTCTCTCAACAAGTTTGCAGAAGGTTCCCACAACAACAGAGAGTCTTTTATTCTCATACACAACTTTGAAAAATGCTGCTTATCAACCTTACGATTTACATATATATCTATAAATCTCAAATGATAGTATCATAATAAATCAAAAGATTTGAGACTTTTAAGTATATATCCTTAGAGCCCCTAAACATGTTTTTCTCTATATGTAGTCTTGCTTTAGTATGAAAAATAAAAAACCTGTATGGTAGCTAACATTACGAGGTAGGTGCTGTCACTTCACAAGTAAGCACAGAAAATTACATTATATATTTAGCAGAATTTTCTTAAGTGCTGGATTGGAGTTCAATGTCAGTACATTCCCGTATCTGAAGTTAGAAAGATACACAGAAATAGCATCATATTGCTTAATACATATTTAAACAATAGCTGATAATGTACTTTTCAGGCATTTATTTCCTTTAAAAGAAATTAAAGAACCTTCTCCTTTTTAACTTCATTGTCATATCATGAAATGACATCAATTATAGTTTACTTCAACGGACCACATTTCTGATGATCCAAAGTCTTAGAGAGTGTGCCAGTTTTCATACAGGACTGATCATTCCTGCTTAAGCTTTTAAAGCTTCCTCAACAGATAAACAAAACCTCTTACTTAGATAAAGTACAAAACATGGTTTAAATATGTTTAACATTTGGTCTACTGCAAAGTTGATGCTGCAAGTAGTACCCATTTGACATTCTATTTTTAACAAATATAAAAATTGAGGTATCAATGATAATGTTTAGAGTCAAAAAACTAAAAAAAATAATAAGGTTAACTGTACTGTATAATGTGACTATTTGACAGTACTTAGGCTTTACTGAAATGTAGACTTGATAATTTTCCCTACTTCTTCCTCATCTAACTTGTGCATTCATTATTTCCAGCGATGCCTTGGAAAGGCATCATGATTTAAGAGAATAAAGAAAAAAGTATGTGAAAAGAAAGTGTGAATCTACACAGATGCCCTCGTCTAAGTAAGATTTATGAGATAGTATTAGATCTCTTGTAAACAGCTCCAGAAATAAAATAACT